>JANTNU010000235.1:5681180-5699015 GCA_024752395.1 Erythroxylum havanense | reverse complement strand
ACCGCTTCGTTATTGAACCGAGTAATGAATTCTCGCAAGCTTTCGTTCCTTCCTTGGGTAAGTTGCATTACCTCCAAGCCGTCTTCTGTGGCCGCTTACTGGTGGCGAACCGGTTCAGAAACAATAACCTGAAATCTTCAAAGCATGTGATACAGCTCGGGGGCAAGCTGTTGAACCATCGTCGAGCTCCTTCTTGGAAGGTCGTGCAGAAAGCCTTGCACTGAATGGCGTCCGGAACGCAATGTAGACTCATCATGGACTGGAAGTGCTGCAGGTAGTCCAAGGGGTCGGCCTTTCCAGTGTATTTTTCAGGAGTCGGTATTTTGGTGCCTAGAGCTGGGAGGCTATCCAAGATTTCCGGAGTGAAAGGAGAGTTGTACTGAGCTGTCGGGCGATCCGGGCGGAAGCTTATAGCTGCATTAATCCGATCATCCACGACTTTCTCTAGGGCTTCAGTCGGGTGGAGGCCGGTCATCATGTTGGTTCGTCGTGCGGCTTGTCGCGCAGACGGCTGCTGTTGTGCTGGCTGAGATTGCAAGATCTGGCTAATCAGCAGATTAGCCACCTCCTCGATCTGCTTTCGGGTGAGGGAGGTGTGTGTAGGCAGAAGAGGATCTGCATCTGATCGGTGTTGGAGATTCGGACGCGTATTGCCCGCAGCGCTATCCTCCACAGCCACGCTCTGTTCTTCTTGTTCCAAGGTTTGAGGCTGTAGTTGATCGTTAGGATCCGATGATTCCGTGTGGGAATCATGTGGTGCAGGCGGCAGAGTCGCAGGCAGTTGCAAACCCATGCGTTGCATCGCCAAAACCGTGACAGCGGCTATATCAGGGTTCGTTGCCGCCGCTTGACTGATTTGTGTGCTTCTGAACGTGGTGCCCGGAAGTCGAGCCCCACGGTGGGCGCCAATTGGTTCTGCCGGATTCTGGCAGGATGGAACGTTACCGTTATGTTCCATGTGATCGAATATCTTTTGTGATGAATTCGAGATGAAGATACCTGCAAAACAAAGAAGGCTGATCGGGGGTTGTGTCCCAATTAGCCCCTCCGACGCTCAAGTCAGTCTTTGGTGAAGGTGAGATTGCCGTAAAAGCTGAAAAGAAACTAGGTTCTCATCACGCATACCTCTGTTATGGAAGATTTATACCTTATATATGGTTTTACAGTTAGGTTTAGGTCTTTACGTGTTTGCATGGGAGACTTTCTTCTCTGGATGGGCTAAGAAGGGCATGGGCTGGACTTGGGCTTGGCCTAGGCGTGAAACTGATCTATAAAGAATGGACTGATCGGCCCATGAGTCGTTTTGACTTAGTCCGGGCCCAAAACGGTCGACCCGACCAAATTCTAACAACTTGAACCATAAGAAAAACATTGATATTTTATGTATAATTATAAAATACAACGAAAAACTTACTAACTAACAATTTGAATTATAATAAACTCCTACTATATACGAGTTTTGTGGTTTGGAATTTGTTTTTGATATGAGTGACTTTAGAAATGTAAAATATAATGACATTTGAAATTTTAGCTTTTTATCCTAAAATCAGCTTTTAGATGGGTAATTAGTTTTTTTTAACCTGATATATTAGCTCGTGAGAAATATGTCATGTGATGGTTCAATTTGGCACGGATTGATTGCCTAAGTGGTATTTCTTCAAGCAATTTTATTGATTGATGTATTCATTTCAAATTGTTCTTTTTTTTTCCCCTGCCCTAAGTGGGCATTTACGTATCTTAATCAATATTTTAAAGCTTAAAAGATTAGCAGGCGTTAAAATGTCATAAGAGATTATCCTTACTAATCAAATCATTTAAAACTTAATTAAAAAATGAGATTTATAAATAAAAATTAATTAATTTTTTAATTTATAAGATCTTATTAATTAATAAAATTGACCAATTCATTAATGAATAAATTAAGTTTAAATAAAAAATATTATTAAAAAATAAAAATAAAAAATTTAATTGATGATCCGAGATTTTTTAATGATTGACATTTTTTTGTTTTTTTGTTGCCAACGAGGTATTTTAGGAAGGTCCTAACTATGAGAAAACACCTTTAAATTATCAATTGTCAGATAAATTTTTGTTCAAACCGGGTAGATCTCTTGTAAAGATAAAGCTCTGACCTTAAAATTTTTGTTACGTTTATAGCTTGTAACTCACCTAGATTTTAACCATAAGATTATGCTATTCATACATAATCTTAATGAATCAATAACTCAAATGACCATAATTAAGCTAGCTTTTGTAAAATTAGTTTTAAAAGAAACGAAGCAGTTGAGTTGAGCTTTGACCTTTGAGCGAGGAAAGATCAAAGCAGCCGACTTGATTACTGTACAGTACAGAGTTCCTAACCCCCTTTTGGGTTTGGTAGAACCGCCGTTACTAATTAAGTCACGGCATTGCCAAATCCAACGAACTTTATCTGCAAACAGAATAAATAAGTAGCAATATGTAGGATGGGGGGCCTTTTTATAGTTTTAATCAGTTGCACGCCGTGTCATCATAAACTAATACGGGTCGCATTCCCATATCAATCACCTAACGTGTTCAGCAAATTATTAAAATGGCAACCTCTTCTTCCCTAACTAGTGGGGCCTATATTCACATGTACGGTCATTTTATGATTGGATATTAAGGCATCGACCCTATACGCCAACTGGCCTCATCATCCTCCTGTTTTTGTAGTAAACAAACAATTAAATTAAAAATTCAGTTGCATAAATCTTAGATGTTATTATATCTCACAAAATAATTATTTCCTCTCAACCTTCTGCTTTTCTTGGGTACATTACCCTACTCATTATCACAATTATTGGAGAAAGATGAATATGTATGAATTTAATTACTTAATGGGTTGGGAAAATCAAACTTTTGACAAAAATTTTCAGTTATACGTTGCCGTTGTCAAATTCAACTCGACCACGTTTTAAAAAAACCAAACGACATTAGAAAAACAAAACTGCACGAAACTCCCAAACGGTAAGTAAGATAGATGCATGCGGCTTACGATAGCGGGAATCGAGGGATATTTTCCTCTGGGCGGTGTCACTATCAATCGCATACCAGATCCTGTCTCTTTCCCATTAAAAAAATAAAAAGAAACAAAGGGCTGTTAGATTATTGCGTTATAGCTGGCAATGTTCCAAAAAGAAACACCAATCAAAATTCTCTTTTTTTTTTTTTAATAAAGCCAATAACCGAATTTTATGTGCCACGTATGGCGAAACACGACAAAAACTGGTTTGTTGGGATCCACGGCCTTTCGTTTCGGTCGGACTCTGATGACGTGGCGGAGGTAAGGTTCGGGTCGAGACTTGAGAGAGGGGCGGAACCGGACATGAGAGGTGATAACAGGGACGCGTGTGTCTGAGGTTGAACTATCAAAGTCTGGTGCCACCTGTTAGAATCCAACATGTGTTTATTTATTTTACTTCTTGTAGTCCGTAACAACTGTCAGCTTTGTCCTTTAGTTGACGCGGTTACCTGTTACTCACTCGTTTTCCACGTGCTTCCAAATCGGTGCGAATAGATAAATCATCAAAGATTGGTCCCCCCGATTTTGACCGGTCTGGCTTTACGCCTCGCCTAATTATCTTCAAATGTTTATTCCATCGACTTATATGGTTTTATAATAAAAATATACAGTACAAATTAGTTATACAATTGTTTAAAGAACTCACTCTGTCCGTTTGACAAACTTCGCACACTTGAATAAACTCCAAGAAGAAGAGAGGAACCTACAAATAATAATTTTTAGATTAGTATGTGTTAAAATATAAAGACTGAGAGTTTATTCTATATTAAAAAAAGAGAAGAAAGAAAACTGATGTATAAATCTAGTGAGTTACTCTACCTATTATTAATTAATTTTATAATAAAATCTTACTTAGACTTATATGTAATTTAACTTTCCTTCTCATGTAGATCCGTAAATCTATTATAAGTTCTAACGATATGAATTGATGTCAATAGTTTAGTTAAAGTAAAGTGAGTAGACGCATTAAATTACTATTAAATACAAAACTAAGTCTTCAATGATATTGTATTAAGAGAGGAATCACATTTTAACATGCAAAAAATAATATCAATAAACAAGATTGATGATGATACTAGTATTTGATAGAACAAGTGAGACTGAGGCATGTGAAGTAATTGTGTGAAACCCTTCGACAAGATAATGACGAGAATCTAGTCAGCCCATATCATGTCTTTCCCGTATACAAGCAAAAATCAGAAAATTAATGTAATAATACGCCAGGTGAAGTGAAACGCAAGAGCGGTGAATATGGGTGCAGGACGGTAGGACCTGCTGAGCCAGAGAGGATGAAGCACCTGACAATGTCTCTAGCGCACATGTGATCACAGTGGACGGTGGGAAAAAAAAAAAACTGTGAGGCCAGTCGGCAGTTGACAGCTGTCCCGTGTAACGATCAAAGTATTGAGTTCTCGTCTCCCCTGGGGGGAAATGTAGACGACATCGCAGTATATTTTGGGGTTCTTCGCAATAATATTCCAAATGAAATTTCCAGGGTTTAGTCTGCCTGTGTCTGGATGCCTTGTCTGCTATTCTCTTGCCGCATCTTATCCACTTTCATTTCATCTGAGTTCGCTTTTCCCAATACAATTGCTGTCTCCAATTACGTGTCACAAAGTGGAAGAAATGAAAATTTCCTTTGTACTTACTTGTCTACAAAATTCGTGTCTCATACTAAACCCCGAATTGAATACGGATGGAACATGTAAAATACCTCTCTTTTCGGCAATCGCAGGAGGGATTCTTCGAGATAGTATAGCTCCTTGGCTCGACGGATTTGTTCACAATATTAGCTGTTACTTATCCAATTCTATAGAACTCAAGAGAATCTTGTCTAGCCTAAAGCTTTCGTGTAATCTTGATTATCGTTGGATTGAACTCAAGATAGACTCCCTCGTAGTAGCCACTGTCTTATCCTCCTATATTAAAAGGACAATCTTACATAACCCCCTTATCACGCGGATTAACAAGATGCTCGCTCCAAATTTGAGTTGTTAAGATTCGACATATATATGTGCAGATTGACTCGTTAATACAACTGCCCATTTTGATATTGAAATTTTCATTATTAATACTATATCTATAAGGTGTCTCCTATTTTTCTTAAAGAATATGGTTGAGATTTGTTTCCCACGTCTAATCATGTAACTTACTTTGTGTTCCTTTTCCTCTTTATAAAAAATATAAAAAAAATTCAGTCTCAGGCAATGAAATGCCTCATCTCTTTTTTGTGCAATATTAGAAGTGTAACTTACTTTGTGTTCCTTTTCCTCTTTATAAAAAAAATAAAAAAAATTCAGTCTCAGGCAATGAAATTCCTCATCTTTTTTTTGTGCAATATTAGAAGTGATTTATGAGGTTGATTTAGATTAATTTCACTAATCATACCCTTGTCATATAGAGTATTTCTTATGACATGTTTACAATGTACTTAAAAACAATTAGAATACGTTATTTATTTAAATGTAATGCTAATGTGCCTTCACTGAAACTACAAATATTTTATTTCTATGACATGAAATTAGGGTTTCTATTGTAACTACTGATTTATGAAACTAGTAACAAAAAATATGGTAAATAAAATTGTGAAATGATTAAATAATATTATATACTAGACCAAAATAAAAATAGTTAAATTAAATGAGTTCCAATTTTAACCCACTAATAAATATATAGATTAATCTAAAAAACTTTATTAGTTTAAGTTTCAATAAGCAGGTAGTCTTAATAATATATTTTATTAAAATGGCTGGGATGATTAAAAAATTAAATCTATTTAAATAATACAAATGTAAATATTTTGAATTAATCAATTTTTTGACTGATTATTTTTAATTTAGTTTATTTTAATACCTTTTATTATTACTTTCATAAAAATAATATGTCTTTTATAAATTAAAATTAATTAATTATTATTTGTTACTTTGTTTATTTAATTAAACTTTAGTAGCTGTACAGGATTGGTCAAAGCTTGATATGAACCGAGACAAAACAATGAACCTTAAAAAAAGGGATATCTTAATCTTGAAGCAAGCTATTTAACTCAAGGGACTTGGGTCTTTTGCTTCCGTAACTTACTTTGTCTTTTAACCAATTCACGTGAGGGTAATCCAAAAGATCTTGTCGTACGGTACCGTACGATGGGCGTGACGATTTGAGTTGTAAAATTCATTGCATAGACTGGTTAGAAATTAGAATCGCTCGATAAAGTTTGGATTTTGCATCAGAGTCTATCTAGATGATCTGGTCTTTTTAATCTCATTTTAAATTTATAATCAAATACATTAAATAAAAGAAGGAAGAGCAGATCTTCATAAAATAAAACTGCAGTCTCATCAACAAAGCAACAAGATGCCGAGGAGCATTAGGTAGCAGGTACGATGTACGAGTACCTGCAGCAGATTCGGATCTTTTGTTCATTTATTACACTCCCTATTCTCTCCCTCAGCCCCTTATTTTATTAAAACGTCTTCCATTAGAAGGAAGGAAGGAAGGAAGGTTACGGCTTCCGTACAGGTAAGGGCTTCCGTACAGGTAAGAAATAGAATTAGCAAAAATAGTGTTACATTATATGATGAATTAAAGGTAAGTTTCACTGATGAAAAGGAGGAGGCGGTGTTGAACGGGATGTGATCGTCTGTATCCTATAATCTGTATCAATTCTGTGTCAAATTATCTTAACTATCTATTTATGTGATGTACATAAACAAAAGATTAGGATGACTTGATAAGTACAAGTTTTGAGCTAAAGAGGATTTGATGTGGTGTTGAACGGTGATATAGGCGTGGTAGTAATAAGTGGCCATCCAATTCGGCGTCCAATCTTGTCGTTTTCTACCATGTCAGCACTTTTGAATTATAAAAACATAAAATAATAGTGCACAGCCTGGCGTGTCCTCAGTCAAAGGGAGCAAAGCAGTTCCCCAACCGTTATCTTCAAAATAATAATAAAAAAGAAAAATTTCGTTATTATAGAAATTGTGATCCTCTATTTTTTAATTTTTTTTTATTCACGAGATATTTTAAAAAAATTTTAATTATAAAAAAATATTTTTAAATTATTTATATCCAGATAAATCTCTATTTGAGTTGAATAAATTTGTTATAAATGATAAAATTTTAATCTCAAATTTTAAATAACTGTATACACGAGGAGAAATTCAAACTCTTACCTTATTTAAATCCTACAAAAAAGTTTCTATTTCATTTAGTATTTAATAGAACAGAAGTTGTATTCCGGGATACGCATACTATTTAGTAGGAGAGGCCCCGTGTGTGTTTTGTCTATATGATAACTTCCAAGCTGATAAGCTTAACCAACAATTATGGCCAATTTGCTCTCTGTAATAATAGTTTGGTTCCATCCACGTCGCGACAAAGAGCGCGTGTCCCGTACTGCACATTTTTTGTACAAATATTATCATAAAAATGTATAACTATTCGTAGTTTAATCTTTTTTTAAGACAAGAAATTTAAAAGTAAGTAATTTGATTGGGGGGAAGCACACGTATTCACCGGACGCGAGTACAGTAATAAAGTAGAAACAAACAGAGAAATAGAAAGCCAGTGGGTAAATGAATGAGACACGTGTCCTATGACAGCTGTATCCCAATCCCAACCGCTTGCCTCGAACCATCGGTGCCCATAACTCCCCCAACCCACCATACTCTCTCTCTACTCTTCACCGACTCTTCCGGTGACCTACCTCTTCCTCTAGACATATATATATACACACACATACATGTGCAAAAACTGGTCTGTCTCCAGAGGAGAAGTCTAGAAGAAGGGCAGTTACTGGGCACGAAATGGATCGGATCAAAGGACCGTGGAGCCCCGAAGAAGACGATGCCTTGCAAAGGCTGGTTCAAAAGCACGGGCCTAGAAACTGGTCGCTTATCAGTAAATCTATCCCTGGTCGCTCTGGCAAGTCCTGCCGCCTCCGATGGTGCAACCAGCTCTCGCCCCAAGTGGAACACCGTGCCTTCACGCCGGAGGAGGACGAGACCATCATACGCGCCCACGCGCGCTTCGGCAACAAGTGGGCCACCATCGCACGCCTCCTCAACGGCAGAACCGACAACGCCATTAAAAACCACTGGAACTCCACGCTCAAGCGTAAGTGCATGGCCGACGACGACGGCGATTTTCAGCCGTTGAAGAGATCGGCGAGTGCCGGTGCTTGTATGAGTCCCGGGAGTCCGTCGGGATCTGACGTCAGCGACTCCAGTGTTGCTGTGTATAGGCCTGTAGCTAGAACGGGTGGTGTGATTCCTCCTCCTGTGGAAACAACGATGTCGACGTCCAATAACGATGATCCTCCTACGTCGCTCTGTTTATCGCTTCCTGGCTCCGACTCGTCGGACGTGTCCAATCGAATTTTGGAGTCAACGCCTAGTCGCGCACAAGAGTCAACTCAAGTAGCAAATAACGTTTCGTTTTTATCTCCGATGAATCCGGTTGCCATTGCTCCTCTTCCTAATGCATTCCCGCCAGCAGCGCCTAAGCCTACGGTGGTGCCGGAGATGGCGCAGTTGCCTGTGAATGGCACGGGGGTTATGGGTTTTAGTGCAGAGTTTATGGCGGTGATGCAGGACATGATAAGGAGGGAGGTGAGGAGCTATATGACGGAGCAAAGTGGTGGGGTGGGGATGTGTTATCAGGCGGCGGCCGGAGATGGGTTTAGGAATATTGCGGTGAACCGTATTGGGGTTGGTAAAATTGAGTAGTGAATGAAGAGCCGGCAAGAGGGAGAGTTGATGAAATTGAACAGAGTAGAGAGAGGAGAGAAAAATTGCAACTTCTGTTTTTTTGTTTTTGCTCTTTTTGGGAATAATTTTGTTCATTGTACAGAGGGGATGGTGGTGGTGAACGTTGAAGTAAAATGAGATTGAGATGATGACGAAGAAGGGGAAGTTATTCCAAGTTTTACTGGAAAAAATGGTAGCCAGTAAAGAATGTTTTAGGACAGAAACTTCCGATGCAAAGTCCTGGTTTATTATCAAGGATATCGAAAACCCTGTCTCAGCTTCTGGTTTCTTATCAGGAAATCATAAACTTGCAACAAAACTGTTACAAACAAAAAGAGAAAAAGGAAAAATCTTTCAAATTTTATTCAAGTAACTCGAATCAATGCTCTTTCTATTTCGGATTTACATTTCTTCTTTAATTTCGATCATTTAGGAAGACAAAAAGTTTTACTAGGAAGAGGGTAGAGTTCTCATCCAACGAATCCAACCGTCACCATTTTAATTTACGCGTTAAGCTGGGAATCTTGTATTACAACTGTGATATTCAGTAAGGCTGGGCTTGACGGAGTCCTACAAGTTTGGATGAGAGCGACAGATCATAAGTCTTATTAACGTAAGGCATCAAGAGTAGTTAGCAGTTGGAGAACAACATAAGATAGATGTAAACAAGTTTTCTCCCACGGCCATACCAACTTAGAGGGGGTCTACTTTTAATTTCATACCGGTACCAAAATGCTACTGATCAAGTAAAATGGAAAACCGCACATTTCATTAGGAGACGAGACCAGGCAATTATTTCCATTTTTATTTTGTTGGATAGACTATGCAATTCTTTACAACTTGAAGACAAGAACCTGGGACGGTGGTTCAATTCATTACATGCCTTGGTATCACGTACACACATTCCTGATACTCACTATAAGATTGATTACGAGGAACCGTGCAAAAAACAAATTTCTTTTCCTACAAGAGGGAGGGTGGGAGGGAGGGAGAGACGACAACCGAGTGTCAGGAAAATGCTGCCTGATTAGAACTCTCGTTTGTTACAGTTTTCTTCGTAATCATTGGTCTCAAGTTTAGTTGCTTTACAACATGCGATAAATCTTCCCTCCAGGACCATGTTGGTTCATTCAGACCGCGTATAGAGTTGAGACAGACCAACAAGGTACCACCTTCATGCAACAGAACCTGCAAATTTGGTAACGGAATTAGGGTATTTGAAAAGTGGAGTGAAGAAACAGAAATGCCTTAGTTGCTACACATAAGGAGCTTCTCAAACAAAAGAATGGACATCAAGTGGATTTCATACCGTCAGCCACAAAGGAAGAAATCCCAAAACAGATGGAAGAGAGGCCAGCATTATAGAAGTCAAAGCAAGAGCTACATTTTGTTTGACCTGCGTATGAATATGCACGAGTCAACAACTTGATGTCCAGAAAATAACGAATTGCTACCAAGAAACAACTAGCAAGTACCAGGGAAGTTGTCTGGCGAGACTTGGCTATACAGAATGGAACACCAGTTATATTGTCCCGTAACAATAGGACATCCGCAACGGCTATGGCAGTTGCACTAGCACGTTGAGCAAGTACAATTCCCACAGTTGCAGCAGCAAGGGCTGGTGCATCATTAATACCTTCACCTACCATGATCAGGCCTCCACCTGATGAAATACCCAAAATTTGTTCAATTAACTACTACTAGCAGCAAAATCATACTATTTCTTAACAAGAGATTGACACCATATCATATAAAACAAAATAGGATGAACATGGTCTTAAGTTGACAACATTTTAGCCAAAATGTAAGCGGAAAATTAAACCATGGTTTATATGTTTGCATGAAGACTGCATCCAGAGAACACAGACCTGTGATTTGCCATCTTAATTATAGCTTCTTGAGTGTGATTTATTCAACCTTGTTCTTATTGTTTCTTTGTTTTCAGTGTGTGCATAAATCCACGGATATTACCTATTCCAAAATAGTTTACTGACATCTATACAGTAAAGTCTGAATGCTTATGACAAGCATCTCTTAGTTTTCAAAGAAAATAAGTAATGAAGCAAACTTGAAGAGTAGTAGCATTAGATGAACCAAATGAATTGAGCATTGGATCCAACTTAGCAATGAGGATGATAATAAAGGTGAAAAAGAAATTCAACATATGCAAAATGGCAACTACAATCCTTTTCTCCTAAATAGAATCTACAAAATATAAATCCAATGAACCGACAACAGAGGTTCAAGAACTCACACATATCCCTTGTGATGCTCTTCACATGATTGAGCTTGTCCTCAGGTTTTAAACTGCAGTGAACTTCACTGATGCCCACAGCTTTTGCAACTCTCCACGCACTTGATTCATGATCACCAGTTAACATCATTACACGGAGCTTTGCTTGATTTTTTAATTCTGCTATGACATCCAAAACACCAGGCCGAGGTCTATCCTCGAGGTGAATCAGGGATACCTATACAGATTCAGGAGGACACTCAAAAACATGAATTATTACTGTGCCGAAACAGGTCACACCCACTTCTTCTACAGTTTTTTCATTAGGGAAATGACATCAAAAGTGGCAGAGTTAAAAGGATTTCAAATTGAGGAACTCCAGGAAAAACTACATCAACAAAGCTTATCTCCCTTATACATCAAATTGGGAAATTGAATTCTCAAGATTAACGGGGTTTAAAGTACAAGGAACAGATGCCAACTTCTATGCTTGATGTTGAAAATATAATTTTTTTCACACCTAGTTATATTTTATATTTGCAAAGGCATGTAGTCCATTTGCATGCACATACTTCTTTTAAGTCATGCAGTTATGATCAGGTCAAATTTCAGGCCACAAGTTCCTGGAAATTTAGCATAAATTCATCTATTCTGAGTTTGAGCTCCATCTGTTTCCTTTGATATTGAAAATGCTAAATTTTCGTCTGTTTGTTTATTTTGGCATGAATTCATGTACAGTTGAACTCAAAAAGTTAGGGAATGCAGTATCGCGTAATTGTAACCAAGTTTAATTGATTTAACTGAATAAAATGAGTTAGCGATTCAATAATGCATTTGATATTCTGTTACTAATTGTTAGAGTTTTTAGATCTAAGACAAAATAAACCAGCCTAATTTATCAATTCTCACCTTTTCATCCACAGATAGAGCAGCCTGAACAAAGTTATTTCCATAAGAGGATGTACTAACAGCTTCTTTGATCCTTCTTGATTTATCTTCTGATTTACATAAAGAAGTAATGAATTCCACAGATCCAAGTGACGCTTTCAACAGTTTTTCTCCTCCAGTTCCTAACTACAGAAAGACAGTATCACGATGTTACAGTTGGGGAGGAGAATGTTGTTTAGTTACTAGGAAAACTTTCTTGTTTAAGCTTAAAAGGCAGTACCTCAAGATTATTGACAGTTGCAGTAAGACCTCGGCCAGGAAAGTATTCAAAACTTTCAACAGAAACAGAAGGTAGGTCTTTGCCTATGCTGTGGTCCACAACAGCCCTACACCATCGCACAGTGAACGCTAATATAAGGCACTGAAACAGATACTAAACTTTCCAATAGATAAAACAAAACCTTAAAAAAAAAATTTTCTAACTACAGCAATGTATAAGCTAGAGTCTTAGGCTAGAAAAATCATTGACTGTCTCTGACCTCCCTCTTCCTCACAAACCTCTTCTCGAGAGGGTGCTAAAGGAGAACAAGATTCTGAATACAGGCCAAGTATGAGCTGAAAAATATAGTACAACACAAAGGAGCCTAGTAAGGTTAATCAAAACTGGACAACATATGAGCAATGTCCAGTACATAGTTAAGCAGGTCTATCCCTAGCATCTAGCATCCTACTGTATCTCGCTAAAATCTGGTATGATATATAACACTTCCTTATAAATATTCATAATTCCTGCATTCTGTAACTAAAAACTAGCTTCCTCACTATCAGATAATGGATTTTCACTTATTCGCCATCAAGTGGGTTGAAATAGCTTTCTAATAAGGGTGGACAAGCAAAGCTATCAAAAATGCTACCTTCCAATGGGGTGAGTAGTACCCTTTTCCATAGCAGCTGCCACAGCAAGAGCTTGTTTCTCACAACTAGGAATGCAACATGAAGTGAAATTTGTCTTCTTGTTTCCAACCAAATGTCCATATATTGGCTCAATTGCTTTGAACATCAGTCCCCCAGTTGTCAGTGTTCCAGTTTTGTCAAATGCAATAGTGTGGCAGGAAGCTAGCGCATCTAGAACCTGGCCTCCTTTAAGCAATATGCCCTTTTAAACACAAGATTATCAAAACATAGTAGTAAGAAAGATTTCAACAAGAAAACAAAACTTCAAACAGCAATATTGCAAAAATTGAGAACTTTGCAATTTCATTGAAATTTTCAAATTCTAACGGAAGAACAATATTTCGTCTTACACATTTTCCAATTAGAAATATTTGTAATATATATACTATTCACTAGATTGAAAATTATCGTATATAATTAAGTCACATACAGAAGTTTGTGCAAAAGATTATACCAACTTCAAACCACACTAATAGTGATATAAGTCCAGTCAAATAACATAAAAAAAAAATCCAAATAGAGCAGTAAATTAACATATATCAATGATCAGATTGAGGATTTTAGACATATAATCACAATTCTTACAAGTGCTTGAGATAATGAACTCCATCCCCAATAGTTATAAGCATCAAGATTTCAAGATTCAGTATTTGGAAACAAAATAAATAACTTTAAATCAAAAATACACGGGAACCAATAGGACCTCTTCCCAATGGTAGTAATTTATAGACAATTACCTTTCTAGCACAGGAACTAATAGCAGTGGCATATGCCAATGGAGCTACAGCCAAGGCACATGGAGATGCTGCCACCATCAGCCCAAGTGCACGGTACACTGATCCTCTACAGGCTGTTTTAGGAGTAAATTAGGTAGATGAAAGTTAGGGCAGATGAAAATGGAATGCATTTAAGAATTCGACAACAAGAGAGTGAGGAGGAGAGACATCACATATGTAAAACTAATGAACAGGATGGCTAAGAAAACCAGAATGTTGATTAGAGATTTAGAGTACATCAATAATGATAAAGTGAACAAATTGATTCAAATGTTAGTTGATTTACAATTGACCTGACACAATTTACAGTATTAAAGTTTGTTCGGGACCAAAAAGTTGTTTTTCGATAGGTCCTAGTCAAAGCTAAATAGGATTAGTAGCAACAGTATTCTACTTTGGGTGAGAAATCAACCACAATATGTCTTATTCGAATAAGCTTGCCCTTTGTCAACTGAAAGACAAAAAGGATTTTAATTTTCCTAATTCTCAGATAATACTCTTGATAAATAAGATATTGCCTACTGCCAGTAATAAGGTAGCTAGTTTATTCAAAGGAGAAACAACAGTTAAAGAAGAAAAATTGTTGGCCTATTCTTAAGTTCGACAACTAAGACCAAGTCATGCATTAGTCAACTTATTTTGGATTTTTAATGGACACCCTATTGGACCTCCTTGGCTTATCATTTTTATAAATCTGCGTCCATTTTCAAACAAAGAATTTAAAGATTAAAAGGAGAAAGTGCCTATATCTTTGTGAAAAGTGAAAAGATGCACAGAAGTATGTGGACTGCCTATGATAAGTTGAATTGCTTGAAAAGAAACCTAATCCAAATTTCTTGCTGCACAATGTATAGAATCCATGAAAGAAATTCAAGACAGAAAATCCTCTCCTTAAGGGGAGACAGGACTATTTTCTCTCCATATCAAGTGACTTGTGAAGATATCAGAGGATCAATGCTCTAAACACCTCCTATCACTAATTTATACATGACAATTAGTTACTATCAGTAAAATTGAAAATGTCTGATATCAGAAAAGAAAAATTAGAATAGAAAGAAGAAAGTCTATTTGTGAATTGTGGTCAATGTGAAATTTACGGAAGTTCCCTTCTTCCAAGATACCTGATGTGCTCATGAATGGCCACTTGAAAAGAAATGGACCAAGCAGAGCAATAGCAACTGACAAAGCTACAACAACCTTGCTGTAACGTTCTCCAAATTCATCCAACCACCTTTGAAGCTTTGGCTTATTCGATTGTGCTTCTTCTGTCAATTGAACAATCCGGTTAAGAGTTGATTCTTTCCATGTCTTGGTGGCCTATATTAAATTGTAAAGAAAAAACAAGAAGTCAGATTGATAGTGTCGTTTGACAGAAGGATTTAACAAAAACTAGGACAAATTATCCTCCGAATTTTAAGAATATAAAGACAAAGACACACACCTTAACTATCATTCGGCCGTCCAAATTTCTCGCACCCCCAGGAATCCTGTCTCCAACTTTTGCCTCAATAGGTTTGACTTCTCCCGTCAAATGCTCAATAGTAATCGTTGCAGTCCCTTCAAAAACTTCACAATCTAAAGGAATGGCCTATAAAACCAACCTCTTGTTACAAAATTGTCAATTAAAACGTGAAATTAAATTCGTCTTCAGGTGAAAAAGAAAAACATTATAGTTATGACAGACCTCACCAGTTGCGACCAAAACGTAGGATCCCACACTAATGTCGTGGACAGGGACACTCGTGTAAGACAGATCAGAGAGATCAGGTAGCTTATCATTGTTCAGTTGCAAAACAAGTGCAGACTGAGGATGGTTCTCCTTCAGCTCCTTAACATCCACCACCGAACGACTCGTGAAGAACTCCTCAGCTATCAATGAATTAATTGAACATATGACAACCATTCACAAACGCAAACACAATGACAAAAGTGAAGAAAAAAGACATTGACGAACACGAACCAATATGCGCCATATTGAACATAGCGAGAAGCAACCCTCCTTCTAAAGCATTACCCATAAACAAGGAAGCGAACGCCGCGAGAGCCATCAAGACATGAATGTTCACTTTCCCGCCAGCAACATCAGTAAGAGCATCAAGTGAAGCCGAGACCTAACTCGCACAATGTAAGGCGACATAACTACTTAATCATTGTGTAATTTAGGGGAAAAAAATAAAAATATGGAGATTAATCACTTGTCAGGTACCCCGACGAGAGGGAAGGCAACGATCAGGAATGCGTTTTGAAGAGGCTTTACTACGGGCTTAGGTATCAAGTAAGGGCTCACGCCAGCGGCCAGAAACAACACCGTCGCGCAGCAGCAGAGCTGCAAATGCTCTCTCAGGAAGTTCGCGAGGTCCATCCATCCAACTGCTTTCGCAAATTTGAGCAAAGCTCTTTGAGGTCCGTTAACATCATGATGGGAGGGGTGATGATGATGGTGATGGTGGTGGTCATGATGATGGTGATGGTGGTGGGACTGGTCGTGGTGATTGGAGACGGCGGCGATGGAAGGAAAGACGGGGCCGTGGAGAGAGACGGACTTTTGGAAGGAAAAATGGGAATAGGTGGAGTAGAAGAGCTTGAGCGAGTTGACTCGCAGTCGATTTGAGGAGGAGTAACGGAGTTGTGGGAACTCGGTCAGCCCAATAGCACGACGGAGTGTCGTTTCCATTGGAATATAATTTTCAGGTCATGATCGATAGACAGGCATAGGGACTAGGGAGATGGGTGTGGTGTGGAATAGAGAGAGAAAGCAGTAGAGAAGAGAGAGAGAGCGTTTGGCAAGGAAAACGTCTGGCTAGTGCCGACCGGTAAGGCGGTAACTAAATTATTAATGGGCCCACATACATAGTGTTGCTAAGGAATCCACACTATGTCCTCATTCATAGCCTATGTTTAGTGGGTCCATTTCTTGAACTGTTTTTAGCTTATTATTTTTTAATGCTATATTATTAATTATAATTTATAACTAAAATTCGTCATAATTATATTTTAAATAAATTAAGAAATAAAAAGTGCAATTTAATTTATATTTAAATAGTTAAGAAGATATTAAACACGTAAGTTCCGCTTCAGAATTTTTAATTAAATAAAAACAATTGAAAATAGGATGAGACTGCATCTTTCGGATCAAACTCGCCATTTTAAATTATAGTCATATGTGCTTTTATCAAATTTATTGGTGATGAACAGAAAGTTATTTATTCATATTACTTATTTTTTCTATATAACCAACCAACTTTTATACCAACTTTTTGCAATAAAAGTTGATTGCTGCTAGTCCACTTGAAGATGGGTATGTCTCTAAGAGCTTTCAATCTTAAATAAGAGTACTAACAACTACAAAGATTTTGTATTGTGGAATTCATTACACTATCTTTATCAAATTATGAGTTCAAGGGTTCGTACCGTAGCTCTCAACTTTTCTATTTTACTATTGCAGAGAATATGGTGGGAGAAGTAGGTTGTGAAATAAGCAAATCCAACGTTGGAGATACACTAGGAGTTGGATGCAAGACCTCGTATTGTTGGGAATGTTCTTATCCCGACTCCAATATGGTTAACACGGAGCAGTATTATAATAAGCTGATGCTCACTTCTTGTTGAACAAAGGTCCGCAAAATCTCTTAATAGGCAAACATCCGAAACCCCAACTTATTCGTGCAGGTTCGAGCTAGAATAGCTACAGTAACATTGAATGGATATTTAGGTTTCCCTAAAATCCATGTTATGTTGTTGCAATAAATGCTAGCGTTTCAGGAGGTGTTGAAAGCTATCAATCAAGGAAAAAGAGTTAAAGAAGAAGGAGAAAGTAACAACCAAAAAGAGGGAGGAATTCAAAACAAAATCAAAGAGCTGGAATAGAAAATCAATTCATGAAGGTGATGTTCCTGGTACAGACTTTATGTCTTGGAGAAAGAAGGTAGAGCAATTCTTCGCGCTTAAGGAAGTCCAAGAGGAGAAAAAGGTGAAACTCATTTTGCTACATTTAGAGGGGAAAACATTTTTCTCGCAACAATAATACCTAAAAAATTGAGATAATATACTCCTTACCTAGCTGGAGTTAATCACCGAGTTGGGCTGTAGATGTAACATCCCGTTATCGGTGTGACGAGTATGTCGGTAATTTGGATCGGGTTAGGATTGAGTACAGGCAAATGTTGCATTGTGCATGCATTATAGTTTTTATAG
>JANTNU010000235.1:5632431-5667973 GCA_024752395.1 Erythroxylum havanense | reverse complement strand
CAATTTCTTAACCAATTCTATACATTTTATTATTATCAAAACATAAGTGAGATTTAATTTGTCAACTACCATTGGTCCAACAGAAGGCTCTGTTTCTCTTCACTGTATATATATATATATAAGATAGATAGATAGAAATGGGGGGAAATTTTGCAAATTTGAGGATGAACAAAAAAATATAGTTTAGAGTTAAAGAATAGGTATATGGTGACATCTAGGAATGACAATGAATAATATAAAATGAAAGTTTGGGAAAGAAATAAAGAGAATGCAGAAATTGAATGTGCAAAAAAAATGAATGTGAGATAGTGCAATAAAATGGTGATTCGCGAGAATGAATTTTTTTATTTTAATGTTGTATTTCAATATGGATTTTGGAGTTGTTTGTGAATAATTTTAGTTGAATGGAAGTCAAAAATGGGAGTAGAATCAAATTAGAAATGTGAGGTAGAGAAAAAGAAAAGAAGAAGATGGACAAAATGTAGAAAAACGAAGGAGAGTACAGGAAAATGAAGAACATGCATGGAGATTTTTTTGTTTTTGATATTTGGTGTTAGTCCTTAGTTTTTGATCTGTTTTTGAATATTTTGGATTGAATGGAAGTAGAAAATAGGTTGATATGAGTTAGAAAAGTTGGTTTAAAAGAAAAGAAAGAAGAAAAATTTTTCGGGGTTTCGAAAAAAGAAGAAAAAGCACGATCGTGACTTTTATGGTTGGAAACTGTTCGAACCTCCCTTGATTTTTTTGACTATAGCTTCTTCTCCCGACCTCAAAATGACATGGGACTTAAACCTACAGACTCAAAACACATTGTTTTACATCTCCACCAAAAATTATAACCATTTGAAATCATTTGAGAGATATTGAGTGATAAATTTGAGACGAAAATGATGAACAGTTTTGGAAAATTAATGAATGGAGTATTTTTACTAAACATGCTTCGGTATTTTGGCAATATCTAGTTATGTAGTAATCTGAATGGAGTGATTTTTTATTTGAATTAAACAATAGACATACGGCTACAATTTTTAAGAGCAATTGATTTTGAATTCTGTCTTAAGGGTCTTGAAATTTCGCTTGAAGTTTAATTTTGACTTAGGCTGCAGCACTACCTATGACACAAATCATATCCTGTTGTTATCAAATAAACTGTATTGATGTGGGTCAAATTAAACAAAGTTATCTTCATTCAATTGGTATAAAGTTTGTAATTTTTGGATATTGGATTTGAGAGATATGAGTTGTACATCTTTGAGTGCATGATCATGCACTAGCCAAAATGTTGAACGTGCTCAGTTCGAAGTATTTGGAATATAACTTTCAAAATACTAAACCAAATTGAATGATCTTAGTGTCATTAGAAACTTAAGAGATAGGAGGACAATTTTCTAGAAGAAAGTATTACCAAATTACTTTATTTTCATTGTCAGATTGATCATGTACAGTAGACTTGAAGGTATGTTTCAAGAAAAATTTAAATTGACGAAATAAGTTATGAATTTCAATTTTAATGGTTTTATTAAGGTATAAACCATAATTATAAATGATACTTATGTGAGTTTGGAAATATAAATGTTTACATTACGAAAATAATAGAGCGATACCCGAGATTATCATGAATATGCGTACATGTGCATTAACAAACACTTATAATTGCACAAAAGTGTAATATGTGTATATTGCTTGATATAAAGGAGCAATTAGAACGTCAACATCTAGACATTGCTAGAACTTTGAGGCAATAGCTTCGGGAGAAATCTGTGAATAACCTAGACGATTTCTCTCAATTACTTGTTTGTTTTAGAATATGTTTTGAATGATGATATGAATGTGATTTGATTATGTTGATGCTGGACAATGAAGGTCCGAGACTTAATGCATGAATATGATATTGAAGTACTACTTGTATGTGAATGTGACGAACTAAATGCTTCTTGACATGATTGATTGATTATGAGAGATGCATTCCATACATGAATGCATGATCAGATAATGAGAGTTGTGACCTGAGTAGCCACCGAAAGCGAGCTTAAAGCTCCAAATGTGATTAAGAGCCAAAGGCTCACTATGAAAAATGAGCTCTGTATCTCCAACGGATAAAGGACAGTATAAATGAGCCTGGTATTCATAATAGATAGGGACAGTTTAGGCACTTGGTCACAACAACGTAATAATTAAAAAAGAGTTACATGAGCATTTTATATACATTATAATAAGTATATTTGATTGTTTGAAATGCAAAATTGTCTTACCCTTAAGCGAGAATGTGACATGTGATAATTTATGCAAAATGCAAAGATGTGTATTATATGTTATATGTGTGATGTGTTGCATGAATTGAGTGAACTATCGATGATAGTTACCTGATTGAGTTCGCAAAACTTACCAAAATAATGTTGATTTTTTCAGGACTGAGAGACGACTTTAGCTACTAAGAGACGCTACAAGAAGTATAGTCTTATACTTTTGGGGAAAAAGAAGAAATGACTCAAAGGTCGGTTAAGTGAGATTGGAAGATTAGATAGATCTTTTTGTGTATTTCCTGTTTCATGTATTGTATTTTGTATTAGGATATGAAGATGTTCACATTCAGATGATATTGAAAACTATCAATGTAAATATTTGGTTTTATGAAATGGAAGGAGAATTTTGGGTTTTAAATTATGGTGTTTTTCATTATGATGTCTTATAAGAAAATAAAGAATGATGATGCCATATATTAAATGAATGTTGTGATTGAACGTAGAGCACCATTATCATAGGTTATGTACTGGAATGTCCTCAAGGTATTCCGGTTCGTATTTTATGGTAGTGAGGGTGTTACAATTTCACTTGATTTTGTTGTAGGATTACCTCGTTTTAATGGGAAAAACACTATTCTTATTGTGGTTGATCAGTTCACGAAATATGCTCATTTTATTTCTTTAAAGGGACCAATTATAGCGACTTTAGTTGCTAAGAAATTTATGGATGTAGTGGCCCATCTCCACGGTTGGCTCCCCACTATCGCCTCTGATTGTGACCCGATCTTCATGTCTTTATTTTGGGATGAACTTTTCTCCGTACAAGGTGTTAAACTCCTCAAATCCACCGTTTATCATCTGCAAACGAATGACCAAACGGAGGTTATCAACAAAGTCTTAGGGTGTTTTTTAAGATGTCCAACAGGGGAGACCCTTGGGAAGTGGGATAACTAATTGTCTCTTACATAATACTGGTACAATACTAAGTACCATTCAGCCATTGGGATGACGCCTTTCTTGGCTTTGTATGGTTACTGTCCTAACAGTAGTGACCTGTACTTGGCAGGATCTTCTGTTATAGACTTGGTAGATAGTGAGCTTCGAACACGTGAATAAATCTCAATCATATTAAGAAAAAACTTAACCAATGCTCAAGCTTGCATAAAGAAACAAGCTGATACAAAATGAGTGGAACGTATTTTTCAAGTTAGAGACTGTGTATACCTCAAGATGCAACCTTATCACCAATCAACCATACCAAACTGAGCATTTCACAAATTTTTTGCCAATTCTGTTATAAACTTGGTGGATAGGGAGCTTTGAACACGTGAGCAAATCTCATTCATATTAAGGAGAAACTTAGTCAATGCTCAAGCTCGCTTGAAGAAACAAGCTGATACAAAATATGATACAAAATAGGTAGCATGTACTTTTCAAGTTAGAGACTGTGTATACCTCAAGATGAAACCTTATAGCCAATCAACCATACCAAATCGAACATTTCACAAATTGTCTGCCAATTATTATGGCCCTTTTGAAGTCATTAAACAAAATCAGAGATATCACACACAAGTTAGATTTACCTCCCGGATCCAAAATGCATGATGTCTTTCATGTGTCACTCCACAAATGACACCATGGCACAAAAACACCATCTTCTATTTTGCCTATCATGAATGAAGATGGACCAGTAGCCCTCCAACTAGAGGCTATCTTAGACAAGAAAATGGTTTAAAAGAAGGGACATGTTATAGAAGTGTAGGTTAAGTAAGCTCATACTTCTCCAAAGGATGCTTGATAGGTTGAATACTAAAAGTTTGCTCGACAATTTTCAGATTTCATAGCCACCATTGAAACTGCAGGTCGTCCTTGAGGACAAGTAAATTCTGAAGGGCAAGGTATCGTTGCAATGTTCCAAACACAGTTTTATTAAAAACATTTTATTAAAGTTACACAAAGAGTGCAAGTCACATGTATTGTTTTGTTATTTCCTTTACATATTGTTAGCATGGCTGACAAGTATTCGAGCGCCACATGTCAAGTTTTTTAGGTTGTTGAACATCATTGTCGAGTGTGTTAAGTTGTGCCTTAGGAGACAATATATATCTTGGGTAAGGATTATTGAAAGGTATCCTAATTCATGGGTCTTCTTTTCTATGAAAAGGGATATATCTTTAATACAACCAGAATTTCCTAGGTTTATTCATTTTTACACTTTATGTTTCCACTGTTACATATGCCAAAACAAACCAATGCTCGAAACTGGTTGAATGAGTATGCTAAATGCAAGTGCACAACCATTATGCTCCCACGATAAAAAGAATACGCCACAGACTTGATGCAATAGTCTTTGACAGTTCTAAACTTCTAAGAGGAAAGCAATATGTATAACTTCCATAACAATTACAACTTCAATATGACTAATGCACATCTAATCCAATTATGTGAGGTTAGGAGTAACAGGTTTCAACAACTAATCCTTGAAAGTGTGAAAGAATACTAATGGTACAACAAGAAGCTCGAAACCTAGCCAAGTCATGAGTAGGGCAGGGAATTCATGAAACTGCTTACTCATCTTTCACTTTGCCTTTATCTTCAGGAACTTTAGGCCCGTCATATGCAGAAAGGAAGAATGTACTTTGATTCTTCTGCAAAAATCTGGAAGATGAAGAAAACAATGTTCTCTTAGAATAAAATGGAGCCATTAACACAAAATTAAGTACAGAGTTATTACGATAATGCTGGAAAAAGATGAGATTTCTGATTAAAAAAATAGAGTAGAAAACAATATTTTATTGTATCAAAGGCAACTTTGAATGTGATCAGCCTCTACTTGATAATGGTTGCAACGCTAATAAAATTGCTTTCGGCTCAGTTGAAACAGCAGCAGCAGACTGTTTCTAATTATGTTTACCAGACCATTGCACATACGAATCTCAAACATCATTAAGTTAACAAACATTAAAGGATGTAGTGACTGCATTTAAACAGAATAGGCCAAATTACTGCTAGGACAGAGACAGCCTCATCAACTGCTAAATGCTTATGATTTATGAAGCAACCCAAAAGGAAGTGATAAAAAATCTCGTTTTGAAAAGTCATTCAGTCAGGATAGGCAAAGTTCCCCAAAATCGTTCATGGAATCATGACTTCAAGGCGCAGGGAAGCAAAAAAAACTATTACTTTGTTTCCTTCCATAGTTAACTCATCCTTTGCATTTGAATTCTGATGATTAAGGAGACAATGAATAGATGAAGGCACATACAATCTGCTTAATCTTTCAACAAGAATTTGTGATCTCAAATTTTTATAAAAAAGCAAAAGATTGGTAAGTGAGTTTGCAGGGATTGAGTTGATACTTGAGAAAGTCAAGAAACATCTGCTGCATGCAGGTCAATGTGTCTTCTTCAATGCGCACATGTTTCAATAGCTCAGGCAATTTAACTGCAAAGAAACAAAGTAATCATAAAGAGTAGATTAGGAACCTACATGCATTATGATTGATATACATAAAAGAAAAGGCAATGACCTTAGATTCCCTATAGTGGTAACATAGATAAAACACTAGGTTGTAAACATACCAAAGAGGCGAAGTAAATGTTCTGCCCCATATACAGTTGAAGGGGATTCGTCATTTTTGACAGAGTCATGAAACTGTTGGCGCTCTTTGCTATATAGAAGCATCACTGCTAAAGCCTTATCAAAGTAGCATCGTATGCCTTTCAAAATTTCTCCAACTGAATCAGTCATCCTATAACAAACAAAACAACTATTTATTAACCTATTATCAGCGGAGCAATGATATTTGCTGTACGTTGATGTTATTAACATGTACGCACAACCAACTTTCTAACTTTCTAATGTTTATCTTAAATTAATGAAAAGACTGATCTTTGTAATGCTTTCTTGACATAAATTTTAATATTTCAAAGTTTGCATTATGAAAGACTCATTCACACCTAGTAACATATCTGCATTTCCTATCTCAATACCCACAGACCAACTTCCCAACCCAAACTAATTATTAGTTTTCAGATATTCTTAACTATGACCAAGCAGGTCGTATCTTTCCCTGCTATTGGTTCTAACCTAATACATATTGGTTCAAATAGTAGAAACCATCCAATGCAGAATGATCAGTATTCTGAACACATATTTTCATCAGTTGGACATTGCATTTTGTCGTATTCCATCAATTCTTAGGCTTTATTAGAAGTAAGGTTGTGCACAACTAATTCTGATATCACTTATATCCATTATTAAAACTATATGTTAATGCGCCCAGTATTGACCACTGAAACAAATAGGAGTCTTCAGATAAGATTCCACATCACGAGAAGCATTGGGACAAAAAGATATGTTTCAAAATTGATTAATCCAATTTGAGCATGAAATGAATCTAAAACTTACATGCCATCCTTCTTTGATCTGTAATCTAAGTACCTCATCAGAACATTATCCACATTAGGTGATCGAGGAAGTTTTACAAGCTGCATAAAGAAAATTTTCACACCACATCAGGATTCTACATTATCACATATGGCAGTAAACTTGCCTAAAATTACATACAAAACTTGCAAAAGCAGATTTGGTCAAACTTTTTTTAACATTTGGTAATTGCCAGCATCTTTAGGGATCATATATTATAAAGTTGTCACTAGATTGCAATACTGAAAAATCCTAGATTTGTGGCTTCTCCTCTTGCTAATGTAACTAAATTAATATGTTTCAAACAAAGTGATTCCAAGAAGATTAAAAAAAGAAAAAGAAAAAGATGATCTGCCATTCATTATGGTTGCTTGCCTTATCCTGCTGGTTGACAAATTCCCAATCATCAACAAGTTGCTTCTTCAAAGTTGACGGAATTTGCATCTTGATACGCTTTTCAGTCACATCCTTCTGATAATTTGACAGGAGAAATAAAGCATAAAGGTTCTAGAAGATTCAAGGGATGCATTTAAAAGAATGCAGATATGTGCCTAAAGGCATCTGTGATTCTTATTCATTTAACTTTGTAAAGTTTGCTATTATACATCATGTGTACTAGACAAACGGGCTTATAATTAATGGAAATAAATTGTGCACCAAGAGATACAACAGGTTAAAACCCCTGCATTCAATTAATACTTCAGATTTGAAAACAAGCATGTTAAAGCGTCACATAAATCAGGTTCAAGCCAGACCTCAATGCTCGAGTCACCCTTGCGCTTCTTCCCTTTTGTCACTATAAAGAAATATTGTTAAACTATGAAACTAATGTAATTCATCCTGACAAGAATATTATTGAAAACATGAATGGAGATAAACCACAAAAGAAAAGAACACCTGGGGCTTTTAAGAGCATGAAGTTAAGGTTACTAATAGAAAAGTTAGAAGTCATCAATGAGTGCCCTAATGCTTTGGCCATCAAAAAAGTAGGAGCCACATGATACTTCACGAAACAAATTAGCATGTAAAACCAAATGCATTTAGATAATATGAGATTTGGTGTAAGAGGTTATCAAATAACCACACTGAAACACTGAACTCCATCAGAGTCAATATGTTATTGGTTAAAGGAAAATGCTAGATGACAGAACTTGTGTTAACGATGAAAAGTAAGAACATAATTGTATTTGCTCCCCGGAAGAAAACTGAATTTAATTCACTTTCAACAGGATCTATGTCTAACCAATAATGATAAAAGTTAACAAGAAAGGGTAATAATGAGGATTAAATGCCTAACGAAATGCAGATATTATCTAAAGTAACAAAATAAAGAGAATATGAACAACAGTAAAGCATGGAAAGGATTTGTAAAGATAGCAAACCATTGGGTTTGGAATCTTCCTTCTCCATTTTAACGTCTGCAAAAATAAAACAAGTAGTATTATCGCCAATGAAAGAGCTAAAAACTTAATTGCATTTTGCATATCTTTGCAGACTAAATTCTCCAATTAAGATAATATATTTTTGATGATGATTGGATAACAATCATCAAAATTGAAGAAACTTGCATGCAACCAGGTAGTTCTATGGGATATTGAAGAAACGAGCAACTTGTAAATAGCCAATTACCAGTTAACAGATTTGGATACTTTCCAGATACCATATGGAATCCCAGAAAGGTATGCTCACAACAGAAAATAACCAGTTCAGACAGAAAGCAAAATGAAAAGCACCCCAACCATTGTTTTAATATCTAACTTAAACAATGTGGTGGATAAATATATGTGTGAATTACTGATACTTCCAGGCAATGACTTAGCATGACTTCAGGCCATTATCCAGAGCAATTAGCTAAGCAAAAGCCAATAGATGCAACTTTTAAAGTAAACCCAAGGTGACCGCTTCAAGCAGTGATAAGCATGTTTGTCACAATTATCTCTTTAAATCTGGTTTATATCTACCGGTATCTTCAGAATTGCAAAAGTCATCAAGATAAAAAATAAAAGTGCTTCTGAACGGTACAATCCCTATACTGATTTCTTGGTAAAAGTGTCTCCACAATGCCATTGTTGATTTGAGGTAGATTTTTTCAAAACGAAATGTTAAATACAAATCTAGACATATATTTATGTAAATTGCAGTGTCCATATCAATTTGACAGGATGGCTAATCAAAAAGACGATTTACAAATACATCAAAAAAGCTTTGACCACAAGGATCCATCCAGTAGAACAACTGTCACTGTCACTGTCACTTCACTATATCAATGATTTATTATAAGAGACAATCCCCAGGGGTGAGGTAAGAGACAATATCTATGCTGTCTGTCCTGGACTAGAGAATTACTCATGTACGTCCAATGTAGTAAAAGCAAAAATTTTTAAAAAGATTATGATATTCACAATTTACATGAAGATACCCAAATATGAGATGAACAAAACTAGCATAAGAACTTGAATTTTAACATTTAAGCCTTAAGTAGCCAGTTATATTAATTCAAATATCATATACACACAGATATAAAGTAACTTACCAGTAGAAATCTTTGGCTTAGTTTGAGCAGCACGTCCAAACTTTGATGTCTTGTCTACACCTAGATTATTCACAAGGGCCTGCTGTTTCTTCACGTTCTCTTCAGTATGTTTCAATAGCCTGTCTGTGGCTACCCATTCGTCCCAACTGTTGGCAATATGTCCAAGCCATAGTAATGATTTCTGTATTCCTTTTTTAAACAAGGGCATACTTATTAATGAAAGAATGTTCCCAGTATCAAACACAAAATTTCTAGGAAACCTTCAGACTGCTCTTTGATTGGCAGTTAATTCCTAAAAGCAACAAGAAGTGGAGCACTTCCACCAAACAAAAAATAGCAAATTCATAAAGAGATCCCAACAAATCTCATAAAGTTGAAAGGGTTTATCTTTAGTAGTAGTTTCATTCCCCAACTTCTTCTCAAAGGTCCAGATATAAAATCTTCGGATTAAGTTTAAAGGTTTAGCTATCCAAATAGGGATATCAAGGAACCCAAGTATATAACTATAGCTATACTTACTTGTAAAACAAAGAATAGTAAAAAAAATCCACAAGTATTCTTTCGTCTAGTAACTAACTATTTCAGTAGTAAGGACTGAACTTTATCACCTCAGCAGTTTCCGTATTCTTGTTATAATCTTGGTCACTTAAACTGCCAATTTAATTCTTCTACCACCAACCTTCAACTTTTAGATTTATAGTTTTCTTTAATGTTTTTCAACTTTAGACTTATCGTAATTTGATATGGCCAGTAAAAGTCCCAAAGATCAACTGACATTACAAAACTAAAGCTGTCAAAATATTGAAACTGGAAATTAGTCACACTAAAATACCCTTTGGCCAACCTTAAGAATAATACACAAAAGGGACTCATCTTTGCTGTGGTTTGGAACACGCAAAAAGCACAACCACCTTAAAGGCCTATATCACAAAAGGCAGGACTCTATGTGATTCTAGTAACAGTTCTTCTAAAAGCATTGGTGCTGAGCAAGATGTGCTTGCGTCTCAAACTTTTAATGTTCTTCTAACTTCCAGAAAGATAGTAGCAGTAAGACACTTTTGTATTGTTCCACAACAAAATATCTAATATTATAGTGCAGCCTGTATTGAAAAGTACTAGAGCTTGAGCTTCTAATTACTTTGACGCATTATAGAAAATCAAATTCCAAATCCTGCATTCTGTGCTTCATAAAGTGAAGACTCTAGGAAGGATCATATAGAAGTGAACAGAGTAAAAGATATTCATCTGAAAAGAAAAACTTAAGTGCATAGAATATACAGGTACTTACTTTTTATTCCAACCCTGCAAAACAGGAAATTGCACATCAGTTGACAGGATAAGAATAACATTAATTGATAAATCAATAGGTTATTACTAGATCAGTAGCAATTCAAAATAGAAACTCAATAAGATAGTTCAGACTAAAATCTAGAGAAAGAGCTCACAAGATAGTGAACAAAATATCTCCATTCCTTCTTCCGGCATTCAACTTTTTGAACCTGAAAAGTACAAGTGCACAAGGAAACTTAACATGCAATATTGCAAAAATCCAAGCTAGACTGAGTCACAGACACACAATTACCGAAGAAGTTAAATTGTAACACTGAAATTCACTGCAAACTCTTCACAACTAACCGTCAACAATCGCTATGTACAACCTAACTTGGCTGCTACATAATTCAATCTACGGATGAAGTTCCGACCAATATCATATATTTCATGCAATTGAAACTTGAAACTTAAATTATCACAGATTCCAAGCAATTGAACCTTGAAACTCAAATTAAACACATAAAAGCCAAAATAACAAACACGATTATTCTCAACAATCACTACCCACAACCTTGAACTTGCCTGCAACTGAACCCAATCTACAGCAACCATTCCCATCAATATCATATATTTCAAAGCAATTGAAGTTTGAAAGTCAAATTAAACAGCGAAAAACCCAGAATATCAAACAGAATAATCATAATACTCGTTGACCACAACCTTGAGCTCGCCTGCAAAATAACTCAATTTAAACTAA
Source organism: Erythroxylum havanense (assembly GCA_024752395.1). NCBI lineage: Eukaryota > Viridiplantae > Streptophyta > Magnoliopsida > Malpighiales > Erythroxylaceae > Erythroxylum > Erythroxylum havanense. Next base: position 5,656,740 of record JANTNU010000235.1, on the reverse strand, counting down.
CATTTCAGTTTAATATCACAGATCTCAAAGCTATTGAAGTTATAAAATGAATTTAACCAGTAAAATAACAAAAATGTCAAACACGATAATCTAATACTCACTATCCTGCAACAGACCTCAATCTACAGTAACCGTTCCGATAAACATCACAGATTCCTAAGCAATTGAACTTTGAAACGCAAATTAATCGAAAATCCAAAATATCACAAAAAAGAGAAAGGCACAATCCACATAAAATATTGTATATGCGTTTGGAGCGCGACAGACATTGGCTACTTAGATGACTGGTGTGACTGAGAGAGGAAGTAAGACATACATACGTAAATATGAGTAAATATATAATATATACGTGCCTTGGCTTCGTAGATGCGGGGACCGTGATAAGCGAGGACGCGTTCGCCCTCAGTGAAGAGGCCAGTGACGGAAGGGGCAGCGTCGCCGCTGGAGGTTTCTGCGTCGCTCCCAGACTCTTCCTTCGATGAACTTCCCATTCCTTCTAACCGACACTGATTCAGAGAGAGTATGCCAGAGATAAGAGCGAAGATATTATTCTCCGGCGTGTCGGGAGAGTTTGTCGAGTTTTGAAATGAAATCAAGTGGGAATGTGTTCTTCGCCAACACCAACCCACACTTATGCTATCCTGTTTTTGAAAAAACTAAAGGGGTATTTGAATTTTTTTAGCTTATTAACTAAAAATTTTCCATTTAATCATTTTAAAAAATTATTAATATATTTAGTGAATGGCTTATTAATTAGCTTATTTAATTTCAATAAATTAATTTTTAAATTTTTAAGAGGAGCTTTTAAAATTAGTTGTTTGCCTAATGATAGTATTGTCCTCTACTTTACTCTCTACTTTTGCTTTGTATGTTTCAAATTTGATTTTTTTTAGAATACAATTATTTCGTAAAGTTTATAAGGATATAATAAATATGATAATTAAAATTTTTAATCTTTATTTAATTTTATAATATTAGTTTATATTTAAAAATACCATAATATTAAGTTCTTGAACATAAAAAGTTACAGCAAATTAATATTTTTAGTATATAACTTTTATATATCGTATTTGTGTCATATTATAATTATACATATTTTTAATTTATTAAATGATAAAATTCATATATATTATATGAAAAATATTAATATGATGTAACTCGCTACATCGTTTATATTAATTGAGAATTTAACGTTGTATTATTATTATTATTATTATTATTATTATTATTATTATTATGTTTATGTTTATTATGTTTTTTTATTAAAGTTATAAACTTAATTTTTGTAAAATTAAATATCTAATCTAAATTCTTATAAAAATATTCAACGGAATACTAAGAAATATAATATTTATACCCTTATAATTTTTTAAAAATTATGCCTTCATAAGTCATTTTACACATCAACATCTAATATTAAATAGTTAATTTTACTAAATATTTTTAATAAACAGCTGGTATTATCTACTGATCAAATCAGCTGATAAAATCAGCTATTAACTAACCAATAATAGAATCAGTTAACAGCTAGTACAATCCATTGTTTGCCAAACAGGATCCTGCAACATTTAATTAAATTTAATGGCATTTGAATTTGCATTGATCCCTATTTAATATGATAAATTAAGGAAAATAATCTACTCCTAAAAACTATGAACATTTAAATATTTTTAAAATAATAAAAAAAATCTATCGTAACATATTCTAAAATGATGGGCTTTTAGATAAATATTTTGATTAGTAAAATAATTACGTGAATATATAAATTGTAATCTTTTCGCATTATTATGATAGAATTGTATAAATATATTAAATAAATTATTTCATACACCTAATAATTTATAAACTACATATTTAACGAATTTTATGCTTCTATCTATCATCTTTTAAATTATTAACTTAAAAATAATGCTTACCTTAATTTAAATTATTAAAATAAAAAATATCTTAAACAAAAATTCAAACTTTTTAAATTAAGTATTGGGAGATCGAAATGAAATCAAATCCCGACCGCGGCAGAATAATTAGAAATTTTTTTTCGTATTGTGATTCTTAGAAAATCAATATCACTTTAATTTTATAAAATAAATAACATATAAAACATAATAAAGTATGAATATTAATTCAAACCTTATTATGGAACTCGATCTTTTTCTTGTCATATCCCTTAAATTATTTATAAAACTGGTCAATTTAAATCATAATAGCCACACAAGTGTTTAGAAAATCAAGATCACTTTAATTTTATAAAATAAATAACATATAAATCATAATATAGTATGAATCTTAATTCAAACCTTATTCTGAAACTCGATCATTTTCTTGTCACATCCTTTAAACTGTTTTCAAAATTGGTCAATCTCAACCATTATAGCCACTCAAGTGTCTGACTTATAATAGTATTAACATAACAAGTTGAGAAAATTATGTAGCTCTTACAGAGAGGGTTAAACAAGAAATGTTAGCTCCATTAGAGCTTAAATTTATTTATATTAAAATTTGGACAATTTAGTAATTTAATTGAAATGAAATTATAATTTAAATTAAACTTTAATTAGAATTACAAATAATTCTAATTAATTACTAATTATGTTCAAATAATATCTAATATCTCATATTGATTCTTACTTATTAAATATATTATATTTAATTATAAAGTTTTTTAGACTTTATAATCAAGTCCAATTTTATTATAATATCTTTGCTTTCTTCAACTTGTTCTTCATGAGAGATCTATTAGATTATCAAATATGTTAGCAATGATTATAAATTATATTTATAATTCATAATTAGAATTAAATAAATTAAAACTTCTTTTAATTTATTTTTAATTCTCTAATTAAACAAATTATAATCATAGATCAAGATTGATGTCTAGGAACACATCATAACTGCCCAAATATTTAAGATTGTCATAGGGGTTTTGAATAATCTTTCTGTGCATGATTTTTCATATAATTCAATTCCTTCATTATACAATGTTTTGATTAGACATATAACATGAAATTAATGCCTACTCTTTTTGAGTCCAATCATAGTAGTTCTCCATCATTAGCTATGATTCAATTAATGACATTTGTAAACTATTTATAGAATGTCATTCTACCTTAGCCAAAGATTTTTCGAATTAATATTAATTGAAATTAGTAAAACATTCTCATTAATTACTTAATGGTGATGAATAATATCTTGATCACTCAACTATCTCTATATAGTTCATGTTACGTCCAACGACTACCGAATGAGCTATTCATGATTAGAATAAACCATAAATACTATCAAAATATAGTAATCCCTATACAAGATAATTTTAGAAATCTCACGTCAAAGAATCACTTATACAATCATCACAATTAAAATTTCCATAGACATACGAGTAATGTTTCAAATGAATTTCTTATATTAGGTTAGTTCAGTGAACTTGTTCTGTAACAAGCACCTAAACATTTGTTTAAATATATTCATACTTTAGCTTATGAGATCGACTATTTCATTTATAAGAAAAAACATAACATATGTAATGTCTTTTTATATTTTATTATTGTCTAGTCTTAATAGAATAATAACTAAGAACAATTTTGGGATAATACATAAATGCAAAATGAATCTTATAATTATAATCTCGTCATAATTTCATTTGCAATGTACAATTATCTTATGAACTTTATCATATATATCAAAACATGTACAAGATAAAGAATGATTTTAAATTATTTTTTCACTAAACTACAATCAATCAATTGGTTGTAAGACATAAACTAACAATCTCTCACTTGAACTAAGCCAATCGTTTAGTATCTTATACTATATCACCATATGACGATTATATCAGTACTGGGACAATGGCTTAATGAGGGAATTCTACAAGATTATTTATAGTGAGCACTTAATTAAATCTTACAACTTTTATTTTAATTATCACCAAAATTAAGAAATTTTTGCCTGACTACATCCTTGGATATTTGATGAGACCTGAGCTTCTTTTACATGTCCAATGTCTCTAATATTTCACAGTACATTGTTGTCTTGAACAATATAAGGAACTATATTGAGTTCACTATAGAATTTATTGATCCAATTAATCGTTTTCACTAAATGAAAAATGTATTATGACTTAATTAGCAACCATTGTCGTATTAGAACCCTTCTAATATTGAACGATATTGTTCTTAAGTAAAATAAACCTTAATTGGGATTTACTTCTAAAGTAATACGTTTATCTTCTTGAACTTAAATATCAACTCTTACTTAGGATAATGGATATCTTTAATACTTCACAAGTATCAAATATCTCAAATATTAAACATATGTAGTACGTTATCTATCTACTTGGATTTATAATAGGTAAACAACTTCCAATCTATCTCGATAGATCTAATTCCTACAATTAAATTATCACCTTTTCATCCAACAAAAGTCATTCTTAGACAATTATATTTTCGAAAATTGATAAATTAGAATTGTTGTTCTTTATGACCAATATGTCTCTACATACTCTCACTTGAGAGGACAACTATACTCTCACTAAACTTCTTGTAGACACGATAAATTTACAATCATCTTCAAAACAAAGTTTTTGAATTCATCATAATAGTGAATCTTTCAACATCTTATAGCCTTTCAACTATGCATCAAATGTACCATCAAAAGCACTAGTTCTAGTTGGATGTATTGACATGAGATTTGAACCTTTCAAATTTCATCTTACTCCCACTACTTATCTTAAGAACTATTCTTCTATAAGTATATATTGAAACAAATAATTTGTTCAACAGGCTTTAAAATTATATCCAACGGATTGGATATCTCATAACCTTTTATTACCTATTTTAATTCTAAACTTAATGGATAATACATGCTTTAACTAAGCATTACATCTGTAAATCATTAACTATGCAACTCTCACAGAGAGGGTTAAGCAAGAAGTACTAGCTCCATTAGAGCTTAAATTTATTTATAATAAAATTTGAACATTTTAGTAATTTAATTGAAATTAAATTATAATTTCAATTAAACTAATTCTAATTAAATACTAATTATGCTCAAATAAGATCCAATATCTCACATTGATTCTTATTTATTAAATATCTTATATTTAATTACAAAATTTTCAGACTTTACAATCAAGTCCAACTTTATTAAAATATCTTTGCATTCTTCAACTCGTTTTTTTATGTGAGATCCATTAGATTATCAAATATGTTAGCAATGATTAAAAATTATATTATAATTTATAATTAGAATTGGATAAATTAAAACTCCTTTTAATTTATCTTTAATTCTCCAATTAAACAATGTATAATCATAGATCAAGATTGACGTATAGCAACACATCATGACTATCCAAATATTTAGGATTATCATAGTAATTTTGACAAATCTTTCTGTGCATGATTTTTCTGTATAATTCAATTCTTTCATCATACAATGTCCTAATTAGACATAACATGAAATTAATGCCTACTCTTTTTGAGTCCAATCATAGTAGTTCTCCATCATTACCTATGATTCAATTAATGACATTTATAAACTATTTACAGAATGTCATTATACCTTGGCCAAAGATTTTTCGAATCAATATTAATTGAGATTAGTAGTCCGTAATTACTTAATGGTGATGAATCATATCTTGATTACTCAACTACCTCTATATAATTCATGTTACATCTAACGACTACCAAATGAGCTATCCATGATTAGAATAAATAATAAATAGTATCAAAATATAGCAATTCCTATACAAGATAACTTTAGAAACCTTACGTAAAAGAATCACTTATATAATCATCACAATTAAAATTTTCATAGACGTATAAGTATGAATTTTTTATTTCAGGTCAGTTCAGTGAATTTGTTCTTTGTCAAGCACCTACACGTTTGTTTGAATATCTCCATACTTTAGCCTATGAGATCGATTACTTCATTCATAAGAAAAAACGTAGCATATGTAATGTCTTTTTATATTTTATTATTGTCTAGTCTTAATAGAATAATGATTAGGAATAATTTCAAGATAATACATAATTGTAAAATGAATCTTATAATTGTAATCTCGTCATAATTTCATTTACAATGTATAATTAGCTTATGAACTTTATCATATACATCAAAACATGTATAAGATAAAGTATGATTTTAAGTTATTTTGTCACTAAACTACAATAAATCGATTGGCTGTAAGACATAAACTAACAATCTCTCAGTTGCACTAAACAAATCATTTAGTATCTTATACTATATTACCATATGACGATTATATTAGTACTGGAACAGTGGCTTAATGAGAGAATTCTACAAGATTATTTATAGTGAACACTTGATTAAATCTTACAACTTTCACCTTAATTATCACCATAGTTAAGAAATTTTGGCCTGACTACATCTTTGGATATTTGATGAGACCTTAGCTTCTTTTACATGTCCAATGGCTCTAATATTTCGCAGTAAATTGTTGTCTTGAACAATGTAAGGAATTATGTTGAGTTCACTATAGAATTTATTGATCCAATTAATCATTTTCATTAAATGAAAAATATATTATGACTTAATTAGCAACCATTGTTGTATTAGAACCTTTCTAATATTGAATGATATTGTTCTTAAGTAAAATAAAACTTAATTGGGAATTAATTCTAAAGTAATATGTTTATCTTCTTGAGCTCAAATATCAACTCTTACTTTGGATAATGGATATCTTTAATACTTCATAAGTATCAAATATCTCAAATATTAAACATCTGTAGTACATTATCTATGTAATTGGATTTATAATAGGTAAACAACTTCCAATCTGTCTTAATAGATCTAATTCCTAGAATTAAATTATCACCTTTTCATCCAACAAGAGTCATTCTTAGACAGTTATATTTTCAAAAATTGAAAATTAGAATTGTTTTCTCTATGACCAATATGTCTCCACATACTCCAACTTGAGAGGAAAACTATACTTGTTAATGGGCATTTTATATTGATTTTAGATATATAATTTGCTAAACTCTTGTCCATTTAATGTTTAAATTGCACTAATTAAGAGTTATTTGTTTTAATTTTAGGCACATATTAGATTCGGAACATCTAAAAGCATAAATCAAGAAAAACTGTCAAAGGAAGTAAGGATAAAAATTGTTAACGTTTTGGCCACCTGAAAAAACATTAACGTTTTGGAAGACAAGAAAAAGGAGGGGGTTTTGCGTGAATGATAGGTTAAAAGGTGAATAAGAAGAGTGGGATCATGGAGAGACCTGCAGAGATATTGAATAGGGAGAAAAGAATAGAAGCAGTTGGAGGCAGCAGTGAGAGGAACAAAGAACGTGAGTGTGCATAACTAAAGGTGGACCAAAAAACCTTATTAAAACATTCGATACATAGAAACAAGAGAAGAAGTTGGTGGCAACAGAGAAAGGAACGAAGACAGTGAGAGTGTGTGCATGAATAAAGGTGGACTAAAAACCTCTATTAAAACATCAATACATAGGATAGAAGAGAGGAAGTTGGCAGTGGCAGAGATGAGAACCAAGAATCAGGTGTGCATGAATAGGGTGGACCAAAAACTTAATTGTCACATCAATATAAGGAAAGAAGGGACAAAGCTAGCAGTGGTAGTGAGAGAGGAGATAAAACAAATTTAGCCAAGGAGATAGAGTGAGCAGTTGTGCGTGAATAATAGGAGATAGCGTGAGCGGCTACAATAGCGGGAGAAGACTAAATATTAGATGTTTTAATTTGTTTTTATTCCTTATTGGTTTTAATTTTTGTGGATTTAATCAATGAAAATATATATTATAACCATGATTTGTGTTACATTGATAAATATGTGTGAGTAAGTTTCTTTTGGTTCAGGTTAGGATTGATATTAGATCTAGGACAATTTTTGTGGTGTTAGTTTTTGCTTGATTGGATGCATATTTAGTCCTAATTTAGCTTGAACACCTAGATTAAAGCCTTAGATGATTGAATATCATAATCAATGGGATTTAATTTGTCAAAAAATTAACCAAGCAACATACTTAAGACTAAAGCGTAGATTAACCTTAGGATATTGTGTGAAAATATCTATAATTAACGAATTTAATTTTAGGCTACTTAAATTCCAAATTTTCTATGAACCAAGTAAGTCATTTAGATTTAGAAGAGAAGAGAATTCCTGTAAACATTAAGTTCAACTCGCTTAAGTAAAGTAAATCCTAAATCAATCCACCATTACAAGTTTTAGTGTCTAATCTAATTAAAATCTGATACCTTAGCCAATTTATACCATTTGATTAAGTTTAGTCATTTTTAATTCGTACTTTGCATCTTGCATATTTCCTTGATTCACTTACTTTATTTTATTTTTAAATCAATCAATTTTTGATCATCTGAGTAATTTTGCATTGTTTAATTTAATTGTCTACCGTGTTGGAATCCTTTGGGTATGATATCTGATTCTTACGATTTTATATTACTTATTGTCGGAGTATGCTTGCCTTTAGTTGGTCTAAATATATTTTAATTTATATTGCTTTGTTTAGACCGCAACAAGTTTTTGGCGCCATTTCCTAGAAATTTCCTTATTGTTAGTTATTAGGTTAGACGGTATTAATTATCTCAGATTTAATTCTTGCTTCGTTATTTATTTGCGTATTTCAATTGTTTGCTTGATTGTTATACTTTGGTGTGTTTTATTTTCCATTCTTAGCTCTATTATTATTTATTTCATTTTGTTTATACTCACTCATACTCAAAACCCTGAGAATTTGCTACTAGATATTGAGATTGAAAAAATTGCTCACAGGTTACGCAAGGAAACTAGATTGACTTAGAATAGTAATATAGAAGAAAGGATTAGAAAATAGTAGTTTGTAGAGATGAAACAGCATGAGGAGGAGGTGATGCCACATCTTGAAGAGAGAACGGAGTTGACTATGATAGATTTGACTATGGGGCACAAAAATAGACCCATGCCTCCTATTATAAGGCCGACTATCACAGCTGCAAGTTTTGAGATTCCTTACAGCATTACATCCATGGTGAGAGCATCTCAATTTGGAGGATTGCCTTTGGAGGATTCGAACACTCATTTGGAGTCCTTTCTAGATATTGGTGATTTGTTCAAGTAGAATGGAGTGTTGGATGATGTGGTGAGATTAAGGTTATTCCCATTTTCTTTAAATGATAAGACCAAAGCATGGTTGTGTGGGATCGGAAAAGAAAACATGCAAGATTTGGTTAAACAATAGATTACAAATTTTTTTTTAGAAATCATAACACAGCGGAAACAAGATAACCAAATCAACATGTCAATCCATACATGATACGGTATAAGGATAATATTTATCATAAGAATAAGTTGGTAGAAATATTACCAAATCCTTCGCTATAGCTTTAACTCCTCGCTGTGCTATCCTATCCTCGGCAATGTATCCTCTCCAAGGTGACGTATCTTCTTCTTCTTATTATTATTTTCTTTTCTCGATATTGTATTCTTAACTAAACTGATCTACCATTTGTTCTTCTTGGATAACTTGGTTAACAAGATCTTTTGGTGGGAAAGGAGAAGAAAACTTTGGAGGATATTTTTTAGAAGAAATAAGCCAAAAATGAGACATTTCTCATGAAAATTTCGGCTCACACATGCATGAAAGGAGAGAGAGTCCAAAAATACAAGAACACCTCTCTTACACCTTGTCAATTTGGGTTAAGCTTGAAAAGAAAGAAGAGAGGAGCATCTAATTCATCACACCTTTCTTTAATCAAACATAAAGAAGCCATTGAATGAAACTCTTCTCATTTGTTTTAAAACGGCTATATGAAAAGATCAATAACCTAAAATGACATGTCAATTTTGGTTTTTATCGATTTTTAGTGATGAAGGAAGGAAGATCATCAAATACACCTATTTCACCTACAATCAAATGAATGCTAAAAAGGTTACATTACATGCCATCATTAAAAGACAATCATTAAATCATTTAATGGTAAGATCATTACTCCATTTAATGATGATAATGCATGATAATTACCATCTTTATTTAGCAATTCAATGCTAAATGTGCAACTGCACATTCAACCATTAAAAACTGAAATTCCCTTTCATTTCTTTAAGAATTTTGTTTTAATATAATTAATCTAATTAATTAAGTTAAACTAAAGTCTCGCCCATTTCTAAATATTCATTTGAGCTTCTAATTAACCATTAATTAATACAAGCCTAACATTCAATCATGAGCTTTAAAACCTCCGTTTATATTTCTTACTTTGCTTGATAACCCTCCTTGAAGTCAAGTGGAGAATCTTATTGGACTTAGATAAGTCAAGCTCCAATAATGTAGCGCCCCCTTATCCTAGGGTATATACCAGGATGCCCTGAGGACATTCCAGTACATAATCTATGATAATGACGCGATACATTCAATCATAACATTCACTTAACATGGCATCATCTATGTTTATTCTCTTATAAACATCATAAGGAAAGTCACAATATTTTAAAACCAAATTTCCTCATTGTATTTCATTTCGTAGAAACCGAATGTCTACAATGTATTTTTCAACATTCATACTTATACAACATCATAGCCTAATATAAAAAGTGCTACATGAAAGAGAAAATATACAAAATCTATCTAATCTGTCCATATACAGCTGACTGAACTTTGAGCTATTTCTTCTTGTTCCCAAAAGTAAAAGTCTACACTACTTATAATGTCCCCCAGTAGTTAATATCATCTCTGGGTCCTGAAAAATTAGCATTGCAATTTTAATGAGTTTTGTGAACTTAATGAGGTAACCATCATCGATGGTTCACTCAATTCATGCATCACATAAATACATATAACATATATTTCACAAATTTGCATAATTCATCACATATCACATTTTCATTCAAAAGTAGACAATTTTGCATTTCAGTCAATCCAACATGCTTAATAAAATGCATATGAAATGTTCGTGTTACTCTTTTTCGATTATTATATTGCTGTGACCAAGTGCCTAGACTGTATCGCATCCATTGTGGATATCGAGCTCATTTATATTGTCCCTTATCCGTTGGAGATACAGAGCTCATTTTACATAGTGAGCCTTTAGCTCTTAATTACATTTAGAGCTTTAAGCTCGGTTTTTATGGCTACTCAGGTCACAACTCTCATTATCTAATTATGCATTAACGTGTGGTATGCATCTCTCGTAATTAATCATGTCATAAAATATTTAATTCGTCACATTCACATATAAGTAACACTTCAATATATCATTGATATATCACAATTATCGGGCCTTCATTGTCCGAAATCAACACAATCAGATCACTTTCATTCATAATTTAAACATAATATAAAACAAACAATTAATTGAGTGAAGTCGTCTAGGTTACTCACTAGTAACTCCCGAAGCTAATGCTCGGAAGTTCCAATAACGTCTGAAGGTTGATGTTCCAATTGCTCCTCTATAACAAGCAATATACACATATCAAAATTTGGCACAACTGTAACTGTTTTATAATGCACATGTAAGTATATAAAATATACACAATGCATGTTCATGACAATCTCGGATATCTATCTATTATTTTAGTCACATAAACATTTGTATTACCAACTCACATAAGTACCATGTATACTTATGGTCTATACCTCAATAAAAATCATTAGAATCCTAATTCATAACTCATTTGATCACAATCCACATTTTTCCTAAAACACATCTTCAGGTCTACAGTGCATGATCAATAGTACAATGAAAATGAGGTAATTTGGGAACACTTTCTTTTGAGAATTGTCCTTCCATATCTTAAGTTTCTAATGACACCAAAATCATTCAACTTGGTTTAGTATTATAAAAGTTATACTCCAAACATTTTTGGATTGCCTTTATTTTGAGACAGTGCCCTATACTCAAATTCCACCACGAAATTGAAATTTTTAGAGACCAAAATTTTATTTCTTCAGAAAATTTGTATTACTATGTCTCTAGTTTACTTCAAATTAAAGCAAAGTCAGAAGTTCACCACGGTGAACTCCTCCTAAGAGGAATTCTCACAAAATTTTCACAAGTTCACATAGGCAAAACCTAGAGTTAGCTGTGGTGAACTTTACTTGAAAGGAATCCTAGCCAAAACCTTCAAGTTCATCGCAGCAAAGCAAGGAATTTGCCGAAGCGAATTTTTATAGAAACATACCCAATTTTTCAACTTCAGGTCATATTTTGAGACTCTTATAGACATAATTTGAATTCGACGTCTTCATAAAAAATGTATCCATATGTCTCTAATTTAATTCAAATCAAGAATCATCTCATTTGGACAACTAGAGAAGAAAAAGTTAGGCTAAAAAGCTTAAGTATGCTTATTGAACATTTTCCAGTCAGTCATGTTCAAACTTTCCATATTTTACACCTAACATAACTTGCACAAAGATCAACCTTTTCTACTTCATTTACTCCACATTCTCAATTCTATTTCATCTCAATATCATTCACCAACAAAACATGATCTAAATTTGATCGTTAACCCAAAACAAGATATGTTTAAGTATCATTAATAACTTCCTATTCTTTTTTTTCCATAACATATTTCTTTCCTAAGTTAATTATTTCAAGTTGATAACCACTTCATGTATACCTCAAGTTTAGCTCAACATCATCTATAAACAAATCAAAATTTCATGCTTGATCATAAAAGCCCAAAATAGAACACAAACATATATATTCATCCACCAATTTTTATTTCTTACCCCATTATGAAGATCATTCAACCTCACAACATCTCTATAGCAATTCATAACTTACCTCAACTGTATTGTCAATTCTACCACTGCACTACCTAGTGCCTCCTGAGTTTAGATGTTCCTTGATCCACAGTGATGGAGCTCTAGAGTTCTGATCAAACGCGACGTTCGAACTCATGGCGAAAACAAGAGAAGAAAAGAATTCAACTTTGGTGCTCTATAATTACCCATCTTTCTCGGGAGCTTTCTCTGCCCTCTTTGGTCATCGCTTCCACTTATGATACCGTATTCCTTCTCTTATTCCACCTTTCTCTTCTGTTGAACCTCTCAAGTTTTTGGTTGGCATACCCTTTATTTCTCTAGCTTTTTTGGGTTATCAAAGATGTTTTAAAGTTATTTACTTTAGACCTGAAAACAGAAAAAGTTGTTAACTTTGTTGTGGGTTGTTATCAAGATTGAGGATTTCTGAATGGAAGGGCTGGAAAGGTGTTATCCTTGATTTTCTTGGCTCGCTTGGGTTCGCTTCGACAATTTCACGACAATCTAAGTGCAAGTAAGCAAAATTCTTCGGCTCAAATATGCCGCAATCAGTTTCCAACAAGGCAATGTAGCTTATGTAATGTTATGGTTTGTTTGGTCTATAGGGTGATAGGTTTTGATCATAGAAAGTCCACCTTAAAGATGGTTTCTTCTATTGAAGATTTACCAGAGAAAGTCAAAGTCTTTGTTGATGTTGAGAGGAGTAACTCTAGCGTCATGTATGAGCATTTCACTAGCAAGCTTCTTAATCTGAAATCTGGTTTTGTAAGTTACATGTTGTGATTTTAGTTTGCTATCAGTGGCTTAAGGTGTGGTGTTAAAAATTGAGATTTAATCTTTTTTTTTGGCTTATGATAAGGGGAAAGCATATCAATTATTGCAATTGAAAAATAGGGATAGTGTCGATATGGTTCCTACATACATTGAAGATGTAGACCTTTGAAGATGGAGTTTGCCTAATATTACAGCATTCAATGTAGGACTTAATGAAAAGCGCACTATGGTGAATTGCATCACTAACATGCATTTTTATGGAAAGGTTGATTTGGATTGAAATCATCTATTGTTTTATTATTCTTTAAGAATCTGAAGAAGTTACAAGTATTTGGAATTTAGATTTTCCTTTCACATCTTTATCATCATTTCAGATGATTTTTGAGTGCTAATATTTTTGTAATTTTTCCTTCTTGTAGTTACTTGCGATGAATGCAATAGATATAATTTTTAAGGGAAAGTCTTATATATCCTTTGGGGAAGATGCTGTTAGTTAATTGTTGGACAAATTTTTCAAAGTTTGGCTTAGTAGAGGATTTTATGGCGAGTGCATAGTAATCAGAAACTATTTTATGTGGTTGTCTTTATTTTATCCTTAATAGGTCTTACAATATCTCTCATTTTGGACAATTTCAAGTTCTGGAATTTCCCTTTTGATTCAGGGAGTTAAAGCAGATGGCCACTCCTACTTAAGTGGTGAAATTGGTAAAACAACTTAGCATAAAGAGCTCTACTGCTGGTCTTAGGTATTTAAGGCGTTGCATCAATGTGGTCCTCTTTTTTAGTAGTTTAAGTTAGGTCGAGTTTACTAATCAGTCAAACTATGTGTCACCTTATTCAGATTAAATACTTACAACTTTTTGTCTTTTCCCTTCAGTCTTATGGTGGTTGCTTAAATTATGCCAAGCCCATTGGAGTTGTTGTCTATTGGCAGAGAAATAATCTTAAGATGTGTTTGAGGACTATTTATAGTGTCACTGATACATCTGAAGTTGCAAATATATGCATCCTATTTAGATGTTTGATGTTATATTTACTAATCCGAAAGTAATTCCTCAATTCATTTTTCACTATCTGAAAATGAAGGCATATGGTGGACGTGGCTCCTCCAGTTCCAGCTCCTTTATAATAAAGATGGATGAGTATAATCAATGGCTTTCAGTTTAAATGCTTATGAACATCAAGGTATGGGCCTCCATGATTGACGAAATGCTCCAATCATATCCTTGTACACAAATCCAAGGATAGATAACATAATTACTTTTAACATTTTATGTACATTTTTCATTCCTATTGCATGTCTGTTCTATCTCTACATTTTTGTTCAAATGAGCTAATATTCCTTGCTTGTAGGCGCAACATTATGCTTGGAATATGGGAATGTTGAGTATTTCTCAACAATATATGCTGTTTTATCGTGGCTCAAAATTGTGGTAATAACTAATAATAGTAATACGATTAGTGAGGAGAAATTTTTTTATTAAAAATCATATTCCTTACTTATTGAAGTACTTGAAAAGATGTTGTTGTGCTCTTAAAGGAGAATGTGAATATATGTTAAACACTGTTTCCCAATCATTCTAAAGATTTGCTATATTAGAGATGCAAATATAACATATTTCACATATACAAGTGAAACAATTACTTGCCACCATTTCTCCATGTGTATGAACCTCGATGGATCTTGCATTTTTATAACCAACTAATCATTGGTATAAAACATTTTCTTGTAACAGACATATTTAACAGAAAGATAAGAGCATCAATTAACCAGACAACCATCCACCGCTATTCCCTTGGCTGTCAGACAAATTGCTAAATCACAATGTTCACTATTTGAACCCCACCAAGTTAAACTTCTATTTTCCAAGTCTACCGAGAAGTACAACAACACTACCATGAAAGCTAATCCAGCATCCAATGCTATTGAAAGAATGTCTTTATACCTTTTCCACCACTACTTTTTGTAATGGAAGATGAAGAAATTGAAAATTGTCCCAACTGTTATCCAAGAATTGTAATTTACAACTGTTGCCAGTGGCATCATTCCCGTGGATCCTAGGAGAATTGGGAGGTTAATAAGGGGAATCCAAGATTGCTTGGGGAATGCCTTATGCAACATCCACACTATAACTAGTCCTATTGCCCCTCCAAGAAGAACCAATTCACGGCTTGATAGTTTCCAAGAGATCCAAAGATTCTTTTAGGTCCCACCAAAAAGCTCTTGGAACTTTTATGTTCTACACATAATATTCATTTAGGTTAGATATATTTACTCATATTGATATATTATCTTACTTATGACTATTTACTATACACTTATGATGTACTTTTGATATTAATTAGTGTATCATGACATGTTTGTGAATTGCAATTAAATAATACACGTCTACAAGTATGAAATTCTTATGATACATGTATAATTATTAAAATTAATAATATATTAAAAATTGAAGAATTATTAAATAAATAAAATTCATAAATAATATTAACAAAATTATTAAATAAATAAGATTTTAAAATTTTTGTATTATAAAAATAATTATTAAAATTAAAAATTATTAAATTAAAATGATTTTCAAAAATGGGAAAATAATAATTAAAAATAATACAACTATCTGTGACGTTATTGTATAAATGTCACAAAAATAATATTTCACGACATCTTAAAAATGTCGTGGAATGTGACTTTCTGTGATGTTTCGAAAAACGTCGTGGAATGTGACTTTCTGTGACATTTTCACAAAATGTCGCAGAAAGACCAATCTTTTTGTAACGTTAATTAAAACGTCACGGAATGTTCGTATTTTTCGTGATGTTTTATAGGAAACGTTGCAGAAACCTTGTGCTTATACCACATTTGGCGACGTTATTTGCGATATTTTTTTAAAACATCGCAAATTGTATTCTGTGATACTTTTTAAGATTTTGTGACATTTAAAATGTTTTTTTATAGTAACTATTGCAATTTCAATTCCAAGATTTAATATGAATAACAATCAAACAATTTAATCAAATTATATAATTATCATTTACTTTGATACCACTATTGGAAAATCGGGATGAAATTAGATCCCAATTGTAGTGGAATAATTAGAAAACTTTTTTATATTTTGATTTCTCAAAAATCACGATCGCTTTAATTCTATACAATGATTAACTCATAAATCATAATAAAGCATGAATCTTAATTCATACCTTATTTTAAAGCTTAATTATTTTCTAGTTGTATCCTTTAAACTGTTTATGAAATTAGTCAATCTCAACTATCGTAGCCACACAAGTGTTCGATCTCTAATAGTATTAATAGAATAAGTTAAGAGAACTTTGTAACTCTTACTGAGAGGGTTAAGCAAGAAGTGTTAGCTTCATTAAAGCTTAGACATATTTATAATAATTTTTGGACATTATATAATTTAATTAAAATTAAATTATACTTTCAATTAAACTCTAATCAAAATTACAAATAATTCTAATTAAATACTAATTATGCCCAAATAAGATCCAATATCTTGTACTGATTCTTATTTATTAAATACCTCATATTTAATCATAAAGTTTCTTAGACTTTATAAATTATAATTATATTCATAATTAGAATTAGATAAATTAAAACTCCTTTTATTTATCTTTAATTATCCAATTAAACAATTTATAATTGAAAAACCGAAGGGGTAGTAGTTTTGGAAACTTTCTGATTCGTTTCTAACAAACAAAAAACAAAAAAATTAAGAGAATAAAAAATAAATCAACACCAAAACTTTAGTAACGCAGTTCAACACACCTTGCCTACATCTGGGGAGCGCTCAACTAGCTTAATACTTTTATCAAAGTACAATAGATTTACCCAAGACTTTACTGAGTCGAAACCACTCAACCCTTGACATTATCTCTTAACCTCACTTCCTGTGAAAGAATTTTACACCTAATGACACAATCGACATGTGTTAACCTCGTCAGAGGGTTTTTCTAAACAGTATATGATAATAAAGATGTTAAATAAACAACTCAAGTGATCAATCAACTAAGAACAATACAATAATACACTTGAGATAAAAGAGAAACTTCCTTATAATTTCAGCTTCCCGAAATACATATGAAAATCTGTCCACTAGTTGAACTGATTCATCTCAGCTTCAATAACTCCAATTAAACCATACGGGACATCAGAACACATGCACAAATTCAACTGTGTTTTTCCAATCTTCAATTAATGCCTACTGCACGATTTTATCATACACACATTCAGATGTATATTTTTCCAGTACCTAAAGAGCAAAAATGATAGACCAACCAAGTAAGGAGTCCATCAGCAGTTTACGCAAATAATACATTGCAGCCCACTCAAGTTACTCTCCAAAGACGTCTTTCTCACAGATTCTAAATTCACATGACCACCACTCCCTGAATGTGAAATTACTTAACTAATAGGATTGCATTGCTACCCAAAATATCGTAAGAGCTCCATCTGGCGATAATTAGTATGTGCGAGGCATGCACGTAAAAGCTCTACGAGCATTTCAGATTTTGTTGCTCCATACATCTCTAAATCTATATCTTCGGTGCTATGGGCTCTTTTTTAACTTTTTCTTGTATCCATAAAAACAATAATTCCAACCACCACACTGCAGCATTCCATAAAAATCCTTCAATGAAAATCAACGTGATTTTTGATACACACCTAATTAAGATAGACTTCTATTTTACTTCAAGTCCTATCTTAGAATCCACTTCAAATAAAAAGTGTTACTTATTTACACCATATCTTGATTTGGATTTTTAAACATTATCTTGAAGACTCAATAATAAAAAATGTCAAAATTAAATAATTGAAGATATAATAAATATCTTAACAATCTCCCCCTTTTTGGTATTTTTGTCACACAAAAAATATCTTCCCTTGAATCACTTAATCAAATATATATAAGTATTGACGTCACTCTACTCCCTCTCAACCCAACATCAAGTTTCAAAGAACATCACAATTATCCAATCATCTAAATTTCTCCCCCTTAGGACAAAAAAATGCCAAAAAATACGACGAATAGTCACTCATATACCTTAAAATCTCCTCCTGAATGGAGCATTCACCATAAACAATTTGATGTCTCCCCTTAGGACAAAACAATATCAAAATGCATAATCATAATAATCAACAATAGGTGCAGCGAAAGAATCATAACTATGCCAAGAAGACAAATTACCACCATTCAAAATATTGAGAGATATGTCCAAAAGAGAGAGATACCCAAGAGAGATCCATATTGATGAGAGAATTGAAGACTCTTCGGTAGAGCCAAATAGAAGTCACAATACAAACTACTTAAAAAGATGAGACAACAACGACAACATAAAAACTAAAGAACTAAAGAAGAAATTTTTTTTACATGTTGTCTTTTTTTAAAACAAAACAAAAACTTCAAAAATGTAAAGTACATAGTCCCTGTGCCTCTCAAAGAAATTCAAACCTGGTCTTTTTTTCATCATATTATCTTTGTCATCAGTTTCTTCTTCTGAAGTAACTGACTTGCCCTCTGTCTAACTAGTTTTTTTACAATAACTAACTGTGAATCTAGACAACTTCTTGTTTTTACTTCACAATGTCTTTGTGTCTGTAATTCCCTTTCTAATCCAAGTGTGCTTCGGTAATATAGGTTGCTGTTGGAAATTTAATAGAAAATTTCTAAATTTTCGATTCTGACACCTTTGAAACATCATTTGTAATATCTAGTAGCATCTCGGCTTTATGTGTCCGATAACTCTACAAAAATGATACATCAGTACAATTCTTCGATTCTTTCTTGATGTTTCTTCTTCTCAGATAGATCTGAATGTATTATTTTTCTCCTCATTCACTTTAGAGAACTCAACCTTATAGTTAATGTCTTGAGGATCCCCTTTAACTTTACCAATTTCTATTAACTTTTCCAGTTTTTCTATGCCTCCATTCAGCATTCCCAATCCCTTTTTGATACTTACTAATTTTATTCTAGTTTTAATAAGCTCATTTGATGTCAACATCAATTTCTTTTCTAACTCTTGTATGATGTTCTTCATGGAGAAACTCTCTTCTTTCAATCTTTCATTCTTTCTACATATTTTCACCTATTTTTCATACATTAATTCGTAAGCCTCATAAATGTTCCCCTTTTTCTTCGTCTAGGCCACTTCCATCACTGTCATAATTTGATATTAGGTTTTGAGATGAGTTGTTTTCAAAATTTTCCAATTTTCCTCTTTTTTGACTTCATTTACTTCCTTCTCAGTTACTGTTAAGCAAGTAGGCAACCAACACAACACCATTAGCTATTTCTTCTTCGCTACCACATTCACTCTCGTAATCATTCTCACTCTTGGTGCTTGTGAAGGACTTTCCTTTTCTCTTCTTGAAAGTATTAGCACATTTAGATTGAATGTATCCGAAACCTTGACATTCATGACATTGGATTCTCTTTGCCTTCTTTTCTCCCTTTTAAGTTTTAACTTGTTTGAAGTTGTTGTTCGATGAACTCCCGCCTTTTTGACTAAACTCAGGTCTGTCTTTTTTTACTCTCTTCAGCCACTTACTGAACTCTTGTGTTAATAGCTCAATATCCTTATTCTGATCAGATTCATCTTCTAATTCATTCAAGACTTTACCAATCTCGGCTTGCAATGTTAATCCTTTCTTCTTCTCTCAATTGTCCCTCAACAAATTCATTTCAAAATTGGTAAGAATTCCAATTACCTTCTTCAATGGCAAGTCATTGATGTCATGAGCCTCCTTAATTGCTACAATTTTTGAAATAAATCTTAGAGGTAGTGATCTCAATGTTTTCTTGACTAGTTTCAGATTGAAATATTTCTTCCCCAATTAATGTGCCTGATTCGCTATATCTCGAAATCTTTCATGAAAGTCTCCAATATTCTCATTTTCATACATCCTCAGTTCTTCAAATCTCATAATTAACATCTATAGTTTTGACGCTATCACATATGTGTACCCTTCATGAATAGTTTGTAAAGCATCTCATGCTTCTTTAACCGATCTGCAGGCTGATATCATTGAGAAATGTCTCTGATTAATAGCGTTGAATATTACATGTATTGCTTGTGAATTTCTAATTGCACTTACTTCTTCAGCTCTTGTCCATTCAGATGGATCTTTTTGAACTACTTTTCCTTCATCATCAGTGAACATCGGATGTGTCCACCCATATACTACCGAATTCCAAGCTTTCGTGCTCTGAGTTTAGATGAAGACTTTCATCCATGATTTCCATGCATGATAGTTAGATCTATCCAAAAGTGGTGGTCTGGTGATTGAAGCACCCTCTCTTGTAGCCATATTCGTGAAATTATGATCTGCACTAACTTGCTACCAAATTTTGAAATGGTGACCTTGCTTTAATACCAATTGAAAAACCGAAAGGAATAGTAGTTTTGCAAACTTTTCGATTCGTTTCTAGCAAGCAAAAAAATCATTAAGAAAGTCAAAGATTAATCAACACTGAAAATTTGGTAATGCAGTTCGGCACATCTTGCCTACGTCTGCAAGGCCCTCACATAATTTAATACTTTCGCCGAAGTAAAATAGATTTACCTAAGGCTTTACTGAGTCGACACCACTCAACCTTTGACACTATCTCTCAACCTCACTTCTCGTGAAATAGTTTCACACCCAATAATATGAACGACTCATGTTAACCTCATCAAAGGATTTTCTAAACAGTATATGATAATAAATATATGAAACAAACAACCTATGTGATCAATCAACTAAGAATAATATAATAATACACTTGAGATAAAAGAGAAACTTCTTTATAATTTTAACTTCCTGAAATATATCGAAAAATCTATCCACTAGTTGAACTAATTCATCACAGCTTCAACAACTCTAATTAAACCATACGGGGCACCAGAACATATGCACACATTTAACTATGTTTATCCAATCTTCAATTAATGCCTACTGCACGATTTTATCATGCACACATTCAGCTGTATATTTTTCCAGTACCCAAAGAGCAAAAATGATAAATCAACCACTTAAAGGGTCCACTAGCAGTTTACACACACAATACACTGCAACCCACTTAACCAACTCTTCGAAGATGTCTTCCTCACATATTCTGAATTTCTATGACCACCACTCCCTGAATTTGAATTTGCTTAACTAACAGGATTGCGCTGCTGCCCAAAATATCTCCATCTGGAGATAATTAGTACGTAGGAGGCATGCACGTAAAAGCTCGATAGGCATTTCAAATTTTGTTGCTCCATATATCTCTAGATCTATATCTCCGGTGTTATATGTTTTTTTTACTTTTTCTTATATCCACAAAAACAATAATGCCAGCCACAACACCGCAGTGTTCCATAAAAATCCGTCAATGAAAATTAATGTAATTTTTGATACACATCTAATCAAGATAGACTCCTATTTCACTTCAAGTCCTAAATTAGAATCCACTTTAAATTAGAAGTGATACTTATGCACACCATATCTTAATTTGGATTTTTAAACATTATCTTGAAGACCCAATAATAAAAAATGTCAAAATTAAATAATTGAGGATATAATAAATATCTTAAAAATAATTATAAATCAAGATTAGCATCTAGCAATACATCATGACTACTCAAATATTTAGGAATGTCAAAGTGGTTTAGACTAACATTTTCATATATGATTTTTCTATATAATTTAATATTTTCTTTATACAATGTTTCAATTAAACATAGAACATATAATTAATATATACTTTATTACGAGTCAAATCATATTAGTTATAGTCATTAGCTGCTGATTCAATTAATAACATTTGTAAACTATTTACTTGAGTCAATACTAATTGAGAATAATAGAACATTCTACTTAATTACTTTAGGGTAATGAATCATATCTTGATCACTCAACTACATCTGTATAGTTTATGTTATATCCAATGACTACTGAATGAGCTATCTATGATTACGATGTCATAAGTATTATCAAAATATAATAATCTCTATATAAGATAACTTTAACGATCTAAGTCAAAAAATCACTTATATAATCATCACAATGAGAATTTTCATAGATATACAAGTAATATTTTAAATAGATTTCTTCTATTTTGTCAGTTCAGTAAAGTTGTACTCTAATAAATATCCACACATTTATTTAAGTATCTTCATATTTTAGTTTATGAGATCGACTACTTCTTTCATAAGAAATAAATGTAACATGTACTAGTCTTTTATATTTTATTAATGTCCAGTCTTAACAGAATAATGACTATGAACAATTTAGGGATAATACATAAATGAACTATGAATTTCATAATTATAATCTCATCATAATTTTATTTGCAATGCATAATTATCTCATAGTTTTTATCATATACATCCAAACATGTTCAAGATATGAAATGTTTTTAAATTATTTTTATCATTAAATTATAACTAATCGATTAATTGTAGAACATAAACTAACAATAGCACAACAGACACAAACTCAAATGTAATTTTTTATAGTAAATTTTTTCATGAGATCCATATATATAGTACAAACTCCATACTAAACAAAATCATAGTAATTGTGTTTGTAAATATAGGCCCTCGAGGGTAGAACCCTGTAAAATATTTGTACTATTTAGCTTCCATATTTCCTTCTAGTTCAGATAAAAATAACAACAATGACAATTCAGAAAGATTTCGCTGAATGCAAGTCCGGGAGAGATTTCACTTCAGGTACCCAGACATAAGAACAAGAAGCTGGTACCAGTGAACAATTATACTACAGCCTATCCAAAGCAACAGAACAAAGACATAGTAATTCTCACTTAAGAACAATTGATACCAAAATAAATTTTGGCATAAAAAAGATTATTAAATAAAACTGCTAAAAATTATAAAATATATAGATTCAATTTATCAAAAAATTTGTTCACTATTAATTATATAATTAATAATGTCTATATAAGTAATAGTGCTGACATGATAAGTCAAGATTTATGTAATAAACAAGATTATTATACGTCAATAAAATAATCCTAAATTTTACTCAAAATCAAATTAAGAGGTGTAATATTATTTAGATTTAGATTTATTTTTATTTTTAAAATACTAACATATAATATTATTTGATTCGTAAATACTAATTTGTTAAAGACTAAATTGTATATTGTACTTCTTATATGGATTAGATTCATCCAAGCTGTCAAAATGGATCATAGAAGTCAAATGAATAAGTAGCGCAGTTTGGAGGAAAATATTCGGTTGAATTCTGCAGTATATGCTAATACTAATTCAAAGTGTGACTGCCCGTTTTTTCCGCATTAGAAATCAGTTTACACATGTAATGTAGCCAAACAACGGATTGCGTTTCAAAGTAAGCTTCATGCCTCTCTCCATGGGTGTGCATGTTATTCAAGGCGTGGTGAACACGTTCGAGAGCGACGGAGAAATCTCGTGCGTTGACTTTACGACCTGAGGGAAGCTGTAAAGTCAAAGAGTCACAGGTCAAACTTTGTGTTAGCAGGATTTTGTGCAAGACTCATCGCTTTCTGAGTCAGCCTAAGATTTCGATCGTAGAATTACATGAATAATAATAATAATAATCATTTTAAAAAATATTTCTCTTAAACTTCTTCTATTGAAAATAGCGATAAAACACTCGACATATTGAAAATACGATTTGGTCGGGTCGGTCATTCGGGGCCCGGATTCAATCAAGACGACTTACGGGTCGATCGGTCCACTCTAAAGCCCCAGCTCCTTTCCGGCCCATTAGCAGCCCATTAGCAGAAGGTAATATCCCATGCAC
>JANTNU010000235.1:5595451-5606201 GCA_024752395.1 Erythroxylum havanense | reverse complement strand
ACACGGGAGTACGTCTACTGCTAGCAAGACAGAGTATCGGGTCGGGATCAGTATCGTCCGTATCTGCATTAGTGTATTGATTTGGTATTTGGTAGGCCCAATTGTTTATATGTAATTGTATAGAGTGACTGAGCACTAATGGGTGCTAATGATGATTGAAATTATTTTATCAGTGAAATGGTTTTATATTTGAAAATGTTTTGTTATAATTGGGCCAAGTCAATGATTATTTTGCGCACTCTAATGTTTTTGAAAGAAAAAGAAAATGTCATACGATTATTAATAAGGTAATGAATGTTCTAGTATGCATCTCTCGCGGGTCACGGGCTCGGATATCACCATGGATATCGGGTACGGGTCTCGTCGGGAGTGGGGTGCTACATAAGTTCCCAAGTGTTATTGGCTTCTAGGGCTTTTAATTATGTCTGCATTGTTTCTCTCCATTCTGGATATTGGACTACTTGCTTATAGGTAGTAGACTCTTTGAGTGAAGAAAGCCTAGTGGAAAAATACGATGTTGAGGGAATAGGTGATCATATGATAGAACAGTGGAGAGGGTGTGAGGTGAAGTGTGTGAAATGGTAGGGCAGTGATAATCTTTGAGGTGTGATGGAGGTTTGGATTGTCTTGTAGAGCGACGCAGAAGTGGATTTGGGTCAGGAAGAGTAGGAGAAGTGATAGGTGGTGTAGGTAAGGATTGTTGGTTTGATGAAGTTGATGGGATGAAATCATCAGAGAGTGTGGCTGATTGAATGGGTAGTATAGGTGAAGGAAAGTTGGGAATGATAGTTGGTGTAAGGAAAGGAAACGTAGTTTCATAAAATTGAATGCCTCTGGTCAACAAATATTGGTTACAGGTGAGGTCAAAAGCCTTGTAGCCTTTAGTAACTATGGAAAAGACAACAAAAATACATTTCCTTGCTCTTGCATCAAACTTTCCTCTATTTGCTTCTTTGGTGGAAGCAAAACAAAGGTCATCGAACACCTTTAAATCTGTTAAATCTGGGTTAGTACTAAATAAAACAGAATATGGGGATTGGTTAGACAATAAAGGTGAAGGAATTCAGTTGATTAGGTAAATTGCATGAAGTACACAATCTGCCCAGAACTTTGTAGGTAGGTTTGCTTGCAGTTTTAGAGCTTTTGCTACATTCAAAATGTGTTGATGCTTCCTTTCAACTCTCCCATTCTGTTGTGGGGTTTCAACACATATGGTTTCATGCAAAATTCTTTTTTCTTTATAAAAGTCTTTCATGCAAAATTCAATACCATTGTCACTGCGAATGCGTTTAATATGTCTCTCAAATTGCCTTTCAACATAAGAACAGAATCCTTTTATTAGATCTCTAGTTTCGGATTATGCCTCTTCATGTATATCCATGTTATTCTGCTATGATCTTCCACAATATTTAGAAAAAACTTATAACCAAGAATAGAGGGAATATGATAGGAACCCCAGATATCAATATGAATCAAATCAAAGCAAGCTTTTGCAATTGCTACACTAAAAGAAAAAGGCAACCTTTTTTGTTTAGCAAAATGGCAAACATCACATTGATCTGTGTTTTGAAAAACAATAGCAAAATCTAATCTAGAAAAAGTGTGTAGTCTTTGATTAGAGATATGCCCTTGCCTTTTGTGCCATAGATTTTCTTGAGGTGAGGAGACATGATAGAGAAAAGAGGTTTGAGCTGGAATTGAGGCAGATAGGTGATAGAGACCGTTGACTTGTTTAGCAAAACCAATCATCTTCATAGTTTTGATGTCCTGAATATCACATGAGTGAGGTGTAAAGATTAGTTGACATGGATAAGAACTAGTAAGCTTGCTAATAGAGATTAAGTTGAAAGAAAAAATAGGCACAAAAAGCACATTGGTAAGAGTTAATGAAGAAATGATAATTGTCCCAATATGTGTGACAGGGACAATATTTCCATTTGGCAGTCGGACAGTTAGGGAGTCTACTGTTTTGTAGGCTGAAAAGAAATCTAAAGAGCAAACAATGTGATCAGTAGCTTCAGAATCAAGGATCCATGTGGATGACCGTAAATTAGAAATTTTGTGAGGTTTGGATGTACCTTTTTGGTCAATTGAAAGTGTATTGATCTGGGGTGTATGTAATGTTGTTTTTCCTTTTGTCTTCCCTTCTTTGTGCAGAATTTCCATTAGCTGTGAGTACTGCTCTGAAGTGAGGTTGAAGGTGGGAGTGTTATGCCCTGCTTCCTTTGAAAATGAAGAACTATCCATGTCTGAGGAGTGGCAGTCTTGGTAAGTTTCAACTTGGTTGATTGTTTTGAATTTACTTTGATTGGTGTCACGGTTTTGATGAAAGGTTCTGACATTGGAAAATTTTGGAGGATAACCATGCTTCTTGTAGCATTTGTTTTCAACATGTCCAATATTCCCACAGTAGGTACAAATAGGTTTTCTGTTTTGTTGATAAGTGTTCTTGCTGTCTGCTTTGCTAAAAAAAAGCTTGTGATTCAATGACAAATGAAGAAAGTGTCTGTTGGGTGTCTAATTATCTTTCACGTTGTGCCACCATAGCAAAAACACATTTGATGTCAGGCAAAGGGTCCATAAGCATAATATGTGACTTGACAGTAGAATAATAGTCATTCAACCCCTTTAAAAATTTGATAACACAGTCTCCTTGATCATTTTTTAATGTAGTTAAAATATCACAGGTGCACCGAGGCTCCCACTTACATTTAGGTAAAGGTCTTAAGTTGAATAATTCATCCCATAGCATTTTAAGATGTGTGTAGTAGTCAGAAACTGAAAGATTATCTTGCTTGTAACTGTATATTTCTTCTTGGAGATCTGAAATTCTAAAGGAATTAGTTTGAGAGAATCTGCCTTTCAATTCTTTCCAAATCTCAACTGCAGAGTCAAACCAAATCACACTTTGTGCAATTGAATCTGTCACTGACTTCAATAACCACGATAAAACCATTGCGTTGCATCTTTCCCAGTACATGAACACGAGATCTTCTTTCTATGGTATGGCAATAGATCCATCTATGAATATGTGTTTATTTTGTGATAACAGGGCCATCCAAATAGATCTTTCCCAAGAGTGACAGTTAATGCCTATCAAAGGTGAGGAAACAAGGACTAAGGATGCATTTTCATTGGGATGGAAATAAAAGGGGCTGACTGAATGGTCTTCTGGTCGAATAACATTTTGTGGGTGTGATTGAAGATGTGTTTGGTTGGTGATAACGCTGACATATGAAGGATCAGGACCTCCTGACATAATGATGATGAAGAGAATAAAAAAGGGCATAAAAGAAGAAGACAAAATGAAGCCAGCAGAGGAAGAAAGGTGACGAGCTTTTCACTGCTCTGATACCATGACAAAAATGTAATAGGATTAAAAACTGGCTTAAGTTTTATTTCATGATTTTCTACTCTATATATAGAGTAGTTTGTTGTAACAAAACTGTAACAGAAGGATTCGGAAATATTTGAAGGAAAAAAAATAAAAGGGAAATAAAAGGAGAGTGAAGTGGATCAAATAATAATGGATTTGGACTGAAGAGAGTGGGCTGGGCTATTAATCCATAACCATTATTTCAAGCCCAAAAGCTAACCAAAACTCTTTGACCCATCAATAACCCTTTGATCATCGTATGTTTCTGTTTAGGTTTAGCTCACTTCTTCAAATCTCTTCACACCCGTCAAGCTTCCAACAGTATCCTGTTTTGTCGTCTTTACTTGTAGAACTTAGGTTAATAAATATCCTGTGAGGTTTCTCTATTAATATATACAATAACCATACCTGAAAATTTGTCTTTCCTGTTTATATATATATATATAAGTAGACTGAGCATATCTTCGTTGGATAAAAGCGGCCTTAAAGATCGCATTACTTTATAGTTGTAACATAATATACATTTCTGCAATTTAAAACAGAGTTATCTTAAGCGAGCACTACAGAGATGGTATGCATAATCAACTTCCCTGGCTATGCTATTCTACTTAGAACACCACACACAAACTATCGAGCCTCATCGATTTGCAATTGTGAGAAAATCTCTGCCGCCGATGAATCAGAATTATGCTCTCTCAAGATGGGCATATCATCCGTCTCCGTTGGCAGGATCATAGAAGGAAAGGTTTGAACATTAGGCAATGACAAAGTAGCTGAGGCATCATTTCTGCTGCACTCCTGTAGATATCTCGGGATTGCTGTTTGCTGTAGTTGCAGTGCATACTCTAAATCCCAGAGGACATCACCCATTGTGGGTCTATCGAAAGCATTTTGTAGCAGACATTTTTCTGCTGTCTCTGAAAACTTTCGCAGAGAATTTGGGTTGATCTGACCCTTGACCTTAGGATCTATAATCTCTTCAAGCATGTCTTTCTCCTTGCAAAGCATAACCCAATCAGCTAAATTTACTTGATCTCTTGGAAGGAGGGCATTAATAGCTGGTCTTGCACATAGAACTTCTAGCAGAACTACTCCAAATGAGTAGACATCGGATTTTTCTGTCAATTGTTGAGTCCTAAAGTATTCAGGATCAAGATAACCAAAAGTTCCTTTAACACCTGTAGTGACATGAGTTTGATCAGGGGCACCTAACCTTGAAAGACCAAAGTCAGCAACTTTGGCAAAATAGTTTTTATCGAGCAAGATGTTTGTGGATTTGACGTCTCTATGAATAAAACCACCCCTAGCACCTCTGTGGAGGTAGTGAAGACCCCTAGCTGCACCAATGCAAATCTCAAGCCTTTGCTTCCAAGATAATGGTGGAAGATCTGAATTGTAAAGGTGGTCTCTCAAAGTGCCCTTCTCCATGAACTCGTAAACCAGTATCATTTCAGATTTCTCATCACAATATCCTACCAACGAAACCAAATGTCGATGGCGAATTCTCGATAAGACCATTATCTCGGTTTGAAATTCTGGAAAACCTTGGCTTGACCCTGGTTCACTTCGTTTCACAGCAACGTTCATGCCATTAAATAAAGATCCCCTGTAAACAGTTCCAAATCCTCCCTTTCCAATTTTCAATTTTGCATCGAACTTTTTTGTCGCAATCCGAATTTCTGCTAGTGATATCTTCAATCCAAGGTTTAAATTAGCTGAAACGGATCTGTTGGCAATCCCTTCTCGCATTCTGCCACAACCTAGAACAGGTGGCCAGACTAGAGTTGCAGCAGTTTTGGATTTCCTGCACCTTGTCAAGACTAAAACAACTGCTAAAATGAAGATGAGGGCCAAACTTCCGAGGACTATACCAATGGTAACAAATAAATTTTTCTTCTTCTGATCATTTGTCCATGGAGTAGGGCCTGATTCCGCCAAAATCTCCATTATCTCTAGTCCATTCAGGAAGGCATTTTGGTGGTCCCGATCTGAAGGGCCTATTGTGATATTTAGAAGTCCAGAATTGTCAGAATCTACAACAAAATCATCAAAGAAAGGAGTTGCCAAACGTTGAGTTGTCTTGTAGGGAACAATTTGAAGATCGAAGTTTACATAGATATACAGTTTGAAGATTATTTCACCAAGCCAAGAGCCCATGATGTCACAGAAATGAACTCGAATGAAGTGCCTTGTATTCTTTCTCACTTCAAAGGACCAGGTTATGTTGAATAAATTTGAAATCCTACCACTATCTATGTTCATCTCTTTGGCACTCTGGTATACTATAGCCGGCGCAGTATATTTGTTGATTCCAGCCGGATAAGAAATGTCAAAATCGTAGGAACTATAGTTCTTGGCAGCGACAGGATTATAGATATAGCGGTCATCTGGAACCCAATATCTCCAAAGAGTGTCATTATCAGGTGTTAGTGTGGATCCTCCAACATTGATTCTGTGAACTGTCATTAAAGCCATAGAGAGTAAGCCGTCGAAATTACCAATTTTTCCGATAGGACTAATATGGGAAACTTCATCATAAAAGAAACTCTCAGGAACTGGGAAGACTTCTATGGCATTGACAAAAGCAAAAAATGACTCTTGAGGCACAAAATCTAATATAAATTGGTCAGCACTGATACTAAGAAAGAATTCCTTTATCATAGGGGTGTTGCCACCATTTCCTACGCTAAAATTCTGCAACAGAGAATACCCAGACGCGGAAACGTCAAAAAGAGCCGAGGAAAGATTGGCCGGAGACGAGAAAGCAAAGAAATGGAGCCGAACCAGATAAGTACCCTTGATGGTGATTTCGAATTTGTACGATGATTCTTGTCTGAAAATCCTAGCTGTTTGATAGAGAATCGATGTAGCTGCGGATTTGCTGACTTTTTCAACTGTGCTGCTCTTCTTTGTAAACGTAAAGGAACCCGGGTTCATGTCCCCCGTGAACACCCGAGAGGTAGTGTTATAGTTGGAGCTTGAGCCGCAGTTGATGAAATACTTATCTGGTAGATTGTAAGCTGAAGATGGAAGTTGAGCTGACAAGAAGTGGAGGAGAAGAAGATGAAGATAAAGTACAGAGCTTTGAATTGTAAAGCTCTGCATATTTTCCATGAAAAAGGTGAAGGGATTAGTTTTTTTTTTTTTGTGGCGAATAATGTGACCCCAGTGTAATAGCAGTAAGGACTAAGACCTTTTGCAGTTGACAGTGCGTGAAAGATGGTTAGCAAGAGAAGACTTGGACTTCTGCCTCTATGTAACCACAAATAGAAGAAGACTTCACGTTCATAGACTCGTAGTCAAGCGCGCAACGTGGTCCACTTGATGTGCGAAGAAAGACCTCAAAGATCTTTTAGTAACGTAGGAGAACGTGAAATTGGCGTTTCGGTGTATTTAATTTGGTTAAATTAGTATGAAAATATTTATTTTCATAATAATTGGAAATATTTTATTGTGACAAGTATAGTTTCAATATACAGGTGCTTAGAACACGTAAATATAGCAATTATGACATGAGGCAGAGAGGGTGAATTCATTTGTTACATAAATTTTGAAATTAAAATTATATACTTAATGAAATTACATCACTCGTAAGCTCAAGAGTTTTTGTTATTTATGTATAATTTTTAAGCATAAAAACAATTAAACTAATGTAAATAAATAATAATAATAATAATACCGAAAAGTGTTATAATTCTTGAACATTATTTAGCTACAGAACCTGATAATCAGAAAGAAAGATGTAACTGTTACACAAAATTCACAATCAACGGACGAAGATATAGAAGATAAACTTGGTTTACTAAGGGGGTGTTTGACAAACATTTTTTAACTTATTGACTCGAATTTAGATTTTTTGATTATTTTAAAAAATTATTGATGTGTTTAATAAATTGTTTATTAGTTAGCTTATTTAACCTTTCTATAAAAGAAGCTTTTTGGATGATCAGCTAAAAATTAATAAGTAAAAAATTAATTATTCATCTTTTCATAAATTTTAAAATATAATATATATCATATTTGTGTCATATTATAATTATAGATATTTTTAATTTATTAAATAATAAAATTTATACATATTATATAAAAATACTGATATGATATATCTCGCTCCATCATTCATATTAATACAGAAATTAACTTTGGATTATTATTATTATTATTATTGCTATTATTGTTATTATTATGTTTTTTTATTAAAGTTCTAAACTTAATTTTTGTAAAATCAAATATCTAAATTCTAAATTCTTATAAGAATATTCAACGAAATAATAAAAAATATAATATTCATGTCTTTATAATTTTTTAAATCATGTCATCATAAGTCATTTTATATATAAAAAATTAATATTAAACAACTAATTTTATCAAACATCTTTAATAAACAACTGATGTTATCCTGATCAATCAGTTGATATAATCAACTATCAACTAATCGTTGATAGAATCAACTAACAATTAATACAATCCGTTGTTTATCAAACATGACCAATAATTTAAGAAGCAACCTGAACTAGAAAATGATATACTTGTTGAAATAGCTAATAGATTTCATAAAGAGTTCCGTAATCTCAAAAGAAAACAAAAAGAAGAGTTACGGCAGGGGTGAATTTTGTAAGATTTTTTAAATTTTACTTAACCTTCCACTGTTAATGTATGGTCCATTTAAGGCATGAACCTAAAAAACACGCACATGTTAATGCCTATGCTTTAGACGTTGCCTCCTTTGTGATGGACAGAAGTGATGAATGGTTTAAAAACAAGTTTGGGTCCTTATCCTTCATTCCCGCTATTTTTACACCATCGATTATGTGAAAAGCAAAAGGATAGAAGATTCAGACACACAGACATGAGGATCATCGGTGGGCAATGGCTGGAGGCATTTATTTCCATTAAGCTTCCATTATTGTATATTTGTATACGGTTAATATGCATGTACCTTTAAGTAATGTTTTCTATGAGATGCATGCTATGTTGCTATGTTGTTTGTCATTTGGTATCAGAGCTTTAGTTCATGCCTCTATCGTGCTTTATAAACCACTGAAAGGCATGTCTCTGTTTTGCCCTATTATGGTTGATTTTCTGCCGAAAACATGTTTTAGAGTTTGTTGTATTTTTCTACATTTGTACATGCGGGAGATGTTAGAGTTGTGTTTTTGTGCTTTATGGAGCGCTCGACGGTGACAAAACTGTGTAAGGAGGATGGGAGGATGATGGTCATACGTGAGGCTTCGGATTTTGCCATTTATGGAGCGTTGCATGGTCAGGTTTGCTATGTCTCGTGCACGTCGCCTAGTCCTCCTCATACCATCGTCAGCCTTCCTACAATTTCTGGCGTCTTCTGTGTGCCAGAGTGATCGGGGCTTCGTCAGGTTCTAGCCGGGTCGAAGAGGACCTCGCGACCTTTTATTAAAAAATTATTTATTAATATTAATTATGTTAATATTAATAATTAGTTGGGTTAATTCAGAACTAACCCATTATATTATGATTTTAATTATCAAATCATTTTTGGCATTAATATTTAATGGAAAATATTAAAATTTAATTATGCATGTCTTATGTTATAGAATTTGAGCTTTTGACATGCACATTATATTTGTTTAATTTTTGCACAAATTACATGTAATTAATTGACAATTTTATGTGTATAAATTTATGACCATTATATATGCAAAATTAGATTAAATAATTAGTGAAATCACAACTACAACCATGACAATTACAGCTAGGCAGAGGCATAAGCCTATTTAGTTCTTCCCAACATCGATTCATCTTGCTATAACAAGCAGTAACAGAGTCAATACCCTATTCCAAATGCTTCTGCTTTATTCACACCTTAGTTTCGAAAACTAGATTGGACCGACCGATCTTACTGGTTTGATCGGTGATCAATCGACTATTCGGTCCGATTTATCTTTAAAAATCGGTTCTTAATTGAACCAGTAAGAATTGGTCAATTGATCGATCGGACCAGTTTGATTTGACAATCTGACCATTAGTTCAATAAAATTTTTATTATTTTTTATTATTATTTTGTATATTTTTATATTTTATATAATTAAATATAATTATTGCATAATTATGACGTCACTTCGGTTCGATCAGTGGCTGAACCGATCAAACCGGTGACCTTCGGTTTCAATAACCGATCCGGCTTTCAAAATATTGATTCACACCAATAATAGTAGTACACAACCAAAGTTGACCCTACCTATAGCTTATGGAGCCCCCTATTCTGTCTAATTCTTTGTGAACATTTGCAATCTTTTTCCAACTTTAAAAAGCTCTGCTTTTTCACTCTGATAAGTCTTGAAATACTAGTTCAATTCTTTCTAACTTCAACTTTCAAAGAATCTATTTCTCTTTAATTTAAGTATTTAAATTATTTAATTCCTCTTCACAAGTCTTCTTTTATTAAAGAAAGCATG
This sequence comes from Erythroxylum havanense, assembly GCA_024752395.1. Lineage (NCBI taxonomy): Eukaryota > Viridiplantae > Streptophyta > Magnoliopsida > Malpighiales > Erythroxylaceae > Erythroxylum > Erythroxylum havanense. Next base: position 5,596,394 of record JANTNU010000235.1, on the reverse strand, counting down.
ATAATAATAGAATTTATTTTTCAAACAGAAAAATTATTAGTAAAAAATAAAACTCATATAATTAAAATAACACAATATTTATTTATTTATTTACATAAGAATAAGCAGATATTAATATGAAATAAAGATAAATATCCAAAATTACTAAATTTGGACACTAACATTAAAAAGATAAACTATAACGAATTTAAATCAACTTTAAATGTATATCTTTTGAATAAATATAAACTAAATTTAGAACAAGTTAAACGTACATTTATTTAAACTAGATTGATTTTTTAAATAACAAACTAATTTTACAACATTTATAACATATATTAATCAGTAAGAATAGTATTTCCTTCACTATAATATTTTATACATGTATATTTTAAAAATAGTATATTAAAAATTAAATATATCTTGATATTTTCACTTCTTAAACATATACGTATACAAATATATTAACTTACCTTATATCCCTTTTCTTAATTAATCACTGTAAAATAAGATATTTCTTAATTCATATTTTTTTTAATTCATTTTACACATAAGCAGTTCATATCAATTAGCTAATTTTATCGAACATCTTTAATAAATAGCTGACAGTTCATGTAATACGAAGATTATCAAACAAAGCCTTTATAGTATATGCAACTGAAAAGCGAATAACCTATTAAACTTATCTTCCATGTTCATTGCTGACTTGTGAGAACACTCCACTAGGCATTATGAACGAACCTCCGTCGTAATCATCTTCTCCAACTTGGAAGTTTTGGGATTGGGATGGAAAATGACCAGCAGCAAGCAATACGTATTCTTGAGAAAGGTTTATTATGCTGTCTTCACAAACTTCTTCATACATTTGATACTCCATTGCTAATATTAAGTCCCACAGCACATCTCGCATATTAGGCCTGTCAACCCCTCGTGGCCTCAAACATTTTTCTGCTGTTTCGCCAAA
>JANTNU010000235.1:5442144-5463962 GCA_024752395.1 Erythroxylum havanense | reverse complement strand
ATCTTCACGCTCAATAACACGACCGACTCGTGTTAACCTCGTCAGAGGATTTTTCTAACTATTTCTACTCAAGAGTAAAAAAAAAATAAAACAAGAACACAAGAATTTTAGATCTGAATTTCTTCACCAAAAAAGCCAAGTTACTGCACCAACAGTATATGCACTCATCCGTGACAAAGTTTTTCTTTGTGCTGCAATCATCGATCAATTTCAAGGGCCCAACAAAATTAGCAACACTTCACACTTCGTGGACTACTTAATCGAGATAAACCATTAAAAAGAGTTGCTCCAAAAACGTCAACATTGTCAGTTCAATAAAGGATCAAAAACCAAAAAAGAGAACAGCAACCGCTCTAGCAATTTTTTCTCATATGTTTCTCACAAAAAATCGGAACATATGCGCAACCAATCTCACCCCCTATTTTAGTTGCACGTGGGCTACACAATTTCAGTCACTTACGCACTCTTACTAGGTTTTCCTTAATTCACTCCTTTTCAAACAAGGACAATATGATATATTCTGTTAACATCGAAAATTCTGCTTGTATGGTATATATATCCAACTCCAATTCCACGCAACATCCAATACCCAAATTGCAAAGTTAATAACCCAATTCCAAAAGAAGAGTCTCCAACATGCAATCCCTACTTTAAAACAAATCTTCAATATTTATAGTAATTTCCATGTCAAATAAAAATGTCAAAAATAAAGATAGGATATATTAAGCATAAATCCTAACAATCTCCCCCTTTTTCAACATTTTTGTCTCAATAACTAAACCAGCACACAAGTAAGCAGAAAATGTTGATGCTCCCCCTTAATTCAATATGCAAGTACATATGCCACCATAAGCTAACTCAAGGATACATCAAAACAAATCCGAACAGCAACAAGTAACAAGCAAAGAACAAGTGTCCAACCAATGTCCAACCAAAAAGGAAAAATAACACTGATTATCTGTGGACTGTCTCCCCCTTTGAGACAAGATATGACAAAAAGAAATTAAGAATCACCCGAAGATCGAAGGATTTGATGCTTCAATCGACAGACGGCTTCAGTTGTAGCTAGTAAAACACCTTCGATGCGCTCAAGCTCAGAAAATAAAGCAACATTAGGATTGACGGTAGAAGGACCCGAAGCATCCAAAGGACCTAAAGCAACATATGGCAAGATTACCACCCGTGGTTGCTGAAAAATTCGAGGAGAAATGTTCATCAGAGGAACAGTTTCCAAGACACTCGATTCAAGCCTGGGAACTCCATTTGAATACAAAAATTGTGAGATTAAGCAAGGAAAATATAAAAGAGAGTGAGGCTTACTCTCAATAGCCAACATGGATTCAATAATATGACGTCCACGATTAAAACAAACTCCCGTGCTAAGAGTATAAAGAAGCTTGACTTGGCCGCCCATATAGATGGTCACCACATGAGTACTCGGCATCCAATTTGTGACCAGCAACTTGAAAAGAACAAAATATTTTTGGGTGAGCATAGAAGACCGGAGAGCGGAAGTGGATGGCCAAGCAGTAAGTTTGCCACCAGTTAAGACTCTGGCAATTTGATCAGGTAAGAAGTCCCACTCATCATCATATAGCGAATCATCTATCACATTTTCAAAACCTAAGAATACGTTCAACCTAGCAACATCAAAATTAATAACTCTCCCCCTCACATAAACAACACCAAAAGAAACAGCATTCACATTCAGAATGTCACTAGTTAAATTTGAATAAAACTCCTTTACCAAGACGGAGTCATAGTGTTGAGGTAACAGGGAGGCATGAAGTAAGGAACGTTTTGTGAGTAATGTATGCAGACCTTGACTCCGAAAATCATCCAAATTGATAGATCTATCCATCACTAGTCCAACATCAGACAAGTTATTCCATTTCTGCACAGCAGCCGAGGTAAAAAAATTAAAGGAAAACGCTTTGTCCACTGGCAATCTGATTGATGGACGAAATCTAGGTGGCCAAATAGATTTGCTACATTTCATCTTGAAGCATTTTCTTGGAGCCTGAGGAAATCTAGGTGGCCAAATATATTATCTCATTTTAAGTTCCCAAATTTTTCTAGGTCCTTTCAAGTTAGTAGTTTGACCTTTCAGTCTTCAAATATACATATGAGATAATTTCTTCATTCTTCAAAAGTTACAGGAATGATTAATATGACCAGGTCTGTCACAGTAATTGTACAAAACATATGAATGAGAATTATGATAATTTTTGCTATTTATCAGGCTCTTATCATTTTGATTACTGGATTTAAGAAAGAATTTTTTATGTGGCCTAATATTATTGTTTTCATTATATCCTATTCTAGCCTTATCAAAAACACCTTTACCATTCGTAAGTATGCATCAAGATTGTTCCTTCCATAAAAAAATTGGCAAGATCTTTTTTTAGAGAAGCAAATTTTTCTTCTAATTATTTTACCTTATCATAATCATTTTCAAGCAATGCATTCTCTAACTAACTTACCTTTTGATCAAAGAATTCCTTTTTAGAGACTTTTTGCTTGTTGTCATTTTCAAGTGACACAATTCTAGACAACAAATTTTTATTCTCGTATTCTAGTGATTTATTCTTATTCGTCAAGGATGCATCATTATTTTTGAACTTTTCAACTTTTTTGAAATATTGCACTTTTAATTTTTTATACTGATCATACATTGATATGATGATTAATTCTTATTATTTTGATTTTGAATTCCCTTTTTGTTGAGTGCAATTTGAGTTTAACCTGATGGAATTACTCATCTTTTGTTATTAAGAAGTCCTGAGCATTCTTGGAGCTGATTTTGAAACAAAAATTTGTGAAATGGATAGATAACAGAATAGGTACAAGTTGGCATAAGTGTTGCTGCTGACTAAGTGTGGGCACATGTAAGGGAAAAGCTTATTTGTAGAATCTGATTTGAAAACAGATTTGATACACCTAGTATTTTTATTATTTTGGGAATCAAGTTATTGCCTTTTAGGTGGGGATCTGCAACCTAATTATGTGGGAAGTGTATCTAATGAAGATAATGATAAGAGGGAAGAGAGGAGACTCCTAGAGACATCATCTTTTACGTTTTGCTGCTATTTTCTGGGTTTTTGAGAATTTTCATATTTTTCTGAAAAGTGCATATATGGAGACTATGTGTTCTGCTATTCTTCTAATGGGTTTTACCTCTGTTATGAGTAGCTAAATCATTCTTCTTAGTTGAAGGGAACCACGTTATCATCTAGTATGAGTGAGATTTTATGAATAAAGTTTATATCATTGATGAATATTCATTGATGAATATTAAGTCTTTCGTATTGCTTTTTATGATTGAATTGACTGATCTCTAGGGTGCGCAACTAGGAATTGATTGAATTAATTTATAGCCAGATTAGTAGGATTTGACATTCGATTTTACTAATCCAAAGTGACAATTAGGATCACCATCTTTACGTAGGGAATGGAAATTTTAAGAAGATACTTATTTAGACAAAATACATGTTGTACGTGTGTTGTCTTGCTTACTTGTTCTCTTAGTTTTGAAAGCTATTAATCAATCAAACTTAAGATCGTATCTAAATTGTTTACTAATAAGAGTGTTTAGAATACATGTTTCAATTCATTTAATCTTAAGAGAGAGCGTCGCCCAATGAGTACTTGTTAATGGACTTAATTTTATATCGATGATCCATATTAGTTTGATAACGTAGGTGACACGAAACCAAGGTTCATTTATTAAATTTCCAAATCTAATTATTTTCATTATTCCCAATTTTTGTCATTTTTAATTTCTTAAAATCATGTTAATTCAACCCCCCAATTTGTTTTAGTTTTCAACTCGTATAACATTTACCAATAGATTCCTAGTGGGAACAATCTCAACTCTTCACTAACTACATATTTCATTATGAGAGTAATTTTGTTGCAAGTGACAACATTACCATATACTTCATGATATGCATCTCTTAATTCATCAATTTCAATATTAGAGTCAGAATAATATATCTCATCGTCTTATGATTTAGCCATAAAGCAAACATTGCTGACTTCTTCAGGCTCTTCTTCTTCAAAGTTTTCAAATTCCTCATCTGACCAGACTGTAGTCATAGTTTGTTTTCTGGGTTTTCTGCTTTCTGTTTTACCTTTTTGAAGAAGAGGACATTCTGGTATTGTATATCTAGGCTTCTTGTAGTGATAGCATATGATTTGATTATTTTGTGAATTGCTACTGCCTTTAGATGGAAATCTATTATTTCTAGTTTTCTTATTTCCTTCTCTTTTCTTCATCAGCTTCTTTTTGTAGAAGCAGGCATATTTTCTGACTATGAAATTTAATTCATCATCTCCATCTATTTGTAACTCAGTATCGCTTTCATCACCGTTTGATGGATTTGATTCATCAGTTGCTTTTGATGTTATTTCTCTTTTGTATGAAGATTCTTCATCTCACCTGAGCTCAACTTCATGGATCATCAAGTCTCCTTTTAACCATTCGAGCGAAATAGTATTGAGATCCTTTGCAATTTCTATAACAATCACCTTAGGTCTCCATTCCTTTAGTAGTGGCCTTAAAATCTTTGTTACAAGCTCATCATTGGGATATATCTTTCCCACATTTTTTAAGTTTGTGATGACGTTGTTGAGACGTCCGAAGAATTCGTCTATAATTTCTCCCTGTTTCATGCAAATAATTTTATATTGATACACTAAAAGACTTATTCTATGTTTCTTTACCTTATTCGTTCCTTCAAAAGTAACTTAAAGTTTGTTTCACATTTTCTTTGTTGTTGAACAAAAGGATATATTTTCATACTCTTCTGGAGATAGTGCATAGATTAGATAATGTCTAGCTTTGGCATTCGGCTGTGTGTTTCTTCTATCAACATCAATCCACATTTTTACGTTATCAATAATAGGAGGTATGACTACAATTTTGATAGTTTACCAGACTCGATATCTACAGATTGAAGATAAAAGGTCATTCTCTCTTTACAATAAGAATAGTTATTTTCATTGAAATAAGGAGGTTTTGAGATAGATTGTCCTTCAAGACTTCTCAAATTATTTTTCATGGTCTATCATATAAAGTAAAACACAATGTGAAACCTCGCTCTGATACTAAATAATAAAGCAAACACACATAAGAGGGGTAAATTATGTGTGACTTAAAAATTTTAAGTTACTATCAATTCGTGTAAATAATAAAAACCTACCAAATTTTAACAGAAAAGGTTGTAAATAGAAGGAACCTGTTAAAAAATTAAAGGCACCTACTAACGTTTAAGAGAACGAAAGGAACTTGTTAAAAATGAAAGGAGCCTGTTAACGCTCTAAATGAAAGAAACCTCTTGCGAAATTAAAACAGAAGGAGTACACTCGTAGTGTTTAACAAACCTCTACAAGCTCTCAACAAAAAGTGTATAAAAAATTTAATAGTCTCTCTCAATAGAGTGATTTTACTTTCTAAGGAACAAGGAGTTTGATATAGAGATGACTTTCAAGAATATTGATATTGCTGAAGCATTTTTTGCAAATACAGTAGCTCTTTCTTAAGTAGACAAATTCTGTATGCTTAATCTTCGATATTATCTCTGTTGAAATCTTCGATATTCAGACGTTCTATCAAGGCTTCCAGAGCTAATTATTTGAATTAGTAAGATCTTTCGGGATGTCATGGAACCATTTCTAAAAAGGTAAGTTTATAAAGAAAGCTTCTGTAATAAAGGAAACATTTATCCTATGATTTTATTTCCTTTGAAGAATCATATTGTTTTTTATATAAGAAAATAAATCCAATTTAAATTTTAAAAATTATAACGTTATCATAAAAAACATTAATAATAAGCCTTGAGCTAACAACAACTTCGTTGCTCCAAACTCAGATTGCTACCTCATTCACTATTGGCTTGACAATGTGTTACAGACTATAACAGCAAGTAATAATATTTATTAATTTGTTAAGTCTATTATACAATATTTATTAGTTTGTTAAGTATGTTCTATATATTTATCTAGAACTAGTTAAGTTAGATATGAATTCTTCCACTTGAGCTGTAAATAAGCTGTACTTTATATATCTTTTACAATCAATAATATTCAATGCACAATAAATTGAGATATGAAATGAAACATTCCTTATTAACCACCTAGAGACTTCTGACAACGAGAATGAATTCAAAGGACCCTAGGCAATGTTGGGCATCAATTTTCATTGAGGTGGATTAAGTGAAATTAGACAATACAATGTTGGTGGCCCTTAAGGGGTGTGGCTTGATGATTGAGAGCGAGGCTTGACTTTGGTTAGGTCTCAGGTTCGATTCCATGCTAGCCCCTCTTGTAAGAGCCTGGGGCAGCCCGGGTTTTACCTGTAGATGGAGAACTAGTTGGGCCCTCAATGATGAGGTGCGCCCGCTTGGCCCGCCTGTGGGGTGGTGCGCCAATTGAGCCCTCAGAGAGGTGTGCCCGCTTGGCCAGCCTACGAAGTTTTCCTCGAATCCAAAAAAAAAAAACTGTTGGTGGCACGACATTCTTATAAAGGTATTAGTATATCCTTCAACAATCCATCATCACATTCATTCCATAAGAATTTATTCCTAAATAAATAAACTTTTGGTCAAATTTGAACAATTACAAACCTCAAACTCTAATAAAATTTCAGTGTAACTGAATACATGTGAAATAGGGCTATGGATTCACGAATTTGAAGCGCCTGGAACTTACAGGACTTCTTGTGCAACAAGGGATGAGATATCCTGAGGCTCAACGTACGTCATAATAGGGAAGAAATATATTTTAGTTTCTAACGTACATTGGGAACATGAATGTCATGCGAATTGTAACTAGGTACATTGAACCTCACCTGATTTCGTCAGAACATTGAACGCTTTTATGTAAGCATTGTTTTTGGTATAGACTCTCAACTGAATCAAGATCTTCTGTCCAATATTATCCTGTCTTGTTCTGTCTCATGAAATTTTAATTATTTATTTTGTAGAACCCACGTGGGATCCATGCGAGATCTATTTGAGATCCACATAAATAAACGACTGAGATTTATTAGACATAATAAAACACCATAATATTAGACAGAAAATCTAAACTCCTCTCAACTTCTACTACTGATCGCAAAAAACGTATGGTGTTACCTCACAGGTGCTATATTTTGACTTTTGACTTGTAATCCCATCATTGCTTCAACAATCGCTTCTTTTCCCCCTCTCATGCTTAATTTGTGTCACTAAAATCTTCGTTTCTTGATTCTCATCACGCGAAAAAGTCTTATATTTCAGCTTTCAAATTTGGACATACGAAAATTATGCTTGGTCCTCCGTGTAAACTGTAGTTTGTTTCTGACTTTAACGACATTATATATATTCGTAAAGTTAGCAGTCATTAAAAGACAATCTATGTTGATGAAATGCATATAAAAAAATGTGACTTGTCGTATATAAATGGATTGTTGAGTATGACCATATACTATATTTTATTGGACATGGTAATGGAAGTTGGTGACTTGTTCAATCCAACCTAAGTTTAGTCAAAATAGATGGATTTATATCCGAGTTTTTATACCTCAAATGCTGATTTCATTGAAACTCTAAATTTTGTAACTGAGGACAAGCTTGATATCATTTAATGGGATCAATCTCTTATTAATCAATTTTTTGCAATAATTATACTTTCAATTAAAATGTTACCTATAATTACGTACTATGTATTTATCTATTTAACAACAAAAAATTATGCATCCTGTAATCTCTCATTAAAAAATTGTAGTTAAAAAATGGAAATACAAATAGGCATAATAATTTTAACGACTCATTTAAGTAATACTATTTCAATGACATAATTATGTATAATTATTTTTTTAAATTTTATATACGCTTTTGTAAATAAAAATTATGTTACACATATAAATGCATTAAAATTTAAATAATTGACTACATAACTTTTAAAATATTTTTAATTAATTTTTATCAAAAAATGTATTTAATGTTAACAAGAGACTTGGAAGTTAAAGATTTCAACCTTGATTAAAATACGACTGGTCAACAGTTTGATATCGGCTAACTGATGGAGTGTCTAAAAATAAACGTAATAGAGAATTTTCTGATTTTGGGAAACTACTAGGCGCTGGACTAGCAGATGTGCAAATTGATAGAGCATCAATTAAGCAAACGGTTGGATTGTTAGATAATTTCGTAGCTCGTACATTTTGGTTTAATCATTTAAGTATATTAAATCTTATTAGTTATTTGAATAAGAGATATTAAATTTAATTAAAATAAATAATGTGATTTATTTATGTTGATGGAACATAAAAATAAAGATAATAAAAAGAGGTGTCGTTTGAATTTTAAATTGATAACTACTTCCTCTCTTTCTCTACCTATTAAATTTTTCATGTATATATATCTCAATCATACAATATACGAAAAATAACAAACAAAGTCCAGAAAAAAAAAATAAGAATATGTTGCTGAGGATTATTGGAGATTATTTGTTTAGAAACTATCAAAAATACATAGATCAAGGTACACTTATGTTATTGTGAAAAATTATTAAATTCTAAGATCCTACAAATTTATGTGTTTAAATTTACATGATAAAGTTTTCATGTAAGAAAGATTACATATGATATCAGAATATGATTTTGAGAATCAATAATTTTCCATTTAAGATATTAAATCAAGAATTATTATCATATGATTATACACATGATATACATGATCAAGAAAATATTTTATAGTGATTTCCTTACCAATTACAGCTTGTTTTCATTTAAAAATGAAACAATCGCGTCTTCTCTCTTTCTTATACACGAACATTATAAATGTTTTGTTTCCACCTAAATCACGTTATTAAGATGATGAAAGAAAGGAAAAACAATATTAAGTGCTTCCTTGCCATGTTGGCATTAATAAAGCCATTAATTGCATTCATTAAATATGTTTTGTTTTATCTTATGTTTCTTCATTAAGGATGGTTTGAAAACGTTCCATTAATGGAAATGAAAGGTGCTCTCTACCATTGATTTTGTTTCTCTCGTGCATTCTCTCCTTTGCCATCACCGTGTTTCACTTGTTTCTTTTATCATGTGTCTTTAATGCTACATTAATACTTTTATGTCTACTTTTATTAGTTGACATGATAATTAACATCTTTAGATGAATTGCTTGCTTTGATTTCTCTTAAGCCTGTTCTTTCATTAAATGTCGTGGGTTTTAATTGTAAATTTTGATGCATGATTTTAGCATCGTATATTAATAATTGGTAATGTAATAAAATACTTATGTGTATGAACAAGAATTAGCTTCAACATAACTTCTATTATCATTTATTTAATTTGATATTTATATAATGAATAATTTGTTAGTCATCAAAGTGGCCAAATTAGAAAGTTTTATAAATATCAAATTAAAATAGATATATAGTTACCCATGATAATTTGATGCTTATGATTGCAATGACATAATGATATATTTAATGGGTTTACTAAAATTCATTGATACTAAAATATTTAAAAATCACCCAAAGGTTAATTAGTTAATTTTATATCAATGAGTATAATCGTGATTAATTAGTATACTTTATTAGATATATTTAGTGTATCCAAAGATAACTAATATATCTAATCAGAGTATGAATGATTATCAATTATATAAATATTACTAAGAATCAATTTATATGTTTAATAAATTGTTGTTTTACCCAAAGGAGAACCACAATATATGTTTATTGTTGATATATTTGTTATTTAATTTTAATTACGTGTTTAAATTATGATTCAAAGCATTAACGTAGAGTATTTCTTATATAAATTTTGCAGCATTCAATTCTGTTGCTATCTAATCACAATCTTCGTCTATTATAAAGTTTAATGGGCTTAACTTTAATGAATGGTGTGAAGAAGTTTAACTCAACATAAGAATCCTAGGTCTTGACTTGGCACTCCAAACTGATAAGCCCATTGCACTTACTAATAATAGCAATGTTGAAGAATGATCTTTTCATGAACGTTGGGAAAGATCAAATAGACTAAGTTTGATGTTTATGCGAATGACTGTGGCAAGAAACATTAAGGCTACAATTCCCAATACTGAAAATGCTAAGGAGTATCTTAAGGTTGTTGAAGATATTTCTCAGTTTGATTCTGCCGATAGTCTCTTGCTGGAACCTTAATGGGTAAGTTGACCACCATAAAGTTCGATGGTTCTCGTACTATACATGAGTATGTTACTGAAATGATAAATATAGTAGTAAGATTAAGATACATGAGAATGGAAGTGAGTGAAAGTTTACTTGTGCAATTTATTATTAATTCTTTACCTCCTGAATATGGTTCATTCCAAATGAGTTACAATACTATTAAAGACAAATGGAATGTGAATGAACTAGAAAGTATGCTTATTCAAAAGGAAGCAAGGCTTAAGAAACAAGGAATTCACTCAATTAATCTCGTAGGTAATCAAGGAGCTAGAAAGAAGTTCAAAAAGGAGAAAGAAAGGGAGAGAATGTATTACATAAGGTTAATGCATCAACTTCAATCTCTAAGAAGGAACTAAGGAACGATAGATGTAATTTCTGTAAGAAAACTGGACACTATCAGAAGGATTGCTTGAAAAGTAAGACATGGTTTAAAAAGAAAGGTAAGCCTAGTGCTTTAGTGTGTTTCGAATCTAATTTAACAAAAGTTTCATATAATACTTGGCGGATTGATTCTGGATGTACCACTCAGGTTACTAATACGATGCAGAGCTGTAAACCCAAATGAAAGATTTGTCTTCACAGGAAATCGAGTCAAAGCTATAGTTGAAGCCATTGGAACTTACCTTTTGATTTTAGACACAGGATATCATTTAGATCTTTTAGAAACCCTTTATGTTCCTACAATTTCTCAAAACTTACTTTCTTTATCAAATCTTGATATTGTTGGATATTCCTTCAAATTTGGTAATGGATGTTTTAGTTTGTTCAAACATAATTGCCTCATTGGTTCTGGTATAGTCTATGATGGTTTGTACAAATTAAAGCTTCATAACCTTTTTACTAAAACTTGTTGAACTTGCATCATAATGTTGGTTCTAAAAGAAGTTTTATAAATGAAACTTCAGCTTACTTGTGGCATAAACATTTGAGTCATATATCAAAAAATAGAATGACCAAATTAGCAAAGAATGAAATTCTTCTATAATTAGATTTTACTAATCTTGGAATTTATGTGAATTGTATTAAGGGAAAACATACAAAACACACAATTAAGAAAGAAGTCACAAGAAGTACACAACTTCTTGAAATTATACACACTGATATATGTGGGCCTTTTGATGTTCCATTATTTAATGGAGAAAAGTTTTTCATCACTTCATTGATGATTTTTCACATTATGGATATATTTATTTTCTTTATGAAAAATCTCAGTCAATAAATGCTTTAAAAGTATTTATAAATAAGGTAGAAAGGCAATCAGATAGAAAAGTGAAATTGTTCGATCTAATAGAGGTGGTGAATATTATAAAAGATATAGTGAAAGTGGACAATGTCCTGGCCCATTTGCCAAATTTCTTGAAAAGCATGATATATGTGCTCAATATACAATGTCAGGTACACCACAACAAAATGATGTAGCAAAAACGTGCAATCGTACCTTAATGAATATGGTTAGGAGTATGATGAGTCATTGTTCTCTACCATCATCATTATGGATGTATGCATAAAAAAATACCATGTATTTATTAAATAGGGTTCCTAGTAAAGCAGTTTTGAAGACACCTTTTGAACTGTGGACAGGATGGAAACCTAGTTTAAAACACCTACATATTTGAGGTTGTCCAGCAGAAGTACAGATATACAATCTACATAAAAGGAAATTGGATTCAAAAACAACCTGTGGTTTTTTCATTGGTTATCCAGAAAAGTCTAAAAGATATACATTTTATTATCCTAATCATAGTACAAGAATTGTTGAAACTGGAAATGCTAGATTTATCAATAATGGAGAAATTAGAAAATTGAATATTCAAGAAGTTAAATCATAAGTTTTCTTGCCTATAACTTCTTCTCAAATGTTTGTTCCTAGAGTTGTTGAAACTTTTAACAACTTACAAGAACAACAAATGAATGATCAAGAACCGCAAATGCATGACCAAGTTCCAAATAATGAAGTCACCATTAATGAACCTGTTGTAAATGAGCCATATGAAGTTGCATTAAGAAGATCTCAAAGATAAAAGAGATCAGCAATTTCAGATGATTATGTAGTTTATTTACAAGAAGTAGAAGGTGATTTAGGTATTGATAATGATCAAGTTTCGTTTTTACAAGCCATTGAAAATGAAAATTCTAATAAATGGTTAGACGCCATGAAAGAAGAGTTAAAATCTATGGATGACAATCAAGTTTGGGATCTTGTTGAATTACCAGAAGGTTGTAAAAGAGTCAGATGTAAATGGGTTTTTAAGACCAAACGTGACTCTAATGGTAATATTGAGAGATATAAAGTTAGACTTGTCACCAAAGGTTATACTTAAAAGGATGGTGTTGATTATAATGAGACGTTTACTCCTATTTCTAAAAAGGATTCATTTAGAATTATTATGGCAGTGGTAGCTGGTTATAATTTAGACTTCCATCAGATAGATGTGAAAACTACCTTTTTAAATGGGAATTTAAAGGAAGAAATTTATATAGATCAACCTGAGAGTTTGCTAGTTGAAGGAAAACAAAAAATTGTGTGTAAACTTAAGAAATCAATATATGGACTTAAGCAAGCCTCCCGACAATAGTATCTCAAATTTAATGATACCATTACTTTCTTTTGGTTTTAAAGAAAAAATTGTTGATCGGTGTATATATTTGAAGATCAGTAGAAGCAAATTCATATTTCTAGTCCTATATGTTGATCATATCTTACTTGTTGCTAATGATCTTGGATTGTTACATGAGACTAAGACGTTTCTCTCTAAAAATTTCGATGTGAAAGATATAGGCGAGGCATCTTATGTGATAGGAATTGAAATATTCTGTAATAGATCACAAGGAATGTTAGGGTTGTCTCAGAAAACATATAACAAAAAGATTTTAGAGAGATTCAACATGGAAAAATGCTTTGTAAATGTTGTTCCAATTCAAAAAGGAGACAAATTTAGTCTTAAGAAATGCCCAAAGAATGAATTGGAATACACAGAAATGGAAAGAATTCCTTATGCATCTATTATTGGGAGTTTAATGTATGCTCAAACCTGTACTAGGCCAGACATCAATTTTTTTGTTGGAATGTGAGGCCGATACTAGAGTAATCCTAGATTGGAACATTGGAAAGCTGCAAATAAAGTTTTAAGATAATTACAAGGAACAAAAGGTCATAGGCTCACTTATAGAAGATCTGATCATCTTGAAGTGATTGGATATTTAGATTCAAACTATGTCAGATGTGTTTACATGAGAAAATCAATATTTGGTTGTATGTTTCTTCTAGGTGAAGGAACAATCTCGTGAAAGAGTTGCTTGCAAAGCAATCTATCATTGTTACATCCACTATGGAAGCTAAATTTGTGGTATGCTTTGAAGCCACGGTTCATAGTTTATGGCTGCGAAACTTTATTTTAGGACTTGGAATTGTTGACAATATTATCAAGCCGCTAAAATTTATTGTAATAATTCTGCAGCAATCTTCTTTTCAAAAATAACAAGTATTCAAATGGTACTAAACATATGGAAATCAAATACTTTGCCATTAAAGAAGAAGTTCAAAAACAAAGAGTCTCAATCGAACATATTAGCACTGATTTTATGATAGCAAATCCATTAACAAAAGGATTGCCACCGAAGACATTTAATGAATATGTCAAAAGAATGGGCATCATTCAGTACCATGATTGAACAACATGTTATTATTTATGTATTTTATGTACTCGATACTCTAAGCTCATATATATATATTGTTTCTGATATTGAGTCCTGTTATTTATTGCTAGCATATATACATAAATGGTTATGTGAATGTTAACAGGATTTGTCTTTTACAAAGGCATTATTGTTAAACCATTAAGATATATCTCATAAGAGATCTTATTACATTATGAATTATGTCACATTAAAAAATGTACAATCGCTATGACCCTTTCTAATTTTTTGCTTAATTATGTTTAATGTAATGCCTAAAGAAAATAAAGGGGATTTAAGTTTTATCATATGCATATTATGTTATATTGTTAAACCATGATTAAGTTACATAGGCTAAGTGGGAGATTGTTAAATAATTTCATTATGTTGCCCATATATTTTGGTTTAATCATTTAAGTATATTAAATCTCATTAGTTATTTGAATAAGAGATATTAGGTTTAATTATAATGTGATGTATTTATCTTGATGAAACATAAAAATAAGAATAATGAAAAGAGGTTATAACTACTTCCTCTCTCTCTCTACCTATTAAGTTTTTCACATATCTTTACATCAGACAATATACAAAAAATAGCAAATCAAAGGCCAAGAGAGAAAAAAATAAAATATAAGAATATCTTGTTAAAGATTATTGGAGATTATCTGTTTATAAAGTATTAGAAATACGATGGATTAAGATACGCTTATGTTATTGTGAAAAATTATTGAATTCTATTATCCTGCAATTTATGTGTTTAAATTTATGATTTAGTATTCTATTTCAATCTTTAGTATGTCATGATTTGGTACTCTACTTCAATCTTGGAACTCAAGCTTAAAAAAAAAATCACCTTAAATTTAAAGATTATAAATTTTGTAAAATGAAGAAAATTTGTATATGGGTGAAATAAAGCTATTTAATTATCATAACTATTAAGTTCAGATTTAAGTGTGTTTTTAATATCACTTTTATTATTATGTATACATTTAAAGATATATTTTATTTTTCTAAATTTTGATTCTTTCATTTTTGAATCAAAGTTTCCAAATAATAAAAACAAATGTTTCATATGTAAATTTTATACTTAAAATTGAAAATCCGCACAAGTTATACATGGCAAATAAAAATAGTATGTTGAAATAATAAAAATAAATAAATAAGGGCCTATGAAATAAAATTTATTTTTATATCATTATTTTTTGTTATTTTAATTTTAGCTTAACAATTATTAGTGAAATCATTTACGTGATATTTTGAATAAAAAAGGGGATCGCGTAATTATATTACTAAAAATTCAATATTTATTTTATATTTTTAGTCCAACCAAAATTTAAAGTTCACAAATTACTAATTCCTATTTTAAAAGCAACAACAGCTGCCTGCCGCTGATTGGTAAGGCTTAAAAGGGCATATGATTCAGATACAATCAATATGAAAGACGCATTGCCAATTCAAAATTCATCCATGTGAGCTGTCCACTGGGACCCCCTTAATTTCTTTGAATTTAAGGTGTGGAATGGATACATATTAAGTCGCAATCATACATTCAAATTTAGTCACAGAAAATGAAAAAAAAATGTTGAAGACAAGTTGTGAGATACGGAGATCTCGTAAAACAGATCCCGATTAATATTTAATATTGCTAAAGCTTCCTTATCAAAAAACAGGCCACCGAATTTCAGTGATAATTAGGAGCTGATCTTTGTTTAAGCAAGATTGGGAGTTCGACTCCACTCGCAAATGCTGCAGTATAAAAACCTTAGCCGCTCTTTGAAATCCAACTAAGTATAAACAGGGATTAATCTGAACGTAATAATCACCCAACGACCGAAAGATATGGACTTGACTCACTGGCAGCTTTCAGTTTGACCCACAGGGCACGAAAGCAAAAGCCAATTGTGAATTCGCCTAACTAAAGCATCTTTTTCTATCCGATATTCAAAGTAATATAAACAATGTTATATAATTGATATTATGAGTTATAAAAAAAATTATTTTCATCTATATCAAATTTTTTTTACCACAAATACGAAAAAAAAAAGATCACTAAATAACTGAAAAGAAATTAATTATGAATAAATATATATATAACACAATTAAATTATAAATAAAAACTAAAATATCGCATTCATTGACAATAATGCGTAAAATTGACAGCACGTTATAACACTAGTCAAAATAAAATAATTAAACTATTATTATAACAGTGGTAAGTCTAGGTCGATCCCATAGAAAGTGTGTGTAAAGTTATTGAACTGAAATTAATCAGTATTTAAGAAAAAAGGGTTTTAGATTTTGAAATAAGAAAATAAAATAAAACTAACCTAATGAAAACAAATTAAAGAAAACATACAAAAATTATAAAAGTGAGAAATTCGGTAGGGATCTGGTTCTTTGGTTCAATCTTGACCTACACCCTAATTAAGCATATTTTATTGATTTATTATTCTCAAACCTCTCTAAAAACTATTAATCATAGGTTAATAATTAACCCGAGTTTCTCCTTAGGTTTTGTTTAATCATGATATGATTGTTAATTAAACCTAACTATCGAATAACCTATGATACAATCTCTAAATTTAATTAGGTAGTAGTATTGCAAATTAGGAAAACAGATTAATCAAGACAACAACCACACACGATGCGTCATTTAACCTAGGTTATGCTATCCCAAATGATTACGAATTATTAATCAACTACATATGAATTTTAACATAATAATTACGGATTACGTTGAAATTCTAACAATGAGTTTGCAAATAAACAATTCAATGAACGCATTAAAATTATCTTTTCATAATATCCAATTCAGTCAACACAAGATGACATAATCAATTCCTATTAAGAGAAAGAAACAACTAAAACAAAGAAAGACACTTAACTCGATTCATTGGCGTCAATGTCACACAAAACATCCTCTTTTTTTTTTAGAAGCAATGCATCGCAAACATTATCAATGGCCGATCCTACTTCCTCCAAATTACCATTCAATCATATTACAAACTTCCTAACTACAAAATTAGATTCCTGAAATTATTTCATCTGGCGCAACGAAATACATGTCATTCTTGTTACCTCTAATCTCATTAGGCACGTTGATGGATTAGTTCCACCACCTTCTGTCACTCTAGATGTTGAATCTTTAGAATACCTCAGGTGACAGAAATTTGACAGACTTGTCTACTGCTTCCTCACTGCCTCTTTGTGAACCTCCACTGCCCGCTTTGCCATTGGATGTACCACAGTCCATGATCTCTGGCTCAATCTAGAGCAACACTTCATGCAATAATCTAGCTCCCAATGTTCTCAACTTTGGCGAAAATTTCATACCCTACAAAAAGGACAACAACTGATTACCGAATACCTTACGACAATCTTAACTACGGCAGAGAAGCTATCGGTTATAAGTGATACAATATCAAATTCTGACCTTATACTTTTTACTCTAAATGGTTTACTTGCAGATTTTGAATCCTTCATCATAGCGGTGGTGAATCGTGAATCCAGCATCTCCTCCAGCGAACTCCGAGCAAAGCACCTCATCCACGAACAACGACTTCTCTCATTTCACTCCTCTTTAATATGTGTCTCATTTGATTTTATCTTGTGTATCTTATTTATCTTGTATATCTCACTTGATCCTCAATATCTTATTTTTTATTATTATCAGATACCAAAATCATGTATAAATTTATACCAGTAAAAGCTATTCAGCTAAACATATAGTCAATATAATACAATTACATATCAATTGCTTCCTTCTATTCTTTAATTTATGTTTTAATGTGTATTAAAATACAATTCAAAGTTGTTCATTTTACATACAGATAAATAAGTAGAACCTAAATCCTTACATCATATAAATAACAATAATTAGTCGATCTTTTACTTTTCTTCTCTCATCCTCATAACTTATCTTTGGACTTTCCTCAGTGCACTATTTCTTCAATATGTGAACTTTCAGAGATGTTGATAGATAACAATAACGAGGATGATTTGTTGATATTCTTTATATTTCTGCGTGGAGGCGGTATTAGACTGATCAACCTAACTTTTATTATGGATGGGATAATAATCATAATTACTTTTATAATAGTTTGCAAGACACACAACAATTCTCATACAAACCAGAAGCTTCCTTTCATGCCTCCGGTCCATCTCCGAAAGAGTTGATTAATATTGTAAACACTAATACTTTGCAATTATAGCATAATACTCTATAATTCTAGCATGATGGAGGACGATTTCTAAAAAATACATGGTCTAGTGCCCAAGATTTAGAAAGCCAACACGACTCAGGTACATCCCTAGAAGAATTGCTTAATATTATAACTACTAACAATCTTCAAATTCAACAAGATATGTAGCATTTCCAACAAAATATGCAATAACTGTTTCAGCAAGGTGTACAATAAATCCGACAGGATGCCTAGTAATTCTAGCAAGATACATTGCCTCTATGGGGAGATATCAATCATTTGGAATTGTAAAGCAAAGTGAAGCAGCCATATCAACTTGAGGGGTACCCAATGGATGTTAGTGTAGAAGCTTGGCAAAGTGATGAGGAGCTTGAGAATTTTGAGATCAAGAAGAAGTTGAGGAGGAGCTTAAAGCAGAAAAAGCTATATCATTTAGCTTGGAGGTGAGTACTGAGTTCATGGTTATTTTTTAGACTAACTCTTCACCTTCATATAGCATATTGGAGGAATTAAATGAGGAAGAAAACGACAAAGAGACATTTGAGATCTTTCCAGAGTACATGGACTAAGTGAAGTTTGAAAGTCAGAGGATAAGGAAGATGCTGAATATGACGAATAATCAACTAAGGCCCTATCGGAAACAACCTCACGTAGAAGTGGGGCTAACTGTGATACCTGAAGATCACAATTTTGTCACATAAGGAGAATAAGGAGTCGATCCAGCGACCCTAAACAAAGGCACTTCTTGGGAGGCAACCCAAGGGAAGTAAATTTCTTTTTCTTTTACATTTTCACATTTCTTTTTATATGCATGTGTGTTCTTTGTTAGTTTGTTTCTTACTTGTTTTAAGTTTTCAATCAAAATGAGAGAAAGAATAAAATAAACAAAATAAACATTTTCTCTTTTTCTGTTGCTTCTAGGATTTTATAGTGAATTGACTAGAGAATGTCATAGTAACTTTAGCATGTATTTTTACTCTCGTGATTGGTCGATATGCATTATCTTTAGAAGAATAGTGACTAGTGTTAGACAAAGCTGGTGATATTTTGAGCCTTATTTGACTGACACCTTCATTTTAGTCTCATTTTCTTTTGATAATATGTGGCTTTCATGACATATACATCCTGATTTTGCTTTGAATTTCTATTCGAGACCACTTTTTTATCACATGCATTAACATGGAAATGATTAGTCATTCTTTTTTTTTCTGAACTATATTAGCCAAATAGCCTACCCTATTGACATGGTTTTTTCCTTGTTAACCCCCTTTGAGCTATATACCTTTCTTTTTGTATAAACCACATTTTATACTTTTAAACTTAACCAAAAGTCTCACCCAAGTCATTAAACTAGTGAAGCATTTGTGATTGGTGAGTTTGTGGATTTACAAAAATATAAGTGTGGCGGTGTACATATGTGGGGATTGGTTAATGTTGGGATATTTTATTATGTCTTATCATTGAAATTCCCATATTAGTGTAGTTTCTTTTAATGTTAAAAAAGAAAAGAAAGAAAGAAGAAAAGAAAAGCATAAGAAAAGAAAAGAAAAGAAAAAGAAAAAGAAAGAAAGAAAGAAAAAGATTTTTTTATAAAAAATTTGTTTAAATAAATTTATCGAAGAGGAAGTGCATATGAGTTTGCAAAGTTATTTATAATTAATGCATCTTTCTAGAGTCGTAATGAATGTGTTATTTGAGTATGTTGAATATAAGGTAAATGTTGGCTTGGAAGGTTCACTTTTGTCGTTTCAATGTATAGTTGGCATAAATTGTATGAGTAATTCCTTCATATTGGTATATGCTTCATGTGATTTGTCTGTGAGAGCTTAAATGAGTTGTGAAATATAAATGTTGCATTCGTTATAGCAGATGGTACCTAGTTTTTTATGAGTGTTAACTTATGCACTTGATGTCATATTGAGTATTACTTTTGTTTCACTAGCTTTGATGGCTTTCATTCTACTATCCAAGTACATCTCCCAAAAAGGTCATTTGGTTCATGATTTTGCTTGTGACCTTTAGTGGTGGAGAAATGAAATAATATGCAAAGATGTATAATGACATGATTATGAATGGTGTTGAGTGTACCTATGGATATATTTTAGTTAAACACAGTTTTCAAGTCTACCATTAGATTTTCAGTTTTTGAGGATGATGAATGTTGATTGATCATAAGTAAAAACTTAGAATGTTAAATTTTTTGTATGATTTTTGAAAGTAAATTCATCTTTGGTTATGATTACGTATTCTGGGAATTTTTGTGAATTAAGTAAATTTTTTGGGTCTTTGAGATTAATTTTGATGTTTTGCCTGAGGATGACCAAAAGCTAAGTGTGAGGGAAATTGATATGTGCTTAATTGATTGTATAATTATTCCATAACATTTAACGATTAATGACTTAAAATTGCTTAAGATACTCATTTTGACTTCAGAAGCAAAGAAGTTAAAGTGAGTCGAAAGCATGATATTTAGGCCATTTTCGAAGATTAATTTCACTTGTCTTCATGAAACAAGAAGAAGAAAATTAAGACAAGAAGAAAAAAAACACAAACAAAAAAAATTCAAGTTGCTCAGGGCAAAGAACTAGAAAAGCTATGTATGGAATACATGTAATTTACGTGAATTAATGACAGCATAGTAAAAAAGCCAAGGGAAGCTGCAACAATACGACAGTGCGTGGGCAGAAGGAGAACCAAAACAACGTGTAGCATAACAATGTCCAAGAAAAAAACGACATCATAGTCATAACTGGGAAAAGTTTTGTGTTGAACACAACGCATATGTCTGTGCTTGCGTTCAACGTAACACATATGTATTTAATGTTGAACGCAAGCTTATGCATTCAACGCAATGCATATGTGATGCGTCTCATGCCTTGAGGGTTTGGCGTGAATAGTAACATGGATTGCAAATTAAATTGTCAAATCATAGTACAATAGAGAAGGCAGTAGCGTGAAATAGAGCTTGCAAGAGAGAAAAGAGGCTTGTGACAGAAGAGAGGAGTGGAGGCGCTACAGGGGTCTTCGATTGGGGACATTTTTGGAAAGGCTAAATCATTTTTTTCTTAGAGACCCATGGAAGGCTAAGTTCTCCATGCTAGTTCGGAGGTGGCATCGACGCCAATGACCCGTGTTAAGTGTTTTTCTTTGTTTTAGTTGATTATTTCTCTCATTAAGAATTGATTATGTTATCTTGTGTTAATTGAATTGGGTGAATGAAAAAATGATTTTAATGCATTCATTAAATTGTTCATTTGCAAACCATTGCTAAAATTTTGGTGTAATCCATAATTGTTATGCTGAAATTTATGTATAGCGACTAATGGTTCGTAATCATTAAGGATAATATAACCTAGGTTAAGTGATGCATTGTATGTGGTTGTTGCCTTGATTAATCAGTTTTCTAATTCATAATACTACTGCCTAATTAAATATGGAGATCGTATCTTAAGTTATTCAATAGGTAGGTTTAATTAACGATCGTATCTTGATTAAAGAAAACTTACGAAAAAACTCAAGTTAATCATTAACCCATGATTAATAATTGCTAGAAGAGGTTTGAAAACAACAAATTAATAAAATATGCTTAATTAGAGTGTAGGTTAAGATTGAACAAAAAAATCGGGTCCCTATCAAATTCCCCGCTTTTATCATTTTTTGCATGTTTTCTTTAATTTGTTTTTATTATGTTAGTTTTATTTTATTTTCTTATTTCAAAATCCAAACCCCAACCCCCCCCCC
>JANTNU010000235.1:5372593-5384497 GCA_024752395.1 Erythroxylum havanense | reverse complement strand
CTCCTACAGAGACCAAATTAAGGCATCCCAAATATTGAGTCAATTGATCAAGATACTAATATAAAAACATAAACATTCTTGTATCTATTAAGTCCATCAAATAATCGGCGTCCACGGACATTCTATTAAGTCTTGTCATGCGAAATTTTAAATTGTCTTCCGCTTGCTTATTTACTTTGTTTCTTGAATCTGCAAGTGTCCTTTCAGCTTCAAGGAATTTCTGATGCTCTTCTTCTGTCCATTTTTCCCTTTGCTTTGATGGGAGCTTCTAACTGAAGAAGAATAGGCTGAGATAATTGCGCATGTACCTAGAGCACATATAACCAGAATAGCTACACCAAGCGGCAAACCTGAGCTTTTTTACAAGAAACATAATAGACAGATAATCACATCAAAAGAAAGTAAAGAAAACAATGTAGGGCCTCTGTGAAACCTCATAACATGTCAGTGAGCCAGTAGGAAAAAAGCATCCTTCAAAAGTAATTTCACAAGCTTAAACTATGTGGCAATAAAAAGAAAAACGTTGAAGTATATTTAAGAGAAAACACAGGTGTCGATGACCATATATAGCACTTGGCAGAATATTGAAAAGAAATATGATCAAATAACTAAAGAGAAATATGATCAAATATCAAGAAAGCCCATGTTACTTTCACAACAAAGCATAAAGAATTTAACATGGTTAAAGAAACACAGTACACAAAAAGACATGAAAAAAAGGAAAAGCATGTCAGAAAAAGAGTCAAGCCTTAGACATAAGGCATCAAACCATTCCCATAAAGCTACAAAGAGATTCTTTTCTAAAGTAGTAATATTATTATGTATTGAAATGTAGAATGAAAGTGATAGTGCAGATGGAAGTTGACATTGAAGGATCTACCTCAAGGAAGAGGCTCAGAAAGAAGTCACGTCTACAATGGTACCCTCTACAATTGGCAGCCACTGCTCCAAGGGCATAAATTCCCCCCTACCACATAAAAATGTCACATGTCTGCACATATCACATATATTATGTTCATTACATATGTAATAAACGACACAACAAAGTTAAACATTAAAACAAGAACTTGAAAAAACTCCAAAGAAACCCACAATTAAAGAAAAATATACTTTTAACAAAGATTGGAACAGTTCAACATGTTCCACACCAATCTTAATTGACATCCTAAGATAGTGAATTAGTGACAGTCACCAAATGGTTCAAACCATCTACTTAAAATCAAATCTATCTTTTGGAACAACGAGGACAAGAAGAAAAATTGTAACTTCTCCATCTGTTGGAACTTAGAAATTGGTTACTTGCTTCCCAAATTTAAGCAGCCAAGTAAGTGACAAATACCAAAATTTTGGTATATATTTCACTCAAAAAGTGTGAAGAAGGACACAAAGCCACATCTGTTATCAATCACAGAGAGAGGGACTAAACACCAAAGTTAATAAAAGATCCAAACTTTCACACCCCATTCTCATCCATTCATCGGAATAAGGTAAGCCCAGTTCAGTAAACCAAACAGTCACTAAGCAAGTGACAAATAGAGAGAAAAAAGAGAGATAGATAGTTACCTAGAGGAGGCAAGAGCAGCCATGGCGCACGTTTCAATGATTTCAGAACAAAGTACCAGGTCCTAGTGGTTGCCGGTGACCTCGTACGATATCAGGCACGTGAAAGTCATACCCAACAGACCCGTGTACACTGTCAGGTCAATAACCGTATGTGCACCACCCCTAACTTTCCAAGTCCTCTCAACCACCTGGTTCTTAAGGGAAATGGCTGCTTCAAGAAAAGTGTCGTCAGAGAGTGAAAAATACTTCCTTTGTGTCCCAGAAACCATATCATCAAATCCAGAAATATCTTCCACTGGAGCAGCCACGGATATCATTTATGAGAACGAAAGCAATATTATATAATGAGACATCCTCGGTTAATCAATCATAACAGAAACCAGAGAAATTTACTGATTAGATATTAACATGAAGAGAAATCAACCATGGTTGACCCAAAAAAAGAGGAGATACAATGCCCTAATTTTATTTTTATGCTTCGATATTCTTATTCAGCCAAATCGAAAGCTTGAAGATAACAGTACTAAACTTAAAACCAGCTACTAACTCAAAACTCGACAACAGGCACTGAAAAGCAATTGAAAACGCTAACATGTAATTGAACCAGAACTTAAAGTTTTGACATAGAGATATCGAAAACATGCAAGACGCAAAAGACCAGTACTTCCTCTCCTTCAAAACTCATCGCCATACTTCCAGCATCAGAGTAACGACTAACAACGTTAGGATCTCTCCCACCGTTTGCTCCTCCGTCTACCTGTCCGTCGTTGCCTACTTCACCTTCTCTAGTTGTGGTTTTAGGGATTTTGCGTAAAGGAAGAGAATAATTGGGGAAAAACGAAAAGGGCTAGCTAGTTTAGGAGATAATGGGTTGGGTTATTATCTAGGGTCGATATAAGTTTCCACCCAAGCCAATTGCGACGTTTTATTCAATAAAGCGTGAGAGTATTTATTTGGTGACGTTTTATTAATAAAACATCGCAAAAGATGTTACAAATTTTTGACGTTTTTACAAAACGTCGCGAAAAGTTTGAACTTTTTGTGATATTTTTTAAATGTCACAAAAAGTCTTTACAATTCGCGACGTCGCGGATTGTGTTATTTTCTTGTAGTGTCTTAAACAAATACACGTTTTTACAAACCTTATTGAGGTATGCTACCTGTAACTTGCACTAACATACTTGAAATCCTTTTCTTATGTAAAAACTTAGTCAAACATTATCAAACTTCCTGTTAATATTGATTGGTCACACTAAAATCTCCTTTTTTTCCTCTCTCTTGAATTTTCTTCCATCATGTTCCTTTATTTCTCTTATCATTCTTCTTTGTTAATTTTACTTCAAACAGACTAAAAAGATATCAAAAATTGTTTCTTAAAAGTAGTTTTTGAATATATTGATAGACCAATTTGAGACAATGATCAACTATTATTGTTAGAATATATTTTATATATTCTTTGTTTAGTTTTGATATTTTTAAATTGGACATATAAGATAATTAGAATATGAGATTGCATCTATGGTAGAAGTTCAAAAGGTGTGTTGTTACATATTTCAAAAGGTGTGTTGCTACATATTTCTATCATGGAAGGAATCTATTTTAAAAACACACATCCTATTTACGGTGGAATCTAAATCTTTGAAGATTATTCATATATGTCTATTTCTCCTAATTATGAAAGGTGTCTAGCTGTACACGGAAGTTGGAAAAAATCTGCAGTGAGGTGTTTTGTTCAAGTAGCGTTAGTCATATGTAATTATTAATGGGCTTCGCAATTTTCTTTTTGAGTTGAATATTTGTTTCTTTGAAAAAAAAACCCTTGGTATACTACGCACTTGGTATTTGTATGAGCTGAATATTGTGTCTCACTTTGAGCATATATAAAGAGCAGTATGCTTGATTTATGTAGAAAAGGTGAAAATTACGTGGGTCTTGAAAATAGGTTGGATAGGTGTGCATATGATGCTTTTGATTCTTCGCACAGTGTTCTTTTGATGGGCTGAAACATGTTGATGATTGAACTGTAGTCAGAGTGTGTGTGAGTTTGATGAATTCGTTTCTGTGGGTCTTTGAAGATAAACACTGCTGCTGCGTATGTCAAGGAATATAGCGATTGGTTTTTATGAAGGAAGTTTTAGCTGGGTTATTTCAAGAAGATAAATCTACAAGGAAGTCTTCTTTTTATCTCAAGTGTATTATTATTTTGTTCTTAGTTGATTAATCACTTGAGTTATTTATTTTATTGTTCTTTCATTAAAAGTTATTGAGAAAATCGTCTATTGAGGTTAGTATGAGGTGGTCGTACTATTGGTTGTGAAATTCTTTCACGGGAAGTGAGGTTGAGAGACAGTATCAAGGGTTGAGTGGTGTCGGTTCAGTAAAGCCTTGAGTAAAACTATTGTACTTCGGTGAAAGTGATTAAGTTGGATGAGGGCCACATAGACGTAGGCAAAGTGTGTCGAACTGCATTACTAAATTTTTGGTGTTTTTATTATTTCGGTTTTGCTTGATTTTATTTTTATTGGTGTCAAATAATTTTGCGGAAAGTTTACGAAATAATTAACTTCCTTTAGTTTTTCAATTGGTATCAGAGCAGGTCACCGATTCAGAACTTGGTAGCAAGTTAGTACAGATCCTAGTTTCGTAAACATGGCCATAAGAGAAGAAACATCGATTATCAGGCCACCATTGTTGGACGGATTTAATTATCCTACATGGAAATCACAGATGAGAGTCTTCATCTAAGCTCATGATAACAAAGCTTGACATTCGGTAGTACATGGATGGACGCATCCGACAATTACTCACAATAAAGGATAAACAATTCAAAAAGATCTATCTGAATGCACAAGAGATGAAAAAGAAAGTGCACTTGAAAATTCACAAGCAATGAATGCGATATTTAGTGCTGTTGATGAGGGACACTTCTCAATGATATCAGCATGTGAAACGACAAAAGAAGCCTGGGATGTATTGCAAACCATTCATGAAGGATCAAAATCTGTGATAGTATCGAAACTACAAATGTTAGCTGTGCGGTTTGAAAAGTTGAAGATGGATGAGGATGAAACTATTGGAGACTTTCATGAAAAATTGAGAGATATTACAAATCAAGCTCATCAATTGAGAAAGAAGTACTCAAATGTGAAATTGGTCAAGAAAACGTTGAGATCGTTGCCACCAAGATTTATTCCAAAAATTGTAGCAATAGAGGAGGCTCACGACATTGACAATCTGTCACTGGAAAAAGTTATTGGAATCCTTACGAACTTTGAAATGAATCTTTTGAGAGATAAGTAAGAAAGAAACAAAGGATTGGCACTACAGGTGAAAACTGGAAAAACTGCGAATGATGTAAAAGATGAATCTGATGATAATGAGGATGTGAAGCTATTAACAAGAGAGTTCAGTAATTGGTTGAAGAGAGTAAAAAAGAACAGACTCAAGTATAGGCAAAAAGTTAGGAGCTCATTGAACAACATCTTCAAACAAACCAAAACTTCAAAGGGAAAAAGAAAGGAAAAGATAACTCAATGCCATGAGTGTCAAGGCTTCGGACATGTTCAAGAGGAGTGTGCTAATACTATGAAGAATAGAAAAGGAAAATCTTATACGAGCAATTGGAGTGATAACGAATCCGGAAATGAAGAAGAAGTTGTGAAAAATGATGTTTTAGTTACTGTGTACAACAGAAGTCCAGTTACTTGTTTAATAGTAATTGAGAAGGAAGTACCTGAAGACAAAAAAGTGAGTAAATCTGGAAATTTCGGGAAAAATGCAAATGATTCAGCTCAAAGATCGATCTCAGATTATGACAGTGATGAAAGTGGGTCAAGTGATAAAATGGAGAATATTTACGAGGCTTACAAATTAATGTACGAAAATTGGTGAATATATGTAGACAGAATGAAAGATTGAAGAAAGAGAATCTTACCATGAAGAACACCATCCAAGAGTTAGAAAAGAATTTGATGTTGACATCAAATGAACTTGGTGAAGCTATAATGAAATTAGTAAGAACCGAAAAGGGATTGAGAATGTTAAATGGAGGTACTAAAAAGTTAGAAAAGTTGTTAGAAATTGGTAAAGTTAAAGTGGATCTTCAAGGCATTGACTATAAGGGTTAGTGCTCTAAAGTAAATGAGAAGAAAGATGACATATCCAAATTTGTCCGAAAAGAAGAAACATCAAGAAAGAATTGAAGATCTATACCCACATGCCACTTTTGTGGAGTCATTGGACATATAAGGCCAAGATGTTATCAGTTATTACAAATGATGTTTCAAAGGGGTCAAAACTGAAAATCTAGACACTCTTCATTAAATTTATAGCAGCTTCCCATGATATCGAAGCAAGCTTAGATTAGAAAGGATCAAGTACAAGTACAAAAATGTAATGAAAGAAAAATAAGAAAATGCCCAGATTTGCAGTTAGTTACTACAGATGAAGTAACTGTAGAAAGTGACTCACAACTAATTACTACAGATGGAGCAGTTGCAGAAAGTGGTTTATAGTTAGTTACTGCTGAGGAAGTAACTGCAAAAACTGAAGAACTCTCAATTACTTCGGATGATGAACCAACTAAAACAATAAAAGCTGATTTAAACCGAGGTTCTTCATCTCGAATTCGAAGAAATCATCTAGCAGAAAATGTTATTGGAGATGTGAGAGAAAGAAGAAAGACAAAAGAAAGAAAAAAGGCTGATTATCAAGAACTTATAAGAAACTTGTATTATACATTTTCATTCGAACTAAAGAAAAACACCAGGTTTGAGATTTTTTTAAGGGTAAAGGGGCAGTGAGCTTTATATTTTTGAAATATTTTTTTGTATTGTTAAAAAAAAGAAAAAGAAAAGAAAAGATTTTTTTTTAGTTTTTTAGTTTTATGTTGCTATTGTCGTTTCATTTTTTTAGTAATTTGCACTGTGACTTCTATTTAACTCTACCGAAGACTCCTCAGCTCTCTCATCGGTATGGATCTCTATCAAGCATATCTCTCAGTATTTTGAATAGTGGTAAATTGTTATATTGACGTATTTATGATTCTTCCGCTGCATCTATGGTTGATTATTATGATTATGCATTTTGATACTGTTTTGTCCCAAGGGGAGACATCAGATTGTTTATGGTAAATGCTCTATTCAATGGGAGATTTCAGATATATGTTTGACTATTCGTCTTTCTTTTTGACATCTTTTTGTCTTAAGGGTGAGAAATTTGGTTGATTAGTGTTCTTTGAAACTTGATGTTTGATGAAGGGGGAGCATAGTGAATCTCATTTTTATATGTCTAAATATGATTATTTATATGGACTGCTAGAGTTGTGACAAAAATGTCAAAAATAGGGAGATTGTTATAATATATTTTATATATTCTTTGTTTGGATTTGGCATTTTTAAATTAGATATATACGATAATTAGAATATGAGATTGCATCTACGGTAGAAGTTCAAAAGGTATGTTGTTACATATTTCAAAAGGTGTGTTACTACATATTCTATCATGGAAGGAATCTATTTTAAAAACACACATCCTATTTACGGTGGAATTCATATATGTGTATATCTCCTAATTATGGAAGGTATCTAGTTGTACACGGAAGTTGGAAAAAATCTACAGTGGGGTATTTTGTTCAATTAGCGTTAGTCATATGTAATTATTAGTGGGCTGCACAATTTTCTTTTTGAGTTGAATATTTGTGTCTTTGAAAAAACCCTTGGTATATTGCGCACTTGGTATTTGTATGAGCTGAACATTGTGTCTCACTTTGAGCATATATAAAAAGCAATCTGCGTGATTTACGTGGAAAAGCTGAAGATTACGTAGGTCTTGAAAATAGGTTGGATGGGTGTGCATATGATGCTTTTGATTCTGCGCACAATGTTCTTTTGATGGGCTGAAACATGTTGATCATTGAACTGCATTCAGTGTGTGCGTGAGTTTGATAAATTCGTTTCTGTAGGTCTTTGAAGATAAACACTGCTGCTGCGTATGTCAAGGAATATAGCGACTAATTTTTGTGAAGGAAGTTTTAGCTGGGTTATTTCAAGAAGATAAATCTACAGGGAAGTCTTCTTTTTATCTCAAGTGTATTATTATTTTGTTCTTAGTTGATTAATCACTTGAGTTATTTATTTTATTGTTCTTTCATTAAAAGTTGTTGAGAAATCCTCTGTTGAGGTTAGTACGAGGTGGTCGTACTATTGGGTGTAAAAAATTTTCATGGAAAGTGAGATTGAGAGATACTGTCAAGGGTTCAGTGGTGTCGACTCAGTAAAGCCTTGAGTAAAATTATTGTACTTTGGTGTAAGTGATTAAGCTAGGTGAGGGCTCGCAGACGTATGCAAGATGTGTCGAACTGCGTTACCAAATTTCTAGTGTTTTTATTATTTCGGTTTTGTTTGATTTTATTTTTGTTCGTGTCAAATAAATTTGTGAAAATTTTGCGAAATAATTAACCCCTTTTGTTTTTCAATTATCATTAATTACTTTATCTTGGTCGAAAAGTAAGACACGTTTATTCACCGATAGGGGCTAACTAGTCATAAGTTTTTTTCACGAATTATAGAAAATTATCTTTACTTTTCATAATTCTTGTCAATTTGATATTCCTATCAAATTATGATTACAATATTAAACAATATTCAATTTTGACATCAAATGAGTTTAACATATATTTCTATAAAAATTTTCCTCCTATTTAAGTTCAATGTAATTGCATATTATATCATCTTATTAGGTATACAAGTTCAATAATCGCTTCAAACTCAAAAACTACCACTATTAGCATATTAATATTCTGTTTAAAAAGTGAGATTGATATTCGATAAATATTTTAATTGCAAACTTCTTTTAATCTTACAATTTTCAAGAACATAAAAAGATATAGAAGATTTTTTAGCTAATTAAATCAAATAGTTTGAATATGAAAAGTCTTAGATAATTAATTAGAAAATTTATTATTGTCCGAGTCTTACAAAGCTTAACCAAATCAACTTAGGAAAACAGAAATTCTCATGCTTTGACAACAAAATACAACTCGACATAGCTGTCTAAATGCTAATAAAAATGAAAATTACTTGATGACCCATGCCAATTAAATGGACCAACGGGCACTAAGCACCTTAAAATTTATTTAACACGACAAAGAGACACCTCAATGAGCAACACCAATATCAGAAACAGTCTTCTTCAGAACTGGGCGAGCTCTGATCAAAGCCTCCAGTGGAACGACCTTGCGTATGGTGATACCACTACCTTCTGCCATGTTCACTAGTTCGTCGGAAACCCTTTTCCAATCGAAACACTGGATCAAGGAACCCACTGTTAGTCCCATAACACGGTAGGCAATGTTCTTTCCAGGACAAGATCTTCTTCCCAACCCAAAAGGCATGTACTTGTAGGCCGATCCATCGTCCGTGTAGAATCGTTCAGGCTTGAAAGTGTTAGGATCGTCCCAAAGTTCAGGGTCTCTGTGTAAAGACCATGCGTTTGCAAGAACCATAGTGCCTCGTTGTATGTTATAACCTCCAATGACAATATCTTCCGATGCAACATGCGGGTCAATAATTGGAACCGCTGGATACATCCGAAGTGTTTCAGAAATGATGTTTCGGAGGTACGGCAACTTAGGAAGATCAGAGTCATCTAACAAGCGTTCTTGTCCAACTTCATTGTCCAATTCCTCTATAAGCTTTTTCAATTTTTCGGGATTGTTAAGCAGAAGTGACGTTGCCCATTCAGAGGTTACAGACACTGCGTCAGTCCCCGCGATAAAGAGTATCTGCGAGACTCACCAGGATACATCAACTTTCATTCACAAGCTAAAAACACCATTTAAATAACGAAGAATATAATTAACGAGGATAACATGAAAAATTTTGCATCTATTCTAATTCTAATCGAAAAAAAAATTAATTTAATCTTTAAATTTGTATTAAAAGTTCACCAAACAATATTTAAAACTATAAAGATCTGAGAAGATGTCTTGCCCCCAACCCCAACTCACGGAAAGAGAGAAAAATAAATAATAATAATAAAATTAGTAAATCAAGCCAGCATAGGTAGGCAAAAGAGGCTTAGCTAGGCTGAATCCTAAAAAAATAAGAACTATCTATTTATAATTTTAGACTAGGAAAAAGTTAAAAAAAACTTAATAAAAATTTCAAGGATTTCTTTATGTGAATTATATTACCAAGTGAACTTTAAATAAATTTTTATTATTTTACTTTATAGCGATCTTGATAAAATTGTATCTCATTCACACATGGGGATGGATTTTGTTCTGATCTTTTCTTTTCTTTTTAACGTATTAGTGCACTCACCAGGATATACCCTTTGATAATTTCGTCGGTGAAGTACTCAGGGTCTGACTTTTGCATCAAAAGGAAGCTATTAACCGCAGATCTTGCGCTGTCCGCTTGTAACTTACTTCTGTGTTCGTTAATTATTCCTTGCATAAAGGCATCTAGTTTTTTAGCAAGTGCCATCATGGACTTCTCAAAATGACCACCGTCAATCCAGTTCCAGATGGGAAAGAAATCTCCGGGATTCGAGGAATCGTAGAAAATGGACATGTCACTAACTAGCTTCTTAAACTCTTTTGCCTCTTCCTCACTATCATCACCAGGGCGGTACGTTTTGCCGGTAACCATTCTCATGATGACGTTAAAAGTAAGCTCCTGAAAGTGTGTTTGCAGCTCTGCCTTGGCGAAACCATGAAGCGTATCGCGTGATAGCTTGGTGACTAGTTGCAGGACTTCATCTTTTACAACGTTTGCTATTAGCATGTTAGCGGGAGCATTTGAAAAGAACTCGTTGGAACCAATTCGACGTAGGTTGCGCCAATGTTCACCATAGGATGCTGTGTCGACGGAGGTGAAATTGTAACCAAAGTGCTTGCCGACGAGCCGTTTTGGTCGGTTGGCAAGAATAACATCGTTTTTGGTGAAACACTGCTCAACCATGGATGCGGAGGACACGATAACTAAGCGCTGGGATCCATAACGGAGAGAAAATATAGGACCGTACTTTAGAGCAAGCTTGTGGTAAGTTTTGAACATGGGTGGCTTCTGGAGATGGAGGTGCCCGATAATTGGGAAAGCTGGTGGGCTTGGAGGTAGGTTTCTTGACGTTCTTGTTCGGTAGAAATTGGCAGCCAGAAAGATGAAAAGGAGAGACAGAGCAAGATAAAGTAGCGCGTCCGCCATTTTTCTTCCCTGCGCTTCTTTGTGCTTTCTCTTCAAGTATAGGTATGTATATAGTAATACTAATATAATTGAATTCAGGTATTTACGCTAGTTTTTGATTTTTGAGTTTCGCTCACCTTTTTCTTACCAAAAAAAAAAAATAATTGAATTCATAATTTAAATATAATTTTTAATTTTAAATAATTCTAGCACTGTTCAACAAAGGGTACATTGGTACATTTTTTATATATTTTAATAGCATCAAGCATGAACATTCTCCAAATTTTGACTCCAAGATAAATGGAATAAACAAACCCTCATATCTGTGTTAAAATTAAAAAAAAATAACAACATTCTTCGCTAGATTTTCGTTTTTTTAACTAAGATTCGCATGTGGTTATCTTTTTGTTTTTATGTCCTTATATTAATCGAGTTAAAGACATCACTTTGCTTTTTCATTATAAATCTAGTTATAGTTTAAGAATTACTTTCCACAAATGAATGAGAAATGAGAAAGAAATCTTGAATATTAGATATGAATATGGACTAAATTAATTTAATATGAAATAATACTTATGAAACTACGGGATGAATTTTTCGTGACTGCTTGATTATCTCAATTCTGCGTTAGATGTGACTAGTCATTGTCTAAGTCAGGACGGTCCGAGTGCGGTTCTGTGGTGGGGCTTGAAATCTTCTCTTCCACCTATGTTGTGCCTGCCACAAATGGTCCCAGCCATTTATTAGATATGTTCTCCTTTGTTGCTCTATTCCTAATTTAGTAGGTCTCCAACGCAATATTATAAATATCGTACCGAGTTTGGTATCAGATTGAGCTCTGGAATGAAATTGTACTGATACTAATTAATATTGGGTATCATTTTGAGATATTTTTTAAATTTATAAAATAGTCCCTAAATTTTTTAAAAATTACAAAATAGTCCATATTGATATATTATATAGCTGTACTGTATACTTTATTAGTTTATTGTTTACATCAACCATGCTTTCAAAAATCTTAATAATAAATAATAATGAGTTAATGACAATTAATTTGAAATAACAATATTTTTAAATATTTTACATATAAATAATAACCACAATTAATATAAACAAAGATAATCATCATCATACAATTATAAAACTAAGAATA
>JANTNU010000235.1:5351362-5372493 GCA_024752395.1 Erythroxylum havanense | reverse complement strand
TTTTTATTTTTATTTTAAATAAATAAATAAAATTTATTGTATAAATATAAATTAATTTAGTTAATAACTAAATTATTATGGTTATATAAATATAAATTAATTTATTTAATAACTAAATTATTGTGGTATATTCTTTGAAAAAAATTGGTGTAAAAATTTGGTATATAATGATTGGAGTAACACCAAATTTAGTGTAAAAAGATTATAGGAATACTCCATTTTACACCAAATTTGGTGTAAAAATTTGGTGTAATGGTTAGAGATGGCCTTGGTATGTCTCCAACGTCCACATCACACGTTTCAAAGGTCCCACACCCCAAGGGCTTGGTGCACATGAACAAATTGTCTTTTAGCTTGCTAATAATATTGTAGGGAACGTATGGTTGAGAATCCGTGCGAAGGTAATTTCTTATATTATCACAAGTTACAGTAAAAATATTAAAATAAGAATTAAATTTGTATTTTCTTTTAAATGATTGATAAGTAAAGTGCAACATAAGCGAACGTTCCTAGAATTGAAAAGCCATATTCATGTGGCAAGATTTGTGAACTCTGAATTTAAGAAATATGTTGTTTTCTTGTTATTTTTTCTACTTTTTATCTGTTGCATTTTTTATGAATTGAGAAATAAGACATTTTTGTTGGATACTGCTCTAAACTTTTTAATGGTTGTAAGAATGGTAATGTGCACCAGTTGGATAATCAACAAATTTAACTTTCGTCTTTGAATCCGAGCATAAGAGCCTACCTTGCAATTTGGGTGTAGGTAATGCAAATTCGATTTACATTGAATAAAGGCAAAATTGTAACACGTAACAAGCACAAATTTACCGTCGTCTTCATGGGAACTGCTCATTAGGATGTACTTAATGTTTTTCTACATTTTTTCTCAAAACGTAAACTTTCTTAACAAATCAAAGAATCCATATGCTTACAAATGATATTAGCAACTGCAGGAGACCTTAACATTTATATCTAGTATTCATATCAGGCTTCCCTATATCGAACTTCCTCATCACAGGCCCAATATGGATCCGGTCTATATTGATTAGGATCTATTTTCACCCGAACTTCAACACATTGATTTTGACCATTTATTTGGCTATTTTACTATCTTTATCTGGATCAAATTACATTGATTTAAATATTGTCTAAGTTTATGGGAAATGCCAAAAATATCCAATATTCTCTCTCTTGGGCAATACTTAATTGTAGTATTGACTCAAATTTAAAATAATTTAAAATTTTGGTTAAGCTACGCTATTGTATTAGTCAACTAAGTTTAAAAACAAAATATTTGATCCAAAGATAACGAAAGTTCATCATTATGTCTTGCAAGGCTTTCAATACTGAAAGTATCAAATGCATGTGCCATATGCAATACATATCCAATACAATCACGTGTACCTAATACCTCACTAACATAAATGGAAAAATTGAGTGTGGCAAACTAGGATGATACCTTTATGATTTAAATTATATTATCTTCGTTCGTAAGTCTCGATTTCTCCAATTTGATGCTAAACCCCAAATGTTAAACTGTATTAGAGAAATCATGTTTTCTCTTACCAAATGATAAACAATATTAGAGAAAACTTGTTTCCTCTCACCAAATGCTAAACTACATTAGAGAAAACATTTTTGTTTTCTGATTGAATATTAAATTGTAATAAAGAACCTTTATGAGATTAAGACTTATATCCCCCTATGTTATGTCAAATTTTATGGATATATAAAATTGTATACGTCTAAATGACATAGGCATAAGGTCAATCTGTATATATGCCCAATGCCTTTTAAATGCTTAAGATCGACACAAATCTTAAGACTTTTATATGTATTATGACAATATACGATAACACGTATTACTGAGGATAAACAATGATTACCTTTATCAATGAACCATCATACTATCATAATACATCAAATGTATAAATGTAAATGAAGCAAACATAAAGATCTCCTAACTAACAGTATCTAAAGACATCAAAACACCCTTACTGTATAATTGTATTTAAAAACATAAGTGGGCGAAGTCCTTTAGTTAAATGATCGACTAACAGTTCCTTAGTCTTTAAATGCTTCAAACCTTAATGTCACCTTTTCGTATCAACACCTTTATAGCCAAATAATTGACCTTTAAAATGTTAAAACTCTGTGATATTCTTTGTTGTTATTAAACAATATAGAAAGAAAATTACCATAGTATAACCGAATGGGTCTAACCACTGAATCAACCATAGACAACTCAGAAATCAAGTTTCTGAGCTAAACTATTTGTGAAGCATCCCCATAGCATGCACTCTACATGCATGATCGAGGAAATCACTTGTGTCTACTTGACACTCTTTGATGACATTGTACCATCTACAAACTTAAACTGTAACCTTAAGTGGACTTTCGATCATCCGAATACATAGCTATATTTGAATCTGAATTCTCTACGAGGTTTAGTCTATTGACTGTGCTATATGTCAACATATAATTCTTAGCTCCTTTAAGTATCTCAACACTCAATAGATTGCATTCCAATGGTCTACACCTGGATTAACCAGATATTGACTAAACAATCAAACAACAAATGCAATGTCCTACCTAGTACATAGTCAAGCATACATTAGGTTATCACCGTACTAGTACACAAAACATTCCTCATAGCCTCCCTTTTTACTTTATTCTTTGGATGTTGTGCCAAAGATTATCTCTCACTATGAGAGATAGGTGCTACGATAGGTTTGCTGTTAATCGTATTAAACCTTTTTAACACCTACTCAATGCATGCACTCTATGAAAGGCCTGATGAGTGTTGAGATTTGTCCCGATGAATCTAGATACCTAGGACAAAAGATGTTATGTCAAGGTCCTTCATGTCAAAGTTCTTGAACAAAAGTTGATTAATCTTATACAATATGATCAAGTAATTTGACGTGAACAATATATCATCCTTCAGGTTTGTCCATATAGACCTCTTCATAAATGTCTTTATTCAGGAAAACAATTTTTATAGCCATTTAATGTAACTCTATATCATCATGAGCTAAAATTGCCTTAATTACTCAAAATGTATCCTACGAGGATACGAGGGAAAAGGTAACATAGCTACAATTGCCTTAATCCCTCAGAATGTATCCTACGAGGATACGAGAGAAAAGGTAACATAGCTACAATTGCCTTAATCACTCAGAATGTATCCTACGAGAATACGAGAGAAAAGGTAACATAAAGTCAACCTTTCTCCCTGAGTGAACCATTAGGCAACTGAGTGAGCCTGTAAACTGCTAAACCCTATCCTAAAATCCTTTAGGTCTAAATATTCATTTACAATTGATGGGTTTACAGTTATACTGCAAATCAACTAACTCCCAGACCTTACTATGCTTCATTGATTACATCTCCTTCATTGCATGCCACCACACATTCGCATTGAGTCCAGAAATAGCTTTTGTAAAACTAATTGGATTCGAAAAATGTCTAATTGCATAGTCCTATTCACTAAATAGATTATGTAACTAGATGGAATAACAGGTCATCTCACTCTAATAGATTTACATAACTGTATTAGATCTTATTCTCCCAGGAATCATTGTATGTACAGGTATTGGTTCCTATTCCTATATAGGCACGGTACAGAGACCTAGATCAATTAGATCTAATTGTAGGAGTAGCAAGTACATGATAATTGTAGTATCCACCCTGTTATCATCCAAAAGGTCAAAGGTTCTACCATCATCATAGACATCATATTTCAAAAACTTAACCATTTGTGATTCCACTATTCTGGTCCCTCCTTTTCTATAGTAAAATCTATAGCCTTTAAAGTGATCAAGGCATTTAAGTAAATAGCAATAAGTAGAACGAGCTTGCAATCTTTTCTTTATAAGGATTATACTACCTTAGTAGGGCAGCCCTATACACAAATGTGTGCAAGGCTGGGTTTCCAAACTTCTAGATGATTAGTTAGAATAACCTTGTTCTGCATTGACTTCTTCAAATCCTTTAGGGTGCAGTTATGTCATTCAACAACGCACCATTTTGCTCAAAACTACTCAACATAGTGAATTAAGTCACTATTCTAACTAATTCCAAATATCTTATAAATGGACCTTTTCAAATCTTGAAATTCCATGTTTGCCATGATATTCTCCTCCACAATCAATTTTGACTATCTTGATGAATTTTTCCAATTAGTTCTCAACCTTTAGTCTTTAAGCAAGAACACATAACCGTAATAAGAATAATCATTAACAAATTTCAGAACACATTTGGAATTGCATAATGTAACTGTATAAGGTCTTCTAATATCTTCATGTATCAGACTCAACAAGTCAAAAGCATGAGTTGACCTCAATATCCTTATTAGTCAACTTACTCCTGCAACAGTTAGCACATGTTTCTAGATCATCATAATCTAGAATTGAGAAATGCTTTCCTTAATCAATGTCTCAACCCCAGCTCTAGAAATGTGGCTTAAACTTTTATGTCACACCATGTATAACTTTTCATTTATCAGGGTCTTTCATAACTTGTTTAGTATGATATGAAGAAGAATATATCTAATTCGGGGTAAAACACATTCTGTACAAACCATATGACAAGAAAATTGCACCATTATGTTTTGTATTAAACAAAAATTGTTCAACAGAAGCATTAAATACAAAATGTTATCCTTTTTTGTCCAAAATGGATACAAAGATCACATATAAAATGTATCGTGTAATACCAAAATGAACCTTGTAACAAGGTTCAGTACATACATGCTCTTGTAGATATTACATCCGCTTCTTCGTTACTGTGAACCATCAGTTCCTCATTCCCTTTATTTGGCTTTAGCCTGGATATGAATTCTTACATTGTGGAAGCATCATGATCAAATGTTCCAATATATAGCCACCAAATACTTAATGCAACTATCACAAATTAGATTCATAAATTAATAAGCTAGGGGTTACTTGATGGTCTCATTCTTTCCTTTTAGACTTTATACTACTGGCTTCTTTATGTCATGCAGATCTTTACCGACATTAGATTGACCAGCATCAGCATGTGGAGAAGATTTAAACTTTTTACCTTTGATCTTAGTGGGTTTCATCTTTGTTTTCCTTTTAGTTTCTTTGAGGGCTATAGGAGTAACAAGCTTGAGTTTCTCCTCCTCAGCAACACAATGAGCTATCAAAGCATTGAAGTACCGTTCCTCATCCAGCGAGTAACATGTCATCACTAAATTACTAAACTCTCGAGGGAGTGTCTTCAGAGTCTGGTGAACAATAAAGACATCAAGAAGAGGAATGTTTATCATCTTTAGTCTACTGTGAAGATGGATCAGTCTCGATATGTATTCCTTTACTCCCCCTTCTCTCTTATACCTCATAGAGAATAATTCTTTCATTAAGGCTTTTATGTCATCATTAGGTGAGACAATGTATCTCCGGGAGACATTACCAAGAAACTCCTTCGCTACGTTTGTTTCCATAAGTTCACTAAGTAGATGGTTAGGGATGGATCTTTTAATGGTCATAAGACTTAATCTGTTAAACCGGTCCCAGGCTTCGTAGGCTATTTTATGAGCTCTTGAGCTCATGGATGTAGCTAAAGATGGGCTATCCGTCCATATGGTCATATCAACCTCAGCATTCAATACATCATCTATTCACTTCTTTGTATTGAAACTAGTTAGGGTTTCAAAGGTGACACTGATATTTTTGACCAAAAAGGTGACTGTATAGTAACTTTGATTAGATCAGCACAAATTTAGGATAACACTAATACTCAAAGCCATTAAACAGTCGAGAATCTGATAACACATATTATGAAACACCTTTGGCCTGAATATATAATATATGTAATTAGACCTTTACATAAAAGCGATCGGAATACAAACAATTAACTCTCATAGCACTACCACCATTGGGGAAATAGATCACTTGAGCCACAACTTTCCTCCATCTAATGCCTTTATGTATATCTCAAAATGTTATGTAAGGCCAACATCTTTGGGCAAAATAACCAAACCTAGAATCAGAGATATCCCCCACTATGCAAGCAAAACAATTCAAAATATTGATATAAAAGGCCACTTTGGTGACTACATCATCATCAACACTAAAAAGTCTATAAACACAAGGGATAAATCTTTATGTCATCCTCACTTTCTTTATGGGCATATGGTATATAACAATATAACATCAATAAATGCAAAATCATGAATACGCAATCTCATTGAAACATACTTGTGTTAAAGACATTCTTTGAAAATTTCATTTGAGACTCTCGCAAAGGAAAAATCTCAGTAGAGTGACTATCGTGCATCACTGGACATTGAACCGATCACTTGAGGCGTAAGAGCCTCATGTATCTCTCTTATGGCAAGTTCGTTGCACAAAAATGGCTTCAGAATGTCTCAATTCCTTTTCTGAATGACTATCATACAATCTCAAACACTGAACATGAGAACCAAGACACGAAAACTTCAAGTATCTCCCTCATATGATATCCAAAACATGAAAATTTACTCAAAATCGGATTCAAAACACCTTAATTCTTTTTCTGGAGTTAAATTTTAATTTATTACTAATGTAATAAATCCAGAAAAATGAAAATTTTTACTTCATAATTTTTTTGAACTCGGAAACTTACCCAAAACACCCTGGAGTATCCTTACAGAAAATCTAAAATTTGTGTTTTTTTTTTAAATCACTATGGCAAATCCGTACGATTGATGTCCGCATGATTTCAGTCGACGTGTCAACACGCGTGTCGATGCGAGAGACCAGTGTCAAACACACAACATTGCAGATAATGGCGCTAGAGACCTGTCTGGTGCGTGAGACACACTTGCGTTGACACGTAAACATGCCCACCAACGTTAATGTGTGTGACACACACATTAGACACGCGTGCGGTCAACGTTGTGCACGCGTGTAATCCACACACTAGACTAACCACCCTCGAGGCAGTATTGTGCACCTTCGGGCATATATGGCCAACATACCTGACGGTCTCCATTGTCCCCATCAAAAAATGGAGAGTTTCATGTCAATTTTTTGCACTCTCGAGCTCGTTTTCACCTCATTTCTCAAGACTAAACACATGTATATTACTTTCATGTAATAAAAAGAAAGAAAAACTGATACAAAAAAGTTTATTATCCGAAAACCTTATGGAGAGAAAACCGAAAAATCTTGGTTTTTAACCATCCAATCACGTCATCACTCTGATACCACGTGTAACACATAACGATACCTTAGTTACGTATCCCAGATTGAACATGAAAAGATAAGAAACAAAGAAACGCGGAAAATATTTTATTTTGATTCCATAACTTCAAATGAGCTTTTCGAAGTTGAAACGAGTGTGAATTCACCATCGTCTTCACGGGAACTACTCACCAGGATGTAATCAATGTCATTCTACAGTTTTCTTAAAATGTAAGCTCCCATAACAAGTCAGAGAATTCTTATGCTTACAAATAATATGAGCAATTGCAAGAAACCTTAACTTTTATATATAATATCCATATCGGGCTTCCCTATCACAGGGCCGATATAGATCCGTTCCATATTGATCGGGATCTATTATGCCAGACTTCGACCATTGATTTAGACCATTTATTGGTTCACTTTGTTATCTTTATCTGGATCAAATTACGTAACTTAACCAATAAGTTATTAAAAAACTAAAAATGCAATTAAATGTTGTCCAACTTTATGGGAAATGCCAAAAACATCCAACAAAAACGTGAATCCTAAATTGTAATGTCATCATATGAGGACCATTGTTTTAAGTAAAAAGATAAAAGAAATGTAAAAATTATACTTAGGGATTTTGATATTTTATTTTTATATTAATACTGCGGTAACTTTTAATTTAATATATATATACAAAGATCTGATAATAGTATAACAATTTGAAAAATTATAATTTTTTCTCAAAATTATAATTACAATTATATTTTTCTTAGTCATTTACAATTAAATGTTATGTGAACACTTTATTTTTTAGTATTTAAAATTAATAGATTTTACTCTGTCATTTGATTAATATTTACTAGTTTTATTAACAAATTTTGGTTTAACAACATAAATTACCATTTCCTAAGATAATTATGAAAATTTTCTGCTTTTGGCTTGTGTATCCATAAATATTTCCCCTTTTGACAATAAATTTTGGTGGATAAAAAATGTAAGATTTTTATTATAATTTAAATATAAATAAAGATACAGTGTAAATGACTTGTAATTAT
The DNA here is from genome assembly GCA_024752395.1 of Erythroxylum havanense. Classification (NCBI taxonomy): domain Eukaryota; kingdom Viridiplantae; phylum Streptophyta; class Magnoliopsida; order Malpighiales; family Erythroxylaceae; genus Erythroxylum; species Erythroxylum havanense. The sequence goes on along the minus strand of JANTNU010000235.1, from coordinate 5,364,254 downwards.
ATAATAATCTCAACATTCAAATGTAATACTCAACAATTCAATTTAATATTATGATTAATTTCAAAATTCAGTAATATGTTTATCTTTTAACAACAAAATAATATTTCCATACTGTAAAGGCTTTGTAATCTTTAAATGTCCATGCTTCTTTGACGTACTCCAATCGAGGAAATGAGTACTCAACCAAATCAATTGACTTAGGAGCATTAACCCCAAAGGTTACCTTGATATAAAGGGTAAATACAATCGTTAGCCTATTCCTCTTACATTCACATAGGACATTTGAAGTGACTGCGACCTCTCGTTTCGGGACAGATTCTCTATTTTGATTAATATATTCTTACTCCTATTATCTCATCCACATATCTTTTTAAGTCCATTTCAAAAAATCTCATCCATGTCAAAGAACAGATACTTTATTCCAATCAACCTCATCTACACCTGAAACTCAAAAATATATAAATGAGATGGTATAAAATAAAGTCCCACGCCTCACCATCCCTACCATACGAGGGACCACACATTAGATTATATCAGCAAGTTCAGCCACATCTTTATATCAGCAAGTTCAGCCACATCTTTCGGCCCACATACCAATAGGGAGAGACAATCAGGACGTGTGAAACCTTTATTCCATTATCTTCTTCTTCTTTTTTTGTGAAAAATCTTAATTTTAGTAAATACTTCTTGTCATCTGTGACTTTTCGGTGAATTTCTGATTAGTTTCCATGTCAATTGACATTAAGGTAATCTAAGCTAGAAAAAAGTAACTATTACTCTAGCTTTAATGTGTATACATGTAAATATATGTATATATGTAGCTTGTGAGTTTTATAATTTGAAGCACTACATACAACAAGTTCTCAAGGAGTAATTTTTTCAATATACCTCCGAAAATTTAAATTTTCTGAAAATCTCTATGCATTTAATTGTTAAATTTAAGAAACCCTTATTATTAATAAGAAAAACAATACTTTATTACATTAAATTAGTGTATGTAACAGTTTACATGTATAATAAGTATCTGGTATAAAAGAAATAAGTAAATAAAAGAAAATAAACTTATATACGATGTAATTTCATATTCAACAAAAATCCTAAGCACTTCGATCAACTTGAATTGAAGTTCCTTAGCAAATTGAATCCCTTTTCTTAAATGATGCCATATTATTTACATGAATACATGGTACTTATCTAAAAAGAAAACTAATTAAAATATGTAATTATGAACCTCCTTTAAAACAATTGTTAGGTATAAAAAGATATTCAGTAATTATAAAATTTTAGAAAATCAAAAGAAAAGGTTAAATCAAATGGAGACATGTTATGTTCTTTAATATGTAAGATCATACTTCCATCATATAAGCTCCATTCATAGCTACTTGTTTAAATGAAGAGAAGACTTATCACCAATCCCTTGCTTATTGTCACATTCCACATGTTTTAAAACCTACAAAGAGCATATTCGAATCTTATGAAAGATTTGGAAGCTTCTAAAATATGATAGAAGCTTATAAAAGACCTTGGAAGCTTCTAGAACATAGTAGAAGGCTATGGAAGCTTATGGAACATTGTGAAACATTATGGAAGTTTATAGAAGCTGGTAGAATGTTGTAGATAGAAATATCCTGTACATGAGACATGTAGAGTAGTGTAGAGAATTCTAGCAGGTAAATATAGATCATTAGATCAAGTAGATCTTAACTGTCCATTTTAAGTAAGAACTAGTATAAATACCCCTTAGGGGTTGCCTTATTTGTATCATAGAAGATTATATAGAGCATTCTAAGCATTGTTGCATTATTGAGAGAGTTCTTTAATAAAAATGTTCCTACATTCTCCCACATCCTTTTTTCTCTTTAGCAAAGTGTTTCGTGTAAAAGTTTAACTTGGGAAGAAGAGCAAAATCAAGCGCCAAACAAGCATTAGTGAAAATCCAAGCTTGTTATAAATGGTATCAGAGTTAGGTTAGAGATCCTTTAGGTATCATCGAGATGGTTTACTCAAGCAAAGTGATTACCCATGAAGAAAGGGAGGTCGAAAGATGCCTCCTACCAATAAGGGAAAAAGAGAAAGGTCTACTACAAGGGATGCCATGACTGAAGTAATGACTAGGCTCTCAAAGTTGGAGATCATCGTAGGGGAAGATCAGGATATGATCGATGATTGGGACCTAAGTTTAGAGGATTTAGATAAGGAGCAATATCTATAATGGGAAGATTAATGGGACCATCAATATTGTTGCCTCGGATGCTTGCAAAATGGTGAGTTCCTTGAACACTTCCTTTGTTGCTAAAATGATTATACTTGAGGTTGCATTTGCTAGATTGTATGCTGAGATGAAGGAGGTAAAGGGAGATTGGAGTTGTATAAAATGGCAGTGACATAAGGAGTTATGGCATCTATCGCTTTCGCCACTTTTGCCAAAGTTAAGATCTCAGAGCCTAAGGCCTTTAGAGGAGCAAGGGATGCAAAAGCCATCAACAATTATTTTTTTAGTATGGAGCAATACTTTAAAGCAGTTAGCATTACGAACTATGTCAAGATAATCAATAGTGCTTCCCTCTACCTTTTAGACATAGCCATGGTATGGTGGAGGAAAGGTTAAAATGATATTAAGAAGGGCCCAGCACAATGAAAACAAAGGATGACTTCAAGAAGGAGTTGAAGAAGTGGTTTTACCCTGAGAATGTAGAGAAGGAAGCTTGTGCCAAATTAAAAAGGCTCACACATTCGAGGAGTATTTGAGAATTAGGGATGTCATTGGGTCAGGCCAGGCTCGGGCCACTCTTAACACAGCCCTACTAGATAGCCCGTGAGCTAGCCCACCTGATCCTTAATATTTTTTTGAAAAAATAAAAATCAAAGTCATTTTTGTCGTTCCGGTTAGGCCGGGCTAAAATTGGGCAGGGCTGGGCCTAATCAAGCGAGCTGGGCTAAAATTGACATTCCTATCAAGAATATGTCAAGGAGTTTCAAGAGGTGTTGCTGGAATTTCCCGATTACCCAGACAAGGAAGCCTTCTTTACCTTTTGTGATGGCTTACAACTGTGGGCCAAAATGGAGTTGGAAAGGCAAGGTGTGCAAGACCTTGCTAATGCCATCCTTTTACGAAGTAAGAAGGAATGTCCACTACTATGACTCCCATAGGAGTGACAAGGATAAGGGTGGGGGAGAGAAGAAGCAAGGCAAGGATGGAGCTTCGAAGAGTGGCATGCGGAAAGAAGGTTCAAGCAAAGGTTACAAAGAAGACAAGAGTAGGGAACGACCCTTACTGAAGTGTTACCTTTGCAATGGACCTCATCGAATTAGAGATTGTCCGTTAAAGAGCAAGCTTGCCACACACTAAAATGAAACCTCAAAATCGATCAAGGGAAAATGCGGATCCATAAAAGTCATTCAAGCCATCAATGCCAAAATGAAGATGCCAAAAATCAAAAAGAAAGGGAGATTGTTTGTGGACGTAAAGATTGGTGGACAAGGTATGAGAACCTTGGTAGATACTTGTGCTACAAATAACTTATAAAGGAAGAAGAAGCCAACCAATTGGGCATCAAGTACATATTAGCTATTGGGTGGATTAAGGCAGTGAACTCGGAGGCCAAAAACATGTGTGATGTGGCCAAGAAAGTAGAGATCCATATTGGTGAGTGGCATGATTCTATAAATGTTCTATTGTTCTCATGGATGATTTGCATGTGGTGTTGGGCATGGATTTCACAGAAAAAGTGAAAGCTCTTCCAGTTCCATTTGCAAACACCACGTGTATCATAGAGGAGGGCAATATGAGCATGGTACCTTTGTCTCGAGAGGTATCAATGAAGACAAAGACTATTTCAGCCATGCAACTTACCAGAGGAGTGAAGAAGGCAGAATCAACATTCTTTGTGATGTTTAAGGAGGAAAATTCCACTACTCTTGAAAAAATTACCTAAGGAGATTGCTTGAGTCATTGAGGAGTATAAGGATGTCCTGCCACCTGAGTTGTCAAAGAAGTCACCGCCAAAAAGAGAGGAGGATCACAAGGTTGAGTTGACAACTATATCACAACCTAGTTTTCCTCTTTGTAATTGAATGAAGGATTGCATCATGACCACCAAGCCAAAAAGGTGTTGAAGCAAGTTGAGCAGAAAAAGACACAATTTTTGGCTTGAGGATGGGTTGCTTATCACCAAAGGAAGTTGGATTTATGTGCCCAAGAGGGATGTATTGAGGAAGGAGTGTTATTACTTTTTATAGGCTGATAAGAGATTAATTAAGGAGATTTGGTGATGGTTAATCTCCTTTCTCATAGACGTGCTAGAGGAAGTGTTTACAAGGGCATGATTTGGAGGTACATAGGACCTTTTCTAGTAAAGGGTAGGTAATTTGATGTACCAAGTCAAGATACCGTCACACTTAGATATGAATAGGGGTGAATCAAGACATGCACCCACCACTTTGATGACAGCACACAAACATGAATTGGAAGAGATCTTGGCACATAAGGCTATACTAAGGAGAGGCACACATCCGACATATGACGAATGCTTGATCAAATAAAAGGGGCAATTGGAAAATCAAGCTAGTTGGGAGCATGAGCTTTCTCTTTGGCAATACAAAGATAAAATTCGAGAGTTCCAACATGACACAACAAGGATGTCATCAGATTAGGCGGGAGGAATGATATGTTTTGCATGTTTTAGAGGCCACAAGATGAATTTTGGTCTAAAAGAGTCTTCTAGAGCATGTTGGAATATTATGGAAGATTCAAGAGGCTTCTGGAATATGATAGAAGCTTATGGAAGACTCTAGAAGCTTTTGAAAAATGGTTGAAGACTATAAAAGCTTGTGGAAGCTTATGGAATATCATGAAACATTATAGAAGTTTGTAGAAGCTTGTAGAATGTTGTAGATAGAAATACCTTCTGCTTGAAACATGTAGAGTAGTATAGAGAATTCTAAAAGGTAAATGTAGACCATTAGATCAAATAAATCTTAATCATCCATTTTAAGTGGGGACTAGTATAAATATTCCTTGGGAATTGCATCATTTGTACAATATAAGATTGTAAAGATCATCCTAAGTACTATAGCATTCTTGAGAGATTTTTTTTAATAAAAGCATTCTTACATTGTCCAACATTCTTTATTCTCTTTAATAAAGTATTTTGTGTAGAAGGTTGACTTAGAATAAGAGTGTAATGAAGTGTCAAATGAGTATTGAAAATCTTAGCCTATTATACTATTCGAGTATGCGTGCAGTAATTCAGTACTTTGAACCGGGCTTCCTGTCATTCATAATGATGAAAAATTGATACTAATATGAGACCGGGAGGCATGATTACCATGTTTGTTTAAAAACAAAGCCGTGAAACGGTGGAAGTCAATTGTAAAGTTTGCCCCCGTGAAGTCCCTTATATATGCCACAATTGTCCATTGCTTTGATTCAACATCACCTTTTTTGTTTTCAATATACTTCGCTTCAAAATCAAGTTATGTCCAAGTTCTTTATCATTTTTCATTAATAATTAGCTCTTTTTTCTATTGTGTGGCCCCTCATTCCCAAAATGTTTTACCGTCATAGACAAAAGTAAATAATTTCAATATTGCATTTCCACGATCACTACATTCAAATTAGTAAATACCGTACTAAATTTGGTACTGAATTAGGTTCTGATATAATATTATATTAGTATTGGTTAATACTGGGTATCATTTTTGGTAATTTTTTAAATTTATAAAATAGTCTCTGAAATTTTTTAAAATTTGCAACATAGTTTATTATACAGTTGTACTGTATACTTTATAAATTTACATTAATCCTATTTTCAAAAATTATAATAATAAATAATAATCACAATTAATATGAAATAACAATAATTTTTAAATATTTCTCATATAAATAATAACCACAATTAATATAAAAAAGACAATCATCATCATACAAATATAAAATTAAGAATAATACAAAATATTTAAAAATTACAATAATACAATTTCATCATTTTAATAAATAATAATTATATCAAAACATCTTATAAAAAGAACAACAAGAGTTCATGATGAGGAAATAATCAAGTAGAAGTTAAACTTGATACAAAAATATTTACAATTACATTACATATATAGAATTTAATATAAACATTAAATATAAGTAAAATTGAAAGAAGGGGAAAAACAAAAACCTGGAATGAAATTCAATCGTCAATAGAAGGATACTCGCTATAACTGCACTAACCTTAATTATTATTTGATACAAAATTCTCATCATTAAGATGAGCTTCATCATTATTATCATTGAAATTTAATGTACCAAATGATATGTCAATACTTTCTCATCTAAGATTATCTTTCAAGTTATTGACATCAACCAAATTTGGTTCTTCAAAAATTCAATCCGCCAAAAGATCAATATTATCAATGAAAATTGAATCAGTTGAACTACTTGTGCTATTAAGACTCCTAGTAAGCAATAAAATTTAATTATTAAAAAATTATAAGAAATTATATTGAAAGTAATAATGACATACCTTTCCTAAATTTTTAAATTGTAACAAACAAAAACCAAGTCATTTAACCTCTTATGCTCCAATCTATTTCTTTTCTTAGAGTGGATAAATTCAAATGTGCTCCAATTTTGTTCACAACTTGTTGCACTCTCATATTGACTTAAAATTCGAATTGCAAACCTTTTCAATTCTGGAACACCATTTCTGAATTGATCGCACCAAGAAATTGTAAGTCATAAGATAACAAAAATAGTGTTATAAACAAAATAAAGTGATAATTAATTTTCAATAAATAAGAAAAAGGAAATAACTAATACCTGGAGAATATTTTCCTCTTTGTCAAATAGCAATTGGCATTCTAAAATCCTTATAAGATAACTTATAAAGCTCTATTTATGAGCTTAAGAGATCTTGCATCGCGTCAATGCTAACAATTATTGTCATAGTTAAAAGCATTCCTCTATTAACTTCAGCTTGCTTAGTAAGATCCAATCTAAAATAGACGCTAGGATTAAAAAATGCTCCAGCTATAAACAACAGAGAAGAAAGTTGTCTTTCCCTTCTCTCAACAATTGTTGAAAGATATGGTGTATACAAAGAAGGCCTATGTTTCAGATTGGCTTTGATTGCTTCCGTCGCTCTCTCAATGGCTTCAAAAAATAACCCATTGTTGTCTTTTCTTCACTATCAGCCAAATGAAGCACCCTCACCTAAAGCTCACAAACTCGAATAACAAATTGACATTGAGACCAAAATTTTCTATCTTCCAGTATAATATTACAAACCTCCACTCTAGCATTAGACTTAGCATGCTGAGATAAAATCCACTTATCACTTGTATACATTTGTCTTAACTCTTTTTTCATCGTAACAAAAGACTGAAGTGATAAGAAATTTGTTGCAAATCTTATCATAGCAGGATGACACAAATTTTTACCAATGGTAAATTCCTTTCTCATCAAATTCAATACCCATGCACGATTATAGATAAACTTTGTCACCTTTTTAGCTATCTTCATAGTCTCATCATTAAAAGAAAATACCTAAAGTCTCTTATATTCTCTAACATTAGGTCAATGCAATGTGCAATACAATGAGTCAAAAAAAGAATTGTATGTATTCTGCAACCTTTTTCTTGCCGCTTTATAAGCGAAATCATTGTCAGTAATAAACTAAACGATATTTTCTAGCACTACTTCATTCACAACTTCATCAAATATCGTAAACAAAGTCTCATTATTCCTAATAAGGTTAAATGCATCAATATATTTCAAAAACATAGAGTCATTTGTAGAATAAACTAAAAAATTAATAATAAGCTCTTGTCTCCTATTTGTTCAACCATCACACATGATTGAACATCCATAAATAGTGTAATTTACTCTTCTTTATGTCAAATAATTTATATTTTCATAAATAGAACAACTCAAAAATTTACCTCTTAAATCATAAATCAAAGTATCTTTGTATCTCATACCATAAGAGGCTATTGCATCTATCATAGGTTTATAATAATAAGACTGAAAAGTATTAAATGATGAACTTGTATCATTCCACTATTTAGCTTATTAACATACTGACATTGTGAGTCGCATTTCTTGATTGCATTATACTACGAATTGAAGGTTGGGCTTCAAAGAGTTGTTTGTGGTGTAAAAAAACTAATCACCTGGCTTTTTCTCTTCCTCACATCAAGTTAAGGTACTTCTTTTTAGGCCTGAGATAGAACACTATCAGTACTACCACTATCACTATCACCTTCAACATTTTCACATTCACTAGAAAACTAAAAAACAAACTTCTACTACCAATTTCAAAATTTAACCTACCTTTTTATCACTCTCACAGTGTCGTGTGTGACTGTTTCCGTGTCAAAATTAGCGGGCTACATCAGTCGACAGTATCAATTATTGTCGTGTGGTCCTGCTCCCTTACACGTCCACCAGCTGTCAGATATTAATTCATATGCCGCCATCCGTTTAGAAGATGCCATGAGGCACAGGTGGCTTATCGCGATACACAAATGACACACAAAAATAGGACAAATGGATTAATTTCAACAACTTGACTATCGCTAGTTCGTTTCCTCCTGCCTAACTTCAAATAAAAACCTCTCTTTTATATAGTTATTTAAAATTTTAAGTTAGAGTTTATCTCGATATATTTAATTTGAGCAAAAATTAATTTAAGAATAGATGATTTAAAAGTACCTTTTTATAATTAAAATTCTTCTAGAATATTTCATAGATAACAAAAAAATTTTCTTTTATAAACCCTAAGACGCAGATAAGTTGGTAAGGAGTTCTTTTGATTTAAGTGAAGTTGTGGGTTCAAACTTCCTTCATATATATAACCGTCTAAAATTTGGAACCAGAGTTTTAACTTCCGCAAAGAACCTGCCCAATTTGAGCATGAATTAATTTAAATGTGATAGACTTAAAGGCATCTTTTCATAATTAAAACCCTCCTAAGACACTTCATTTTAAAAAAAAACCTCACTCTTATTTCTCTATAACTTTATTTATTTTAAATCATTTAAAATATCTTATACTATATAGAAACAAGAGTTACGTATCTCCTGTAAATTTATTTATTTTTAAAAATATTTTACATTTTCAATAAAATACTTTAATTAATATTTAGATGATCTAATCGAGATTTCAAACTAAGAGAACTATTTAATGGTTCTCCGAAAAAATATGAGGAGTCCGTTTGGTTTACTTATCTCAATAATAAAGTCTATGATTGGTTTGAGTTATTGTGGTGATGATAATAATAAATAAAATTTTAAAAATATATAAAAATAGTGTATTAAGTAAGGATAAATATATAAATCTCTTATATTTTTACTTACTTTTAAAATATCTTTTCAGTTTAAAAATATAAAAAGCAATTCATAATAATAAAAATATTAAGATATAATAAAAATGTCTTTTTAATTTAGTGCCTAAATTTTTAAATTTTCATTTAAGAGATCAACTATTTAAAATTTAATAATTCAGTTCAAAAGATTATTTTTTATGAAGGGACATGTCAACTAGATGTCACTTGATTGTTTATCTGTTAAATACATTAACAAAAATTAATATTTTAAATTGAATTGTTAATATTTTAAAAATTGATCACTTAATTGAAAATTTTAAAAGTTAGATCACTGAAATAAAAAAAATCCAAGAAGTTAAGAATTTTATGATTCACTATTCCAAATATTCAAAAAGATCTTTTAATTAAGTTTCTATGAAATTATTTAATTGAATAACTTATAAAGTCAAATTATAGTATTTATACAAACTACCAAACATTTTGTAATAAAATAATTAGAATAAACTTAGTAAAAAGTTATTTTAAAATATTTTTATGTCATAAATTGTTCTTTTGAGTATTTTTAAATTATAAAATATTTTTAGAATAAAAATTTATAAGTTTAGAAAGAATAAAAAAATAAAGATAATATCTATCTAAAGAGAAGATACACTAAAAATTCTGATTATTCATTCACGATCGTGAGTTTTTTGTATAAGTAAATAAATAACAAAAATAATATCAAAAACTAACAACTCATAATTTATATCAATTAATTTAATAATAACCTATAATATTTATAAATCAAATATTTAATTAATTCCTAAAAATTAGGATAAATTGTATTGAAACAATTTATAAATAATCAACTAGATAAGATATGATTAAAAGTTGGTTACTTATAAAAGGCCAAACTTTTTTCAATTTTTTAATTATAACTCGAATTTTAAAAATTAGCAATTAAAAACACAAACTTTCCATGTTTTCAATTCTAGCTCAAACTTCAAAAAATAACAATAAAATGCTCAAATTTTCAATTTTTTTCAATTCTATTTTGATGTTAGTGTTTCTGTTAAATTTACTTGTGTGACTTGCTACGTGTTTCAGAAACCTTAACTATTAATATATGTCAGCCAAAATTAACACCACAAATGAAGATTAATGAAAGGAGGCTTTTTAATCATGCATTAAAACGACGTTCACTACAAGGCAGGTGCGAATTTTCGACGAAAATGTGCGACGACATGTAACGTCGGTGCCAGCACGATCGGTATCTTTTATCGACAGTTAGGTAATGCGGTCGGTAAACAAATACCAACGATCCGTCGGTATAGGTGGCAGGAATATACCGACGGAGTTGTCGGTATAATTTGGTTAGATTTTACCAACGGTTCGTCGATATTTTTTGTGAGAATTTACAGGCGGACCGTCGGTATTTTTGGTGAGAATTCACCGACGGACCATCGGTAAATTCCAAACAAAATCACCGACGGTTTAATAACTGTCGGTAAATTTAATCTTTGCTCCCTAAATTCATTTCTACTTCTCTATAAATGTGTTGATGAACGAAGATTTTTTTTAAATTAGTTCGTAAAATTTGATATGAATTTGAACAATTATTATCGTTGCAGAAGTTTTAAAATTTAGAACCCATGGAGTTTGTTTTTAAAGAAAGTTAAATGAGTTTTGTAACTGATAATGAAAACATTACAATACATAAATGAAAACCAAGTTATTGACAACAACCTTCTATTGTCCTGGTGAGCCTGGCTGATGTGAGTCTCTTTCCCTTGCTCTCATTTGATCAGGTCATTTCGGAGCTTATTAATTACCTCCGTCAATGTCAACACTACAGACTCCAGCTGATTGATACGTCGTGTTGTCAGCTCTGAGCTAGATGCTATTGTTAATATTGGACCCCGATCTTTGAGTTGAATTTAGAAATATTAAATAAACTTGAATGAGTGTGTTAGTATATGTATTGTGTTATAGATGTAATTATGCTTAAAGGAAATTGATGAGAAATGAAGTGATTGGTTTTGATGACTTTGAAATTTGAGTAGAGTTATATGAGTTATGAAAGTTAAAGTGAATGAGTTGATTGAAAAGGAAGTTAAAAATCAAGAAATAAAGAGAAAAAGTGTGAAGATTTGAAGAATTAAGAAAGTTGACTTTTGGGAATAGAGAGTTGACTTTTTGATTTAGGCAAAATTTAAGAAAATGATCTTCATAAAAATTGTAGCTTCTGTTGAAAGCTTTCTGTCGCCATAAAGTATGACATTTTTTTATGTCGGAATTGAAAGTTATGAAATTTGAAAATTTGAATGTGGTATAGGATGACACATATTTGGCAGAAACTTTGACTGAATAATTGACCTAGTTAGAGGTTGTAATTGCTTTTAAGTTCTTCATGAAAGATTTAGATAATGTTCTGATCTTTACATTGTTGTGAAGTATGCAATTTTTGGACCATGGAATGTGAAGTTATAATTTTTGGAAGTTTCTGTTAGTGTTTTGGCATGATTATTAAAGGACAGAACATTTGATTGGAAATTTGATTTCCTTAGAGGCCAAATTGATTTTTCTGTCTTTCATGAAAGTTGTAGGTGATTTTTGATCTTTGCATGGATATAAAATATGACATGTTTGGACTTTGGAGTTGAAAGATAGAAATTTTCAAAGTTGAGTTATTATTTAGGGATTCATTAATTTGGGCAGAAAGTTTGATTGGGTTTTTGACCCCTTTAGAGATGGAATTAGTTTTTGAGTCCTTCATGTAAGTTGTATAGCTTCCTTTAAGCTTCCAATTGATACAAAATTTGTCAAATTTGGATTTCTGGACCAAGAGTTATGAATTTTGGAAATTTTGGTTAAATGTATATATATATATATATGTTTTTGCTATTCTCCTCTCCTAATCCGACCCTTGTTCAATATTTTGTTTATAACTTTTCCGTCCGACATCTGATTGATTTAGTTTTCGAAGCGTTAGATTTATAAGACAATTATCTTCATCAGAATGGGAATTTTATAATTTTTGAGATTGAATTGAAATAGATTGATTTAATCAAAGTGAGTTAGATATTTTTTTGAACATAGTTCAGTCTTTTGAGAAATTCTTGATTTGTGGAGATCCAATTGAGTTGGTTATTATGGAAAATTACAGTAGAGACATAGGGCTTCAAGTATTATGAAGAAATAGAATTTCAATTTAGCCTCTAAGACTTCCAATTTCTGAATGGAAGTCGGGTTTAGTGTGCAGTCTTGGATTAAAAAAATCTAAAAGTATGTTAGCCATAACTTTTGCTCTAGTAATCTAAACGAAGTGATTCTTAATTTGGATTAAACTAAAAAGATAGGGCTACAATTTGTCTGAAGAAAGTGAATTTTAATTCAGCCTATAAGATTATCAAATATTGGATGGAATTAAAGTACTAGAAAATGTTTTAGTATAGTGATAGTCCGAAATGTTTGGACTATAACATTTGTAGTAGTACACCAAATTAAATGATTTTAGTGGGGTTATGAAATTAAGACAATGAGGAACATTTCTCTAGAAGGAAGTTTTGGCAAATTCCTTCAATTTGATGGTGAGAAAA
>JANTNU010000235.1:5322285-5338948 GCA_024752395.1 Erythroxylum havanense | reverse complement strand
TACCCTACTTGTTTCTACGGGTATACACCTTTATGGGCTGACGTGGAAAGGGTCCTGGAGAGGGGGGAGTGTTAACAGTTGGCATATGTGATCACATAAAATTTAAACTGCTAGGATGTTCAACTTTTCTTGATCACGTCTAGTTATAATTGGAAGGCACAACTATGTAATTTCTAAAGATAGTAATGTGCATTAACATGATTGTTAGACAAAGTTGTTGATTGCCCTGTTTCTGGTACTCTGGGCATGTCTGGCAAGCAATGTTTTGGTGTTTTGAGTTTTATTTATGAATATTGATGCATCTTTCTAAACTTTACGGCTAATAAGTTGATCAACTACGTGGTTGATGTTCTCCCTTGAGGTTTATTATGGGAATTATGAAACATGAAACATACTCCTTGTGATGCAGGAGCGATAGTATTTTGTTGCTGTTCATGCCATTGTTTTGTTATGTTCACATTTTTGCATTAATGATTGCATTACTACAATATTACTCTTCATGTTACATTAGTGTAACCTTTTCGGTGTTTCTCTGTCTGTATTTTATAAGCAATTAGATTTTGTAGGTTTTTTTTAGTTTCAGTGGATGGAAATCTTCAGAAATTTTAGTTGGCATCTTTTGACATTTCCTTGTTGCTAATCCAGAATTCTGATATTGTGATTGTTTAATCCATCTATCTGTTCTGTTTTAACCTGGTTTATTAATTTCTATATTCTACATCGCCTTATATGAGACATGCAGTAACACGTTTTCCTACGGTGCCTATTCAAGTAATTTGAGATATTTTTTTTAATAGGACTAGAGCCTATGGATCTCTCTACACCATCAACATCTCAGACATGTGAAATTCCTATTAGTGATGTCATGATTCTAGAAGGACACACTTCTGAGGTTTGCATACTCTGCCTTTGTTAATTCTTTTATTATTAGAATATCCAATCATATTGTGATTTTAGCTACATGTATCAATTATAATATTACTTCATTTGCCCTCCGTTGATCTTCAGGTTTGTGCTTGTGCTTGGAGCCCAACAGGATCACTTCTAGCGTCTGGGTGGGTGCTTTTATTTTGAATGAGACTTTTGTTTGATTCTTTCTTTGCAAGTGTAAATACCGCTAACTACAAGGCGAAGCTTATTATGTTTGATATATTAACTTCTTGGTTTTAGTGAGAGCATACTGTAATCATGGCGTGAATAATGTTAAGGACAAAGGAATTGAATTTGTTTGTTGAATAAATATCATTAATTCCTTGAGTTTTTATTCATGCTCTTAACTCTTGAACAACTGATTTGCATGTTATCCTTGGGGTTCACACACTTATTATTTGGTTGATAGCTTAGATAATGTAGCATTGGTACCTTAATGCATATATGCATCTTTTTTACCCAGTGGTGACTTATTTGATTGGAACACCTCTGGGTGATGACTTCATTTTTTATTGATTATTACTTCATTTATCATTTAGTAGTTTTTGCTAGTGAATTCATACATGTATCTTTAATGTAATTGTCTTGAAACTTTTAGGGAACATTTGGATCATGGAGTGTGGTTGAAATCCAACTCCATTGTAACTGAACTGGAATTAGAAATCTATTTTTCGGATTTGCAACAGATTGTGAAGCTGCTCAACAGACATTGAGTCATTGCTTTTGGCAATTTTCATCCTTACCTTGAGATCGGAATTTGAAAAAGAGAATCACAGCAGTACTCCTTGTAATTGAGTTCAAGTTTGATATTTTAGATTGTTTGATGTGATTGAAGGATTGTAGAAGCATGTGAAGGTGGTGTGATTTCTTGTTCTTTTGCCTTATATTTACACTTTTATTGTAATTTTTCTCAATTTAAGATCTGGAGATTCCACGGCACGAATTTGGACCATAACAGACGGAAACTTTAGATCTGGTAGTCAAAATGGTCCTTCAGATGTGTTGGTTCTGAAGCATGTAAAAGGAAGAACAAATGAGAAGAGCAAAGATGTTACAACACTTGATTGGAATGTGAGTGCTCTTACAGCTTTGCCTAAGTGTCCAGTTATCTTTCACATTGTCGTTCTACCAACTCTTTGCATGCTTTGCCTGTGGTATCAATAATGGATTGAAGTTTTACAGATATTTATAAAGTACTTGATAATAGTGTCTGCTAGAGATTTTTGGATTGAGGGCCCACTTTTTCTCTACATTTGAATGCCTTGGCATTTGATATGTAAACTGAAAAGTGCTTGAAGGTGGTTGCAGTAGTCAATGTGAACAAATTTCTTTCATGTAATTTGTTTATGCTGCTATTGGTGGCTGAGGATGTGATAATGAAAATGGTGTTATCCCTCCTCTTCTTTATTGTCGTCAGATTTTCTGTGGTCATAAGTCTTTTCAAGCCTTTTCTACTTTCACAGATGCTATATACTTAACCAGGTGCCAATTGTCCCCCTTGATTTTCTGTACTTGTATTCTTATCTATCCCTTTCTCTGTATGTACAGAGTGAAGGAACATTACTGGCAACAGGGTCATATGATGGGCATGCGAGAGTTTGGAGTGTCAATGGTAAGATGTTTTTGCATAATTTTTCTCTAATGTTATATGTTATAACCTGCAGATGTGGAAAAGACATTGCTGTGTATCTGAGTATATCTTTGTGCATATTATCAGTAAATCTTTTTTATCAGAAGGTCCAAAAAATAGTGGGTGAATAGAGACATTTAATAGCATTATTAAAATAACAGTTTCAAGCAGAAGAGGCCTAGGGCTTCTAATGTACTAGATTAGTTGCTTTTGCAGTATAACATACGGTTCCATTCTCTCGCCCACTCTTGCTCTCTCTCTCTCTCTGCACGCGTGTATTTGTTGTTAAGTTAGTACACTATTACTTTTGTGAATCAATGTCAGCTGATTCCAGCCCTTATAAAGGATTGTGTTTCGCTGATTTAGGTGAGCTGAAGGCTACATTGAGTAAACATAAAGGACCAATATTTTCTCTGAAGTGGAACAAGAAAGGGGATTATCTTCTTACTGGAAGTTGTGATAAGACAGCAATAGTATGGGATGTTAAGGCTGAGGAATGGAAACAACAGTTTGAATTTCATTCAGGTATGGTGTTTCACTGGATTTCAAGATTCAGTTGTCGTCTTTCCCTCATTTTCTTCTTTGTTTTTTTACAATATGAATACCAAAGCAGTATTGGAACTAAACACTTTGAACTTTATTAAGTGTAAGATTTTGGTAAATCTCTAGAATATATTGTTTTTTAATTTTTCTGGTTTGTTTCGTTGCTAGTTTCTCTATTCTTTTATGGAACAGAAATCACATATAAGGGTTGGAACTAAACTTCCAATGTGGCTATGATTCTAGGTCCTATACTTGATGTGGATTGGCGCAATAATGTCTCCTTTGCAACAAGCTCCACAGACAATATGATATATGTTTGCAAAGTTGGAGATACCCGCCCTGTCAAAAGTTTCGCTGGGCATCAGGTTAGCTCTTGACTGCTCATTTTTGCCATTGTAGATGTTTTGGGTATAGTTTTATCAGCTTTGCTTCATTTGTAAATGTTCATAAGGAGCTTGTGGGTCCTGATCAGTCTATGGCTTTTTCCATGAAATTTTGACCCATATTTATGTGTAACAATGCAATGTTAACAATGTTTTTTTAAGGAATCCACCTATCCTTGAAACTGGGAAAGCCTTTTCTACGAGCAGCTTTTAGGAAACAAAGCACAACAAACTTGTAACTGCTTTTATTTCCTGATGAGACCGCTGAGTTCAGTGTTTAGGTGGTTCTTTTCAGTAAGTTAAAATGTCAGGAATTGAAATTTACTATGCCATTTATGCTTGCGTAAGGCTTATTAGAGCCATGCTTATGTTGTGCTTTCCTTTAGATAATTGATGGTCTTATGGATTTCATTTTCTTTCAACTGAACAATCATAGATTTTGTGAAAACATGACACCCTGAGGTTAATGCTTCAAACTTTTTGCCACTGCAGGGGGAGGTTAATTGTGTCAAGTGGGATCCAACAGGTTCATTGCTGGCATCATGCTCTGATGACATTAGTGCTAAGGTTTTAGCATTCTACCTTAATCTTCTAATTTTGGTATAACAGTGTTCTAACTTCAATTTTTGTGATCCTCAATTGCTACATGTATCTATATTACTTGCACCATTGGCTAGTCTTGAAGTATGTAACTCCAAAAGATAATACTTCTCCCATTTGGCATTGAACCCAGTATTCAATTTCACACCTTTCTCTTTGTTCTTTACTGTTTATGCTACAAGTTTAATTGTTGACTAATGGAGTCTATCTGCAGATATGGAGTATTAAGCAGGACAAATATGTTCATGATTTGAGGGAACATCACAAGGTCGTTATCTTTCATTTTTCTCATTAACCACATATATTTGTTACATCAGCTATAAGCCAGTCTCATTTTATTACATTTGTTTCATGATCTCTATGCAGGAGATTTACACTCTCAGATGGAGCCCCACTGGAAGTGGTACAAACAATCCTAACCAGCAACTAGTGCTGGCAAGGTAAATTTGTTACTTTCTAAGACTTGTTTGTTAAGTTATCGATGACCATTTACTTGGTTCACTTGTCCTAGTTTCATGTACATGCTACAAATAAAATGTTTTCATCATTTGGTGTTCTCTGTATTGGCAGATCTAGAAACTTGTTGATGTTCTTCTATACATGCTATAAAATCATGGAAAATATTCTGTGGCATGTCGTAGGATGAGAGTTATTACCCAATTTGGTTTAATTCAACTTTCCTTCTGATTTTTATGTAGTGCATCATTTGATTCAACGGTCAAGTTATGGGATGTGGAACTTGGTAAACTTCTCTGCAGTTTAAATGGCCACAGGTATGCTACTTAAGTAGCCTTTAAACTATCCGATTGTTCCATTATCTTGGAAAGCTAGCACCAGCTTCACAGTTGAAATGAACCATCAGTTTTAAGGTGAATTAAATCAAATTTCGAAACATTGATATACCACAGTAACTTTCTTTTGTCTGAACATTTGTGGCAGCTACTTATTTTTGTTGATCCCCTTTATTCTATTGTCCCTTATCTAAAAGAAATGTTTTTGGGACTATATGGAGGAATAAAGATAAAAGGTTTTAAAGTCACCCATCTTAGTTTATTCTAATAATGCCAAAGAATGCTAATACTTGATTTTTACCTTTGGTTTCTGTCTCTCAATGGACCTTGGCAATGGTACATTTGAACTTTGTGACCGGCCAAAATGCACACTGGTCCACAATTAAACTTCTATACTTCTGGATCTCATTAAAGGAACTTTCTTTTGGCAATTAGCATCCTTGTGTCAGAGTTCATTAAAATTTATTTGCCTTTTATCCAGGGATCCTGTATACTCTGTGGCATTTAGCCCAAATGGAGAGTATTTGGCCAGTGGGTCGCTTGATAGATGCATCAACATCTGGTCATGGAAGAAAGGGAAGATCGTGAAAACATACACTGGCCATGGGGGAATATTTGAAGTTTGTTGGAACAAAGAAGGCGACAAGATTGCTGCCTGTTTTGCCAACAACATAGTTTGCGTTTTGGACTTCAGAATGTAAGATTCAAAGGGTTTTCATTTTGGACTTCAGAATGTAAGATTCAAAGGGTTTTTAGGATGTAGATTCAGTGTTCTCAGGTGTTACGGAATAGCTCTAACAAGTTACGTTTCCATTGGTTATTTTTCACCTGAAGGGCATAGGGAAAGAAAGACGTACCTCTCAGTTATGTAGGCTCAACATCTTAGATTAATTGTAGGTGTTACTAATTTTTGGCATCTGTTTTTAAGTTGCTAGTAAATTCTCACCCCCCGGGTAGGGGTCTCGTAGTACATGAATCTGTAACTATCTATGTACAGGATCATTATATTGGAACCATGAAACTGCAATTTTCAGGGCAATTCTTGTTTAACTTGCAAAAATGGACGAGGAAAAACAATAGCTTAATGAAGACACGTTAGACAAAAACATAAATTTCAATTTTCGTTGTTTGTTAGACGTATGGAGCCGCGTGAGATTGTTGGTAAGGTTTAATTTCAAGCGTCCGAGGCTTATGAATTATGATCCTCGGGAAAAACTTTTGACCCGCACAGTCCACGGTTGTTTAGAGAAAGGTTTGCATTTGGTTTCTTTGAATATCTTCTACTAGACCTTGGCGCCGTGGTCGAATTGAAATTGATTTTTATTGTCCTGTAATTAGCACCTATTTGTTGTTGAATGTCGTAGGAAGGCAAGTGTTTGTTCTTCATATCATGTAAAAGCATCCTGTCCACTTTGCTCTCTAGAGAATGGAAAATCTGAAGGAATTTCTCCAAGCTTTTGCGGAAAATCTTACTAAAACAAAGGAAAGATTCCTATATTTTCGCTACTTAGGATGTACACTTTGTGTATTATTAATCTATGTCTTCAATCAGAACTTTAATAACGCTAATCGCTAATCTTCATCTTATTATTGGTTTGTCATCCATTAAATATAATTGTTTTAAAAAGTTAATATTGTTACGTCATTAACTTTAAACTATCCAACTCTGTAGTTGGGATTTGGGATTTGGGATTTGGAAGCACGAACCCTTGGTACCTTTCTTCACCACTCATTGTCTTTTTTCTTTCAACAAGTGAGACAACTTGGAGAGGTTCAATCTTAGATCTAGCTTTCGTGCTTTTCAAACATTGGTCTGTTACTTGAATATGTAATTCAATACCTGAACTCATTTTTACCTGAAGAATTAACAGCACATACAAGAAAAATATGGCTTAAAGAATCAGGAACAAGAAAAAAAAAAAAGGATAATTTTGGAGTGCCTTTTAAGAGTTGCATTGTATATTTTCTCTAATAAGCTTAAAAAAAGCCTGACTCACTAACGGTTTTCATTAAACAGAAAGATGGTAAGAGCGAACCTAGATGACGCTTCTGCATCTGTGGCCATCTCCTTCAAAGAACCTGATCCTAAGTAGCAATGAAGAGAGGAGTTTGGATAGCATTCCGTTGATCAAGAAGACGGATATTAATGAATGCAAGTTCAACTATTCGGGGAAAAGAACTAGCAATTGAATAGAATATATCAGAAAAAGCCAACCCAAACCCTACTTTCTGAGGTTCCTTTTTCTATCTCATCTATTCTTTTTAATGAGGATGAAATATATTCACGATATGTTACGTTCAAAAACTAACTAGCAAGAAGGACCTATTAGATCATTGGTAACAAAAGTTAAGTAGACACTGAGGGGAAGTACAAAAGAACAATTCGTTCTATCGTCATCTTTGATGCTATGCAATGTAAGTTGCCTGTAACTAAGCTTTCTGAAAAGGATAGATGTAAAATAGCAACCAGTACTTTTGTTCCATCCCTCCTCGAATCAGCATTTACTTGGCTTTCATTTATTGATTCTTTTGCTGAGAATTTACCAACAAATGCCTCTGATCTTGATGCTTCTGCCTTGGTATGACGATAACCTGACAGTTTCTTTGTTTGACATATTCTATATTATGGGTTTCACGTCTCCATCTTCCCATACCTAACATTGGACAACGTAGTTTCAGATACATTTACCCTTTCCTTATATGCAGCTTCCAGCTCTTCAAATCCTCATCTTTGTCCACGGGAGCATAAAGGGTAGTAAAAGATAAAATCTTTGCCCTTCTTAATTACTAGACAGAACAAACTAATTACTATCTAGAATCCAATCCAATTACTGAAGGAAGACCAGGGATGGTCTGATATGACCAAGGTGTGGTTGTTGTTTCCCGGAACGAACCCTGGGGTCAATTTGTATGTTCGCAGATCAAATTCTCCAGTAAACTGATTCAGGTGAAGAGGTCTATGTCTACTGAAGACAATGTAAGATTATAACTTGTTCAAGTTACCTTGTAGGACATGCCCACCTAACTATCAAGCAAATTTCTCAGGTTTTGCCGACAAGATTAACATAGAACACATGGTCCAATGCTGGTGCTTGCTGTTGAACATATAGGAAAGGATTTACGATTCTTGTTTTTCTGTGAAATATAATTATATATGCTGGAGACTGTTTAGGTATTATTATTATTCTGTTTAGGTATTATTATTATTATTATTATTATTATTATTATTATTATTATTATTTTCTTATCCATTTCTACTACTTTGGCTCATGCTTGAAACTAATTGATCAGACAGACCTAATATTCAAGATCTGACTCACCTGTTAAAAAAACGACGATATAATAATTTTGTTAATAAAATGACTTGAATACAAAACTTTAGATATCGAAGGGTAAACAAAAACAGAAGGACGAAGAACGAAACCAGACACATTATACTTCATAACACTTTTCTCTCTCTAAAACTCACTTTTCTCTCTTTATTTTATTTTGTGGTTACAAAATGGTGCTAGGATTGCCTATTTATAGGCATCCATCACCAACCTAAACTTGCCAACTTGTATCGCCAACTCGCCAACTTGCCAACTTGCATCGCCAACTTGCCAACTTGTTCAAGTTACAAGAAAATTCTAGATTTGCAAGTTGCCCACTTGCAAGATTTTTTCGGATTTTTCCATTTTTTTAATACATATCTAGAGTTTTCTACAAGTCTCTAAAATTAGTTGGTGATTTCTAACACTCCCTCTTACCAACTAATTTCTCTTCAAAGTTTTTCTTGAAATTATCCCAAGCTGCTCGCAAAACTTTTCATGTTTTGTTCCGTTAAGACCCTTTGTGAACATATCTACAACTTGGTCTTCTATTTTGATGTACTTCATTTTTATATCGACTTTGAGAACTTTTTCTCGAATATAATAATAATGTATCTTTACGTGTTTTGTCTTTGCAAGAAATACTGGATTTTCCACTAGTCGTATTGTTGATTGGTTATCACAGAATAACTCTACCGAATAGTCTATTGGTTGATTTAGATCTTTTAATAACTATATGAGCCATGTGCATTCTTGTGCTGTCATTGTTGCGGCTCTATACTCGGCTTCTGTACTTGATAAAGACACCATTGGTTGTCTCTTACTGCACCAAGAGATTGCTCCTAAGCCAATGTTGAATATGTATCCATTTGTTGATCGTCTTGTGTCACAATCTCCAGCATAGTCGGCGTCATAGTACCCTTTGACCTGACACGCACTATCTCTCTTATATAAGATACCATGGTCAATAGTATTCTTGACATACCTTAAGATTCTTCGTACTTCTTCCAAGTGAGACTTCTTTGGATTTGCATATATCAACTAACAACTCCAACTGAGAATGCAATTTCTGTATGCGTCAATGGGAGATAGATTAGATTGCCCACGAGTTGTCTGTACATTGTATTATCTTGTAAGTCTTTTCCTTCGGTAGCTCAAAGTTTGGTATTTACCTCCATTGGTGTTGATATTGACTTACAATCTAACATACCAAATCTTTCTAGAAGATCTTGTGCATATTTCTGCTGACATAGAAACAATCCATCTTTTGTACGCTCCACCTCTAAACTAAGAAAGTGTTTCAACTCACCAAATTCTTTCATCTAGAAACGGACCGAGAGATTTTCTTGGATTTGTCGTATCTCTCCTTCATCATCTCCTGTGATGATTAAATCATCCACGTATACCAAAATTATGGCCAGCTTATTACCTCGTGTCTTCACGAATAAGCTTGAGTCTGCAGGCGCCATCTTATAGTCGTTCTGAACAAGGAACTCTCCAATCTTACCATATCATGCTCGTGGTGCTTGCTTTAAACCATACAATGCCTTCTTCAACTTGCAAACGTAGTTTGGATAATCTTTATTCTTAAAACCTTCAGGTTATTCCATATAAATAACTCGGTCTAACTCTCCATGTAGGAAGGCATTCTTTACATCCATCTGCTAGAGTCCTCATGACTTGTTTGCAGCAAGTGCTAGAAACACACGAACAATTGTAATCTTTGCCACTGGACTAATGTCTCCTCATAATCTAACCCCTACTTCTGTGAAAAACCATGAGCCACTAGTCGTGCCTTGTATCTCTCAATAATTTCAACTGGTTGAGTCTTTTTCTTATAGACCCATTTACACGAGATGGGTGTTACCCCTCCAAGCTTCAGCACCAAATCCCAAGTTTCATTTTGTTTTAATGCTTGAATTTCCTCATCCATTGCCTGTTGCCATTCCTTGCTTTATGATGCTTCTTTATAACTTGTCGACTCTTTCAGACCAATTTCCTCTATTATCGTTGCATTTGCATATTTTGGGTTTGGGTTTGGTTTTCTTTGTCTAGTTGACCTTTGTAGTTGAGGCGATGGTTGTTGAACATTTTCTTCAAAATCCTCTATCTGACTTGGCCTTATTTCTTCTGGAGTTGAATGATGGATTCTTGTTTGTCATAGGCTCTTCTCTTCTGACAACCTCATCTCCATGGATTCTTCCTCACTTGGTTGCATAGTATCAATTCTAGACTCTTTAATTGGTTGAGTCCTATCAACCTCTGTAGATTCTCCTAACCGTTGTTGTGGCTGCTCCTCTATTTCTTTTGAATCTGATAATAACACAACTTGTGGTGACCACCAAGAAGACGCTTCTTCAAAGACAACATTCCTACTTACATAGCATTGTCCTATAGTCGGGTCACAACACTTTCATCCTTTACGACGACTATCATATCCAAAAAATATATAACGTATTGCCTTTTTATCAAATTTGCTACGTAGGTGATTTGGTACAAATATGTAGCACACGCATCCAAACATTTTAAAGTACCCTACTGAGGGTTTGACCTTTCGAAGCTTTTCATACGGTGAGGTTCTCATTTTTGCTTGAGGTAATCTGTTAATCACGTACGCTGCTGTCTTTATACCTTCGGCCCAAAACCTTACTGGTACATTCTTTGCATGTAGCATACTTTTACATATCTCTACCAGGTGACGATTCTTGCTTTTTGCTACTCCATTTTGTTGTGGAATACCTGGACAAGTCAGTTGCCTCTTGATTTTATGTTGTTGCAAATATTATTCGAATTCTTTTGAAGTGCACTCTCCACCATTATCTGTGTGAAGGCATTGTATCCTTCGCCTTATCTCCTTTTCTTTCACTTTGAACTCAACAAACTTACTTAGTGTCTCTGACTTTTCTCTCATAAAATCGACCCACACATATCTAAAAAAATTATCAATACATGTAATCGTGTACTTGAATTGGCTGACAGACGGCTGCTTTACTGGCCCAAATACATCAGAGTGTATTAACTCTAAGGGTGCTCTAACTCGATACCCTGACTCTTTGTATGGTAATTGATGTACTTTGCCATACTGACATCCTACACATACAATGTCATCTCGGACATCTAGATTCGGAAGCCCTCTGACCATTGATTTTTTCATTATCTCCTTTAGCTTCTCATAGCTTACATGTCCTAATCTTGCATGTCATAGATCAGCCGTCTCATTTTTCCTTGTCTTATCTATGTATGCTATTTTTGTTGACATTACATAGACAGACTCCACTCTTTTTCCTTTCATCATGGATCGACCGATAATTTTTAACTCCTTGTATATCTTGACATCATTTGGTCCAAACAATACAAAGTTTCCTATTGATGTCATTTGAGATACAGATAGGAGATTCTTCGACTTACCTTCTACGTGGTAGACATTCTGCAGTTGCACCAGCCATTGACTATAATGAGGAACTACGATGGTATTGCCAATATGTGTTAACGACAATTTTCAATTATTGACAGTTACCACCACTTGCTCTCCTTTATACTCTGATGTCTCCATCAATTTCTTTTTATCACTTGTCATATGATTAGAGCAGTCAGAATCAACGATCCAATCATCTTTATAGTTGATGTGATTTTCTTCTACAACCGTGAGTGCCATCTCTACCTTTGATATTGCACCACTTTTTTCGCTTATTTCTTTAGGATTTTCCATTACTGCAAATGATGCATGGAAATCCCATTCTTCTTCACTATCCTGCTATGTCGACGAGGCAGCATTTCCTTCCATGCGTTTTGGCCTTCAACAGTCTTGTGCGAAATGATCCTTCCTTCCGAAGGCCTTCAACAGTCTTGTGCGAAATGATCCTTCCTTCCGAAGTTATAGCACCTGTCTTCTTTCTGAGTATTTTGTTTAATGTTACGACTTGTATCTTGGCCTTGACGTGCTTCCCCTTGTTTAAAGCTCCCTTTTCATTGGTGGCCTCACGAACCTCCTCGACCTCTCGAGGTTTCCTCTATCATGTTACTTCTCGTGACTCTCCCTTTTCCTCCTTCATTGGTGAAAAAAGCTTTGTCTTCATTTTTAATAAAAACTTTAGACATTTGTTTATCTAAAGCTTCTTGATTGGCTAAGATATTTTCTAGTTCTGTCAAGGTTGGTTCCTTTTCCCAACCTCGAGTAGCCATAACAATACCAAAAAATTTTGGGCGTAACCCATGTACAATAATTCTCCTCATTCTTGTTTCAGTTATAGCATTAAGAGGATCTAACTTAGAAATTTCTTGGCATAAAGATTTAACTTTAGTAAAATATTCACTTACAGTCATGTTGCGCTACGAGATCGACAATAACTCGTTCTCTAAGTGTTAGAGCCTGGTGTCGTTGGTGGGTGCATTCAACTGGGAAAGAGTGTCCCATGCATCCTTTGGTGTCTTTGTATCCTTTATTTGCTGAAATATGTTGTCTTCTACCGTCACCGATAATACGTACATGGCTTTACCTATTCTAATTTTCCACTTCTTTAACTCTTCTTCTAATGTTGGAGGTTGACTCTCACTTCCTCCAACAATACTCCATAAATTTTGTCCTAGCAGGTAGAACTACATGCGAGTGCTCCATGTATTATAATTGTTATTATTTAAATTTTCTATAACACTTACAGTGATGCTCATATCTGCCATAATTACTCGATCCTTGATCGAATAATTTCACAATCCCAGATTGTGACTAAATTTTGGCAGAATCTCGACTAAGACACGATTCCTGATCGTAAAAAAATTGGACAATGGAGCAACAACTCTAGACAACACAACCTGGCTCTGATGTCACTTGTTAAAAAAACGATGATACAATAATTTTATTAATAAGAGGACTCGAATACAAAACTTTAGACACCGAAGGGTAAACAAAAACAAAAGGACAAAGAACGAAACCCAAACGCACTATACTTTAGGACACTTTTCTCTCTCTAGAACTCACTTTTCTCTCTTTATTTTATTTTGTGGTTACAAAATGGTGCTAAGATTGCCTATTTATAGGCATCCATCACTAACCTACATGCAAGTTGTTAGAAGACTCTTAGACTTGTCAACTTGCCAACTTGTATCGTCAACTTACCAACTTGTCAACTTGTATAAGTTGCAAGACAATTCTAGATTTGCAAGTTTTCCACTTGCAAGATTTTTCCGGATTTTTCTATTTTTTTATACATATCTAGAGTTTTCTACAAGTCTCTAAAATTAGTTGATGATTTCTAAGACCACCTTTCTGATACCACAAAGGAACTCAAGCATCAAACTGCCTTCATCACGTAAGCTGTGGGCTATTGGGGAACTGAGCCTTTTCTCGTTTCTAACTGTTATTAGAACTCTTTATCATGTAAAATATTACCAGTGTCAAAGATTCCCAAGAGTACTTACTAGTGGTTCTTGCTGCAACCATTCACACCGCATATGCATTGCCCACTACATGAAGACACCCATGTAGATTTTCTTTGATTTTTGGAAGTCGACATCCCACCTCTCTCCCGACTTTTGATCAGCATTATTGCCAGTCACTTGGACCTACATCCACCTCACATAGTGTTTTGATATTATAGTTTAAATCAAACAAAAGATAAAAATGATGGTCATCCCCACTTCAGTCTCTTCCATGAAGCTTGGCATCCCCACCCCACTCCTGTCACTTACATTTCTTTGGATGCAACTTGTAAGTCCTTTCTATAAAGCAAATGTTCCTTTTCTGTAAGTAGTTGTATGATTCATATCTCATTTGAAGTTAACACCTCCTTTATTTCCACTACATATAAACGAGTTACGGTACTGATCAGAACCCGTGACCACTCCTCTGTCAAAATTGTCTCCCTGTACTTAAATCTTGTAATCCATTAACTTCATCTGACTTCCCCGTTTTAGTTAGAGGGAGCAATCTGGTCATGGTGATTATAAACATCTATCTGAAGTCAGCGGCCCATGTATTGCACAGTTCTACGAGAGAAAGGAGCCAATTGGACAGAATCGCTCCCAAACTGGGGCCGGGGACCCTATCCAATATGCGACATACTAATTGTTTTCAATATGTTTTTGGCATATAACGTGATAGAAAGAGACTCTTTTTCGTGTCACACATGTTGCACATACGAAGAACAAGGGGACATGAACTATAAACCATGATTTGACAGATGAGGAGACAATAGATGGCTGATCCTCTGTTTATAAAAATCAATCTGGAGAGAATAAATAGCTCTAATGCTGTTGATCAGAGAGGTTAAAACTTGAAAAAGTTGAAAACGATCGATGAGTCGGGAATCCCACTACTTGCAATTTGACTTCTTTAACCATAAACCTTTTGAATTAATATGTAAAAATAACCAATGCGGGATGGCCAGATAAAACTTGGAGATAAAATTTAATAATATTCCTTCCGACTTTCTTCTTTATAAAAATATACCCTGTTGTCCTCAATAATTCCTCGTTGATCTGATTGTTTTTTTTTTTTTTTTTGGAGTTCTTTTTGTGCTGCCATGGTTTTCCAAGGTGATCAGAAAGCTGAAGCAAGTGAGATATCACTCAACAATCTGGATACTGACTCTCATGCTATTGACATCGATGAAAGAGTAGAACAAGGTGATTCTAATTTCAAAGAATGGCTGAGTCTTGGCATCAACAGTAATGATCACAGTAGGGGAACCGGTGATGATCCCGAAGCAAAGCCTTCCGTCGGAAACAAGATTTTTTCTTGCAACTTCTGCATGAGAAAGTTCTACAGCTCACAAGCCTTGGGGGGTCACCAGAATGCTCATAAAAGAGAAAGAGGCACTGCCAAGAGGTTCCAGTCTCATAGAATGATGCTTACAGGTGTAGGGTTTCCATTCAATCCTCTCTCGGCTCGATCACTTGGAGTTCAACCTCACTCACTGGTGAACAAACCCAGCAGAGAAGTGTCTAGCTTAGCACCGAGATTTGGTCATCCGAGTGCAGGTTTAGGAATGGCCTGGACACCTTTTGTGCTTGAAGAAACAGTGGATTTGACTTGGCCTGGAAGCTTTCATGTGGACAGAAAACAACCATCGGATTTGCATAAACTAGACTTGAATCTTAGGCTGTGAATATGTAATCAATTTGATCTTTTAAATTTTTTATCTTTTCCGCTTGTCAGGTTGCTTATGTAAGATGCTGCATAAACGCATCATCAAATAAAGATGTTAAATTAGATAGAGCTGCTTCTTACTCATACAATAGGGAGTATGTTCCTCAGCTTCTACTTAAGACTAAGTTGAAGTGTGCTTTGGAGCTCTACTGTAAAAGAAGAGGTTTCAGATTGTGGAATCCTATGCTCTATTACTAACTTTCAGGTAGAATTGCTTGGCAAATAACCTACCTTAACTCGGATTGCGCGTAATCATCACTTCTTCAATGATGTAGATTCGAATTAATCGCACTAAATAGTTTTCAAGAACAAGTTGGCGTCAAATGTTCAGCATCACATTGAAAGGAAGCAAGCAAGTTTTAAATTGTCTAAAATTAATTAATATAAGAGAAATCGAGTTTAGTTTTGAATTCTAGATCATGAATTATATTAATACCACAAATATCAAAATTAAAAAAAAAGCTATTAAAATTCGCAATTATTATTGCCAATTTGCAATCAAAATTTAGAACTCGTGCTCAAGATATGTAAAAGATTGAATTTATATTTTTTGTTGGATTGGGCCAGTTACGCTGCTAATGCGCAACAGAGAGATTTGGACCATAACACTTAAGTTTAGTTAGCAAGTGAAGTGGACATTTTGGACCACAGAGTCAAGAGAATTGGCACTTAAAAGTACTAAAATTTTACGCAAATTTTGATGCTCCGTAATTTTGTTAAAAAGATGACGAGTTACTTCAATAAATAAAAACAAATGAAAAAGTAAAATAGTACAGCATATAATGACAAAAATTTAAAAATTGTTACTCACTTGATTGAAACAAAAATAACAGCAATATACTTTAAACATCCCGTTGAGACGTAGAATTTAAGAAAGTTCATTATTACGTAGTCTTATTTTTATTTGATAGAGAGATTATTTTTAATAGACTCTGTTGCGGTCTAAACAAAGCGATATAAATTAAATTTTATCTAGACCAATTAGAGGCAAGTGCAGCCTGTCGACAAGTAATATAAATCGGTTAGAACCAGATATCGTACCCAAGGAAAAAATTTTCAACATGTAAGACAATTAAATTAAACGATGAAAAATTACTCAGACGATCAAGAATTGATTGATTTGAAAATAAAAAAATAAAGTAAGCAATTAATGCAAGGTATAAATTAAAACGACTAGATTTAATCAAAAGACAAAAATCGGTTAAGGTATTAGATTTCAATTAGATTGGACACTAAAATAAAATTGTAATGGTGGATTGATTTAGGAAATACTTCACTTAAGCAAGTCAAACTCAATGTTCATGGTGTTCCCTTCTCTTCTAAATCCGAGT
>JANTNU010000235.1:5282460-5300765 GCA_024752395.1 Erythroxylum havanense | reverse complement strand
GACTCAAGATTGTATTCCGCAACCTTTGTAAACTGATTAGTATGTGAACTTTATGGTTACTGTAAAATATTGTTAAACGATTGTAATAACTGTAAAGGTTTTCTACTGTCTACTGTTTTGCCACGCTAATGTACGGTTCAAAAAAAAAACAACAAGAGAGAAGAAAATGATATACTGAGTTTTCACCGACTGATGTAGTAGCCACCCTCGCGGGACACAGACTCGGATATCACCAATGATATTGGGTTCGGGTCACTCGGGAGTGGGATGTTACACAATCAAGAATATCAACTATTGAAATCACAAAAATATTTAGAGTTTTCATAAACCACAAATCATAAAAGATAGCTACAAATTAACACACCATAAAAATGATTAACAGCCACCAAAGATTCACGCAAATACAAGATAAACCAGCTATCAAATTCAACACATTCAATAACCAATACAACCTTCAATTGTTGTTAAAATTTTGAAGAGTATGTAGCTGCTAAAAGCACTTGCAATCAATAAACGTACAACCGTCCATAATCACGTAATCCTTAACAGAACTATCAGTAACACATTAAGATAATATCCCTACAAAATCAACTATCAAATATCATCCAAGATAGCTCTAAAATCTCTAGCTGTCAAGTCACCATATGCCCATCGTTCCTTCACACAAAAAAATGACAATACTTCAACCCACATATCACTTATATCATAGCCAAAGACTGATACAAATATTCAAAACAAGTCTCCAAATACCTTAGATAGTTATTATCCCCACAATAGGCAATATATTAAATCTCATCTTAATTAGAATTTTTAACCTAATCAACCTTATCTTGAAAGAGTCTCACAAAAATCCAACTAAGTTTTCAAATAATGCCTAAAATTACATAATAAGATATCATAACATATATCTTAACAAATTTTCTAATCTATTACTTGGTTTTTTTTGGGACTGATAATGTTATTCCTTTATAGATACCATTTATTGTGTGGTTTCTTATAATCTCACATTATTAATCAAGTGGACACAATTAAATATATCTACTTCTACTTTTAAATTATTATTTTAATAAAAGGTAAATTAAATATAGAAGTTTGTCATTGATTCTCAATTACCTTGGTAATAATAGCAATATAGTATGAAGTATATTTAATATTATCCTGAGTAGGTTTTTTTTTTCTTTTGATCTTTTAAACAAAGTTTAAAAACTTACAGTAAAGCCTATAAAATGTTTATCTAATTATTCAATTAAATTCGTTAGAGTTTTTTACAAGAGGAGACTTCGAGAAACATATAAATCGTTAAGCAAGTAAAGCAAGCTCCACAATTATTCACATATGATACAACAATATTTGTAGGAATAACCAAGTAAGGGGGTAAGGACCACATTCTTAAATTTTGTTTCTTCGCACGAAATGAAATTCGTTCACACAACTATCACTTTATCTTTTCTTTTTTCGAATGACATTCTCTCGAAAAATTACAATCAAATTATTAATTTTTATATGTTCATCAAAGTCTATTTAAATAATAAAAATATAGTTTTTTAAGTCCGATGTGACATATAGAGTAGTAATTGATAATATTAATGTATGAACAAAGTTGGATAAAATTTGTAAGTCTAAAAAAAAATTGCAATATACATTTTAAATTTAAATATGATTAATTCGAGCTTATTAAACGTTGAATATATATAAATATTTTAATTGATTATTGAATTAGTTTTTCAGCCCAAATTTAGTTTAAATAACTATGAGTAGTCTATTAAAAATAAATGTTTATTTTGAAATTAAAATAAAAACAAATAACAAATAATATTTCAAAATTGATTTAGCTGGATTTTTTAAACTTAATTGAATTTAAATTCAAATATAATTAAATGAATTTGATCGACTAATTTCACATCAAATTATATTAGAAAAATTTTAAACTTTAATATTTCTACCATTCCTTAGTTAGAGCTCATTTAAAAATGCTTCCAACCCCTTGTGTTTGATTAATTATATCCATCATTTACAACATTCATTTCCTACTTCAATATACATTCTAAATTTTACAACTTTTTTTTTACTTTTACTTTTAGATTATTATTTTTAGTGAAAAGGTACAATTAATGTAAATCTTGAAAACATGTTGATCGGAGATATGTATTGGAATTTGTTACTCTTCAAGTGCACTTGTTTAAATAAATTATTAATTATAAGTAATAGTTCGTAAATAACATATTAAAAATCATTTATTTAATAATTTAAAATTAACAACAAATTTCATCTAATTAAATATAATATATATTCACTTTTTATGTACCATCCTCTAAATTATCAACGCAACTCAAAGTCTAACACTTTTAAAGTGAGACAACCTCTACAATTATGCATATATTATACAATTATCTTATAGTGACTACATTTCTAAATTTGTAATCAATGTATGCATCTTCACATAAAGGGACATTTATTCAGAGAATCATCTGCTTTTCTTTTCCTTTTCCGAAGGACAACTTGTAGTTGGAGTTTTGGATCTCGTTATTTGAAATCGCAGCGGACAAAACAATGTTTAGAGTTTTAAACATCGAAAACAGCAAAAGTTTATTCATATGTTATTTGTCTTTTTGTGCATATTCAATTTCCATTTTCATGTCTTCAAAAGAGTGTGATTTAATGGTTGAGAGCGGAAATTGACTTTAGTAAAAAAAAAATTTCAATTTTCGTACTAAATGGAGTAACATTTTAAAGACAATAATAAATCAATTAAACAAAAGGGCACACGAAATCACGTGCGACGCGCACGGATCGAAGAGCTTGGGATGCGAGCACGAGCCAAGCACGACCACAACTTAAGCCGAACACATGGCACCATCCGACGCGTCGGTTTCAATGGTTGTTGTTCGTGTTCCTGCTTTGTTGTCCACTCAATAATCCATTTTACGAGTGCCAAGTTGGTTGCCTTAAGAGATAACCTTCCCGATAAAAGAAAGGAACGAAAATCTGACTGTCGTTTTATGCTTAAATTCGCATTAATCATCCTTGTCAAGGTTGGTCTATGTTGGTTTGCAACTGTCATAGTCTCCTCTTTAGTTAATATTAATTAAAATTACCCACAAACAAAGGTTCTTCTTGGGTAATTTTAATTAATGAAAAATCAAATTATTTACGTTGATCAGTTATCTTGTGTTTTGTTGATTTATAAATATGACTTGAAAGCGGAACGCCTCAAGGACAATGCGCTCCGACGTGGCATTCCAAACTGTAAACAATAAAGAAAGACGATTCCTTTACAAAATGAATAAAAATGAAAAGAAAACGTGGTGAAAAAGCATAAAAGTTATAAATGATAATTTCAAAAAGGAACAGCCAAAGCCAAGGAAGAGTTGGGAGGGACTGGATTGGAGTGGCAGTTTTGTTGTTTCTCTGTTTCCAACCTTTTCCTCTCTATGTTATGTTTTGATTAGTCTGAATCTACAAGCAAAAACCATGCCTTCAGAAGGTCAACGACAGCCCCTGTTAGCCGGAGATGAGGATGGGAAGAGGGAAGAATCTGCATATGATTCCGATGAGAAAGTACACATCGTCGGGATCGATTCCGAACACGAGACCGACTCGTCGGTGGCACCTCCTTTCTCCTGGAGAAAGCTGTGGCTCTTTACGGGACCCGGTTTCTTAATGTCCATCGCTTTTCTTGACCCTGGTAACTTGGAAGGTGATCTACAGGCCGGGGCAATTGCTGGATATTCGTTAATTTGGCTTCTTTTCTGGGCTACGGCTATGGGGCTTCTTGTTCAGCTCTTGGCTGCTAGGCTTGGTGTGGCTACTGGGAAGCATTTGGCTGAGCTGTGTAGAGCGGAGTACCCCACTTGGGCGAGGATGGTTCTGTGGATAATGGCCGAGGTGGCTTTGATTGGAGCTGATATTCAGGAAGTTATTGGGAGTGCTATTGCTATTAAGATTTTGAGCAATGGAATCTTGCCCTTGTGGGCTGGTGTTATTATAACCGCCTCTGACTGGCAAGTTCATCTGTTCTTTTCTTCTTTTGTTGTCTGGATTGCTGGTCTTGCGACTTCTTTGGAATTTTTTGTGTGATTTGTGGGTTCTGATTCTTATTATCTGTTGCTCCTTTGTTCAAGTTCTTTGAGTATTTGGTGTACGAAAGTTTTAGCCTTTATTGGTTTCCGTTCTTCCAATATGGGAAATTTCGGACTTTTTAACTGTTTTTTTGTTCCCTCGATATGATTAGCAAGTTTCAGACTTTCGGATAGATTTTTAGTTCTTTTTTTCTTTTCATTGTATTGAAGCTGTTTCATAACATGTCTTTGTTACAGTTTTATCTTTCTACTACTTGAGAACTATGGGGTGAGGAAACTGGAAGCAGTTTTTGGGGTGCTTATTGCGACTATGGCTTTGTCTTTTGCCTGGATGTTTGCTGATGCCAAACCAAGTGGCGAAGAACTTATTTTAGGTATTTAATCTGCTTTGTCTGTCTATATCAATTATGTATTTCTACTAATTGGGTTATGTATTGCAGGTCTCTTAATTCCCAAACTTAGCTCCAAAACAATCCAACAGGCTGTTGGAATTGTGGGTTGCATTATTATGCCCCACAATGTTTTCTTGCATTCTGCTCTTGTACAGTCAAGAGATGTCGACCATAACAAGAAAGGAAGAGTTCAAGAGGCGCTTAGATACTACTCTATAGAGTCTACTGTTGCACTCCTGATATCGTTCATTATTAATTTATGCGTGACAACTGTGTTTGCCAAGGGATTTTATGGTACAGATCTAGCCAATACTGTTGGCCTCGTAAATGCAGGGCAGTATCTTGAAGAGAAATATGGAGGCGGTCATTTTCCTATTCTATACATCTGGGCTATTGGACTATTGGCAGCTGGACAGAGTAGCACTATGACTGGCACTTACGCAGGGCAGTTTATCATGGGAGGCTTCCTGAACTTAAAATTGAAGAAGTGGCAGAGGGCATTGATCACACGGAGCTGTGCAATCATTCCAACAATAATTGTTGCACTTGTTTTTGATACCTCTGACGACATGTTAGATGTTGTAAATGAATGGATCAACGTGCTTCTGGCGATTCAGATTCCTTTTGCACTCGTACCCCTTCTCTGCTTGGTCTCCAAGGAGCAAACCATGGGCACTTTTGCTATTGGCCCTGTTCTTAAGGTATCATTGTCCATTATGCATTGTGACTTTTGTGGTTCCATGGGGTATCAATGCAGCATAAGATCAAACATTGTTAATGCAAACTGATTCGGTGAAAAGAAGGGGGGGAAAAAATTGCTAATTGTGGAATTAATATTACTTGACATGGATTGAAGACAGTCATCCACTCTTTATATCGGTATGGGCATCTATATGCCAGGAAATAAAATTCATCGGACTTCCTTTTTGTTTAGTTCTTATGATAACAGTATTGTTTATGTTCTTTTTGAATGAGAACACAATTCATTCCTTACAGATGCAACAGTTCTATCGTAAAACTTCCCCAATCTTTGGTTAAGTTTATTTTGCATCAGCCATTCTCTAAAGACTTTTTTTTCCTCCTTGGATTCCTATATGTCATCTCTAATAGTTTCTTTAGTCCTGTGGCACTGCAGTTGATGATACAAGGCCGTAGACTGCAAATATGTTGGATCATTTATGTTTCTATCCTTGTGACTGAACAATGACCATTTCATGTTGTGTTCAATAATAAAATCCTCACTCCTTTTTGTGCTTTGTGAATGGCATGGACGCTGCATTGCTCAGTTGTCTTTTATCATTTCATTTCTTTTTTTTTGTGGCTATCTTTAATGCAGATTCTTGCATGGCTTGTGGCTGTCCTTGTGATAATGATCAATGGCTACCTGATGTACGACTTTTTCTCCAATGAAGTGAAGGGAGTAATGCTTTCAATTACTATCTGTGCCTTTACTGGTGTATACGTTGCATTTGTAGCTTATCTTGTTTTGAAGGGGATTACATTTTCTTCCTTATGGTGCCGTCGAAAACAAGTAGAGGTGATTGGATAGTCAAATAATATATGTTAGATATTTAAAGGGGTCACAAAACATTGGCTGGCAGAATGTTATACTTGCGAAGTTGCAGTTACCCAGGCGGATAATTTACCTAATTAATCATAGATTTTGGTTCCGTGTGTATACTACTAGGCAAGCTGTTGTAAAAAGTTTGAAAGGGGGCCGGATATTTTTTGTGCTCTAGAAATAACGGACTATTCGTCTCTGTTGTGTATGTAGTAGTGTAAGACTATAAGAAATAGGGAAGCAAGTATGTTTCCTAACCGCAGCATGTTGTTGTAGCTGTATCATTGCATCTTAAAGCAGCTGTGGAGCTGGTCTATGTAAGTTGGCTTTTGGACACTCTGTAATTGGTGAAGATGCTTTACTGAGTTTTCTCATTTGTCTAATATGCTTACGTCTGAGTCTTTAATTCTCATTTCTCTAGCATTTTCTTTCTTGAGTCAGTTCTGCAGAGTGCTCAAGAGCTGCAGAAGTTGTGTGAATTGCTATTGGAAAGAAGGAATTCATCTCATTACCTGACTGGTTTACATGCTTAAAACACATTCTGGGTTCCAGCCATACATGATGCCCTTAAGGATGTCAGTTCAGTTTAATGTTTCTGGGGAATCCAACCATAAGGCATAACAAACCCAGACTTTTTTGTTGGTATTTTTATGTTATCTTTTTATAAAAACTATTAACTATAATGCAAAGAACATTTATGTTATTAGTCAAATTTGTTCACCAACCCAAACATTTATGTTATTAGTCAAATTTGTTCACCAACCCACCAAATAAAACTCAAACTATGTATAAAATACCTTAAAGAACCTCAAAAAAAAAAAAGAAGAGGATTTCTTATTTTTCAAAAAAGAGTCACAGGATTTATTAGAAATAAACAATGGCATAAGAATAATAATACTGCGTTGCAAATGGAGAAGGTTGAATCCTCGGTTAGTCAAATTGACATATAAGTGGCATTAGACCTTTTCTTCCTTAGCTTTCATTCCGTAGGACATGGCTGGCGGGCGGCGGCAAAAGCCTCGGATATTGGAGATCAATTTTCCTGTTCCCGTTTTCGTGGACGGGAACAGCCACCCTCTTCCCCAGATATTGGCAGTTATAGCTGTTATTATTTTCACATTCACTCTTGGTTTATTGGCTTCTGGAACATGGTTTATCTCGAGACACAAACAAGAAACATTGAATTCATGAAGAACTTACTGCTCAAGTGATAAGAGGTGGAGTGCAAATTACAATTCAGCAATAACATCCAATAAAGATTTTATTGAGGTGCTACTAAAATTAAAAACTTTTAGTAATACATAATCTTATTCTTAATTAATAAAAAGATTGTTTCTAAATAAAAGTTCAAATTATAATTTATATATATTTTGGGCCTAATTGGATTAATCTTCTTAAGTAATTACTCTTTGACCGATCCTGGTGCATCACAAGCCGTAAGACAAGTGGGCAACAGATCTAGGCCCCTATTCAACGAGCCTGTACTAAAGGCGCAGTTGGTTGGTAGTTGGGGTCAAATATTATCCACTCAAGTTTCCAGACAACCCATTCACCAAAACTCTCATCAGTTCAAATATTCTGGGTCAATAGTATACAGGACGCTTAACCCTCTTGTTTGGAACGTACATGAACTGTTCTCTTATAATTAGACTGTTGTTTATCGATATGTTTATCAAGAAAATAACAGATGTGTCGACTAGTTAGTTAATTATGTTAATCATTTTGTGGTAGGCGTTATGTATTTTCATCATTCACCAATTGGGTGCTACCTTATTTTGTTAGAGAATTTGTCGGAAAACTGTTACCTTAAATTAGTCGTGTAATTTTCCTATTAGGCCTCATTAAAAATAATAATAAAAATTTGAGTAACCAACACAATCAAGAGTCCTCTCACCTCTGTTACTATACAATAACAGCAATAATATTTAATAAAGAATTCACTGATCCGGGCAGCTCTCTAGTATTCTAGGCTCCAGGATACATTCCAGGGAAGCTTCTTGGAAAAAAGTGGAAGTTGAGATTCTGTTTGATGAAAGAGAGACCTTTCTTAGTCTGATGAACCGAATCTTCCATTTCTTAGAACATGTACGGTGATATTGAAGCCAATAAAGCTTTTATCATTCATTTTGACTTGGCCCAAGCTTTGATTCATTTGAAACCAATAAAGCCTTGGCTTGGCGGCTACATAACGACCTCAAAAACGCAGAACTGATGAGGTGTGAACTCAAAAACAAATAAAATTAAACAAAAAGAAAAAGTAAGAAATCAAACTTCAACTCGTAGAACGGCTGCTACTGCTACGGAAGATGAAAAGACATTATCGTTGACAAACATTATTTAGAAAAAGGAAAAAGAATACCAAATAATTATTAAAGAATCGGACGAAGACTATAATAAACGGGCAAAAGAGGACGCGAAGCTGAAATCTGAGTTGGGGGTTGATAGTTTAATAGAAAAAGATTGGAACTTGTCTCACTTTTCTCCATCATCGTCGCTGCATTTTCAGGTACCCATTTACAGTTTCGATCATTTGATTCATATAGTTTAGGGTTTTTCATCACTTGTTTGTTGATGGACTCGTCTGCTCTGTCAGGATTTTGCTGCAGAATTCAATTGAATTTTGAACTCCTGCTGTCAATCTTGTTTTTAAATTCATAAGTTGAAGAATTTCTTGCTTTGACTTAATATTTTTTCCCTTTGAACATTGCGTTCGGTTTTGCTCTTTATTCATGGAATTTGAGTTTTCTTTTTTCTTTTTTTGGTTTTAGACAAGGTAATTTTGAGGGGTCTTGAGCCTTCAAAGTCGTTATTTGATTTCATGCTTTTGTCCAGTTATGTCTTATGTTACGAACAGGGCATGTGAGTTTTATTGTTGGATGTAAAATGATTAGGCTACTGCGATCCTAGTGTATGGGTGCTGTTTCAAGTGTTGGAGTTTTCATCAATTCTGGTGATTGTAGTTTGTAGTTTGATCCTAGCATAGCTATGCCGTATTAGGTTATATCTGAATTGACATGTTTATTTCATTTGAATAATTTGTCTGCCAGTTTGGTACGGTGAGTGCTAGTGTGATAGCTGTTATAGGGAGGAAAGGTTGAAATTTAGCTTATAATTTAGTCTTAGAATGTTAAGGAGTCGGTATTGAGATTGCACATGTTAAAAAGTAACATGGGAATGTTTCTACGAAAACACGGTGAACTTGTGATTTATGGAAAGGTTGGAGTAAATGGCTCACATGCTGACTTTAGAAAATATCTTTTGCAAGTGAGAAATACCATGGGTGGGATTTTGTTTTACTTCTTTCCAAATAGCTATTCAACCATTAGGATTCTCGAGGTTTTTTGTGGTATAATGTTGCTTGGTGCATTGAGAAAGTGATATAGAACGGGTTGCATTAAGTAATATATTAATGCATATGCCAAAAGCTTTTAGATTTCTAGTTCTTAGATTATTGATTTTTCTTTCGCTGAAACTTTCAGAATATAAGACCATTTGATTGCTGCAAGAGTGTAGTAGAAATTTCCTCGTTCTAGGTTGGTGATAAATTTCATTGCAGACTTGTGATTGTTCCTGGAGGTTGTAAAGGACATAACAGATTTAGTGTGAAATTATGCATTGGTAAACTGATACAACATCCCTATTCATTGCCGACCCAAGAGGGAAGATTGTGATGAAGGTGAGTTTAAAAGTGGATGGATCATTTTTATTTGCTATGTGATCGAAGATTTTAAGCGGGACCATTCCTTTGGTAGTGGAACAAATTCCCTCAGTGTGGTGGTGTGCCTGTGTATCAGCAGAAAATTCCTTACGGTATGACAGAAGAATATAACAACATTCCAGATTAAACTGGAAATCATGACTTGCACTGCAGATTTCCTGTTAAAACCATGAGACTTCTGGCTAATTGTCTCTATTTGTGGAGAGATGTCCGCCTAGGAAAGCATTGGATACTTATTATTAATTTTGGACAGATGGCTATTCCAATTTCTCATTTTTCATTTTGCCATGTTGATAAACCTTCACAAAAGTGGGTCACTCTGTTTCTATCTTCTTCATTATGTAGCAACTTTTAGAAAGATCATTATGGTGTGTGACCCTTGCTAGTAACGAACATATGCAGCCTGCTCGTTTATGCACTCTGTTTTTAGCTTTTCTGCAAAGGATTTAGTTGGAGAATTTGCTATTTTCCAATTATGCATATCAGGAAGTTTATGAGATGATACCTTTAACTTTTTGGTTCTCTACAGGGTATTTCTAGTTGGGAAAAGGTTTTTAGAAGGTTTGGTGAAGGTGGAAAAAAGAGATTTATTTGTGACAGATTTCAGTATCGTTAATGTGGGATATTTTAGAGGTGCAGGGATTTTAGGAATTTGGTGAAAAAGGTACAGCTCATACTCTTCTTTATCATGTGGCTATATCCATTACTTTGAATGTGAGAAAACCCAACTTTGTTTTGCTCCCAAAAATCTGGATCTACAGTGGTGAAAGAAAAGATGGTGCAATGATTTTTGGAGGCTTCAATTTTGAGTCTGTATTTGAAACATTAGTGATTTGGCTTAATTCCTTGTTACTAATTTTTATTTTATTTACTCCATTTGACATTTGTTTATTAATTTTCTTTTAATAAATACCAAATTATATGTCATTTTTTTGTCTTGGATATTTTGCCAAAGAGGATCAAAATAATATTTGCGGCAATGTCTACAGTCTTTGTCTGTAATCTATCGTCTCTGATTTGCTGATGTCATTGCACAACTCCTTCAGATGTTTAGTACAAATTAATAAAAATGTAGTAGTTAAAACATATCTTTGTATTGCATGTCAGTTTTCCTGTTGTATAAGCTGTCTATTAAATTGAATATGTAGATGCCTGCTGCATAGTCTGCAGATAATTATTAGTTGAATTGCAGCTATAATCAGGTTTTACAAAGATCTTCTCATTTCTGATAGCAATAGTCTTCCATTTTTATTTATCCGTGTTACGGAAACTACTGATAAGGAAACAAAATCAGTCAACAATTATGGTTCACTGGACAGACCACTTCGTACGTATTCAAGGAGGAATAAGGGGAAGTCAATTGCTTAACTTCGGGATCTGGATACAATGTAATAATGATGGTGAATAACATATATAAAAAGAACTAGGCACTAGTACAGGGATGTCTTGAGAATTATTTTGTAAAAGCTTGAATAGCTGGGCAAGATACTTTTGAGTACTTGCAGTCCTTTGTCCTGTAATCCTTGCTTCTATATCGAATAAAACCATTTTCGCCATTTACTCTCTAACAATCCGTGACTGATTTTTTCTTGATGCAGGTGTCATGGAGCTATCACTGTTAAAAGCCCTTCTCAATAGCATCTCTTCATTTCTACAATTGTCATCTTTGGACAGCATAAACTTGGATCCAGTGCAGAGGCTTTACTGGAAGGCTGAAGAGATTCTGAAGCTTCTAAAGCCAATACTTGATGCAATTGTTGATTCTGAAATAGCTTCTGATGAAGTACTCAATATGGCATTTCAGGAATTGGGTGAATCTGTTGATGAATTGAGGGAACTGTTTGAAAATTGGCAACCATTATCAAGCAAACTTTATTTTGTGAGTTACTTCTTTGCTAATTTAAATAGATAACGTATCTTAGTCAGAATTTTCTTAATCTTGCACTGTTTAAGTGGCATTTTTGCTAGTAATCCTGGTTCTGTTGATGTACATGTCTTTTCATATGCAGATAATATGGATATACATCCTAAAAATTAGCATCTTTTCTCAAATTTCTCAAAAATTAGCATGTTCTCCAATGTGCAAAATCATAAGATTTGACATATTTTCATATGATGCATGGTAAGAGACAATTTGGTTGCTTAATGCTTAAAATGTGTAGCTTAGAGGGGAAGCTACAACTTCTAGCATACAAATAGTCTTTCCTTTCTTCCCTAACTTCTTGAGAAGCTGTTAAAAGAAAAAATTGATCATTTTGTCTTTACAGTTTCCCAGTCTTTACTTCTAAATTAGTATCTTAATTAATGGTAGTTGGACATATCTGATGCTAATAATGGTGGTTTAATGGAATATGATGCTGATAACAAAGCTGTAAACCAAAAAACATTCATATAACAGCAGATAAAGGGTCAGTGGAGAGGCACTGGCGAGGGAATGGAAATTTCTAAAGGAACGGTAAACTGATACTAGGTTCTTGGTTAATAGTTGAGGAGTTGGTAGTTATGAGAATCTCAAATTTATTTCTGCAGTAGGATTTTATGATTATTGTATAATATTGGGAATTTCGTGGGGGTCTTTTAGTTTGTCAGACGGAGGTGGTACCATTCAACTTTGGGACTTCGTTAAGAAAAATACTGTTGTGAACTAGTGGTAGGTGTTATTAACGTGGACCAAATAAAAGCTTCAGTTTTACCTGGCTTTTAATTCCAAATTAAAGCTTCTGTCATTCTTATTTGTCATACCATGCTCAGTGGATAGGACTAAAGGAGATACTACCTAAACATCTATTGCTTTGCTGATAAAACAATTCTTCTGCCTTTTAATACCTATTCTAGTATTTATATCCATGGACTCTTTCTGTGATAACTATCTTGTCAGAATGACGAAGTTTCAACTTATAAAGGCTGAAGCAAGAAAGTTCCATTTTCTGGATGTCTTTGAGGTCTTTTGACCTGCTTGAAATAAGAGATTCCTTTTGGAAGAGACTTACTTGTTTGACGAGCTTCAGTTTCCCTCTTTTTTCTCAGAATGCATCAACAATTCTACCTCATTTCTTTTCCAAAAGACTGCTTTCTTTTCTACTTTTTTGGATTAAAAACTTATTTTTCTCTTTTCTTTTGGTATTGTTCCAATAAAGTTAAGTCTTTGCCATCCATACCGATTCCTGCACGAATAAGAAATTTATATTGCTTCTCTCTCGGATATCTGTTTTTGAGGAGCTGAAAAGAGACTTGAAAGTTACTTTTGATGCATGTGATCTTTTTAAGGAGAACTTACCATTGCTTATTAGCTGTCCATTTTGTCTTCATCTTGACTAGGTTCTGCAAACTGGATCCTTGTTAGCCAAGCTTCGGACTTCAGGCCATGACATTTTTGATCAATTGAAGGTGTCCCATGATCATCTCCCAGATGAGCTAAGTTCATCGTCTCTTGAGGTAATTTCCTATGTAAATCTTATCATAAGATCGTTGGAATTTCTGTAAAGGTGGAGCATAAACTGCCCATTCCATGGGTGACGAGATGGACAAAACTCCATCCCAGTGGTTAAAGTAGTGAAACTCCAAGAGGTGGATTTTAGGTAGTAGTTGCTAAGGTAAGAAGTTGTGCAAGATAAATTCTCTTGCAATTTCTAACAACTTAAATGGTTGATTGCAGGTTTGCGTTCAGAAAATTAAGCATATGGAGTATGAACAAACAGCATCCACCCTTAAAGAAGCTGTAAAGGAGCAAGCAAATGGTGTTGGAAACAGTTCAGAGATCCTGGTGAAAATTGCCGAGAGCTTGAGCTTAAAGTCCAACCAAGATATTTTGATTGAAGCAGCGACCCTTGAGAAGTTGAAGGAAATTGCTGAACAAGCTGAAAAAATTGGCGAAGCAGAAATAATTGAGCAAATGATTGCTCTTGTAACGCGCATGCATGATCACCTTGTTCTGATAAAACAATCTCAGACCAGTAGTCCAGTGCCAATACCGAACGATTTCTGCTGTCCCCTTTCTCTTGAGTTGATGACAGATCCAGTGATTGTGGCATCGGGGCAAACCTATGAACGGGCGTTCATAAAGAGTTGGATTGATCTTGGGTTCACTGTGTGTCCTAAGACGCGACAGAATCTTGCCCACACAAATCTCATACCTAATTACACTGTGAAAGCCCTTATTGCTAATTGGTGTGAGTTAAACAATGTAATGTTGCCTGATCCTGTGAAGTCTCTGAATTTCAGCCAGCTGTCACCTCTTCCTGTGCATGCAGAATCTGGTCTAAACCTGCATGCTTTTCCTCATTTTAGGGGTAACCCACCTATGTCGCCTGTGTCGACTTGTTCACCAGGCTCACCAGGTAAGAACATGATTTCCTCCGGTGGAAGTCATCAAGAGGGAACTTCTCCTCGGCATCCCCGATCTATTTCTGATGTGGTGGAAAATGGGTTGGCATCAGAAATTGCACAATTATCACTTTCACATTCTTATGAAATGCCAGCTACTTTGGAAGAACAGAATCAGGATTCAATTGATCACCCTTCAGTATCACCTTCTAGAAAAGAAGGCCAGAGTTTT
Organism: Erythroxylum havanense; assembly: GCA_024752395.1. NCBI lineage: Eukaryota > Viridiplantae > Streptophyta > Magnoliopsida > Malpighiales > Erythroxylaceae > Erythroxylum > Erythroxylum havanense. The sequence continues at coordinate 5,286,460 of JANTNU010000235.1, read as the reverse complement.
TTCAGACAGGATGAACCAACTCATATGAGAAGCAGCTCAGCTTCACCATCTACAAATTTTCCTGGAGCAGAAGGTGATGATAATGGATCTTCTGAGGTATCAAACCATCTATCTTCCCACAGCAGTGACACTTCAGGGGAGGTTAAAGCAGAGCCACGAGCTGCTACTGCCCCTAGCATCCCTGGCAGGGAGCCTGATTTCCCAATTCGTTTGGTTGAGACACGATCTCGAAACTCAACAATCTGGCGCCGACCATCTGATAGGCTTGTACCAAGGATAGTTTCTTCTCCCACCATTGAAACAAGAGCTGACCTCTCTGGCATCGAAACTCAAGTTAGGAACCTTGTTGAAGACTTGAAAAACACTTCAGTTGATACGCAAAGAGATGCAACTGCCGAAATCAGGCTGCTTGCTAAACACAACATGGATAATCGAATTGTAATAGCAAATTGTGGGGCTATTAGCTTACTGGTTGATTTACTGCAGTCAACAGACACAAAGATTCAGGAAAATGCTGTTACTGCACTTCTTAACTTATCGATTAATGACAACAATAAAGCTGTAATTGCTAATGCTGGTGCTATTGAGCCCCTGATCGATGTGCTTAAAACAGGAAGTCCTGAGGCTAAGGAGAATGCAGCTGCTACACTCTTCAGCCTCTCTGTGATTGAGGGAAATAAGGTCAGAATTGGAAACGCTGGGGCAATAAGGCCACTGGTTGATTTACTTGGTAATGGGACTCCAAGGGGTAAAAAGGATGCAGCCACAGCTTTATTTAATTTATCGATATTTCATGAGAACAAGGCCCGTATTGTGCAGGCTGGGGCTGTAAGGCATCTTGTAGAGTTGATGGATCCAACGGCTGGGCTGGTTGACAAGGCAGTAGCAGTTTTGGCAAATCTTGCTACGATTCCTGAGGGAAAGACAGCTATCAGTCAGGAGGGCGGGATCCAAGTTCTTGTTGAGGTTGTTGAGTTGGGTTCTGGAAGGGGGAAAGAAAATGCAGCTGCTGCTCTTCTGCAGCTTTGTACCACGAATAGTAGGTTTTGCAATATGGTGCTCCAAGAAGGTGCTGTCCCACCATTGGTGGCTTTGTCACAATCTGGCACCCCAAGGGCCAAAGAAAAGGTATATAATTGATATAATTGACATTGCTCTTTCTGCAGTTCCGTTATTTTCTGCTTGAAAAAGAAGTATACTCTTCCTTCTGGCTTTCAGGCACAGGCACTACTTAGCTGCTTCAGAAATCATCGACATGGTAATGCTGGGAGGGGCTGACTTAAGAAAGATGGCACCCAAGGTTTTGACATTGCATTTGTACATTTGACTTTGCTTGTGAAGGTTTTACTGTTGATTTTTGAACCTGATTTGTAGAGAAAGAATTTGATTTATGAACATTGGTCCTTGTGAAAACTTTTAGCATGTGAATGTGGGAAGAAAATATACCTCTGAGTTTAGCCATTCCAGAGAGCTTGAGCAGGCAATGCCTATTAGGGGTGATCTCATCTCTTGTTTGTCTTTCATCTCTATGCATCTTACCATCTTTGTCTAAATTTTTTTTTTTTGGAGGTTCGGAATGGTTTATGTTATTTAAAACCCTACTACAATTGTAACAAGCTTTTCGTCCTGTTGTGCCAATTCCACCAGTATTTGTTTCTTCCTCACCCATCTACCTGAGTTCCAACTCAAAAGTGGTGGAGCTGAAACCATGTTCTGCCAGTGTGTATCTGTTTGCTTCTCTCTCTTGTTGGACGCTACGACTCACAACTGCAGTAAGATCAGAGCAACAGTCCATCTTACAGGCAAAGGCTTTAGGTCGACGAAATCAGAGTAATTCCGTGATAAAGGCATTACTCAAGTCATGAAAAGCCATGGCCTTAGTCACTCTTAATACCATAACAACATCCTTCTGCTCCCGCTAGCTCTTTTCAAATCCCTGGAAGCTATTCCCATTTCTGAACAACATCAAAGAAAAGGAGATAAGGAGTAAGCCTCGCCAGTGACTTATCAAGTTTCCATCTTTATTAAATTCATGACATTAGCTCTTATTATATAGTTTATTTCTGTTAAATAAAAATATATGATCCCGCATTGGTTTGTATTTACAAGCGAGTGCTTTCTTGTAAGCTGTAAAGATACGAGTTAACTACTAAAAATTAAAAAAAGAACAAACAGAAAAACGACACACCTATGATCTCATTGAAAGTCCATAAGCGAAAAAGTTCTGCTACAAATCACGTTTCTTACTTGGTCTTAATAAGGAACACATCATCGACATGATTAATTTAATTAAAAAGAGTATAAGCTTATGGAGGTATTTATGAATAATGTTGAATATCCCTTATTGAAATATAACAAAAGATGCTTAATAAAGGATGAACAAGTTGACTATGAGATTATAGATGGTGAACATACTGCTTCTAAATTAAGTGAATTAAGTTGTTTGCATTGTTAGAGAAGGTGAACGGGTTGTAAAGGGTGAACAAACTGCTTTTGATGAGGCTCATACAATTACAAATAATGTAGATAAAAATAATTTTGAAGAACCAAGATATTAAGGTGATAGAGAAACTCTTAGTGTCTTTGATGATTCTAATTTGTTGGATTATGAGTACATATTTAATAAGGTGTGTAAGGATATAACAATAATGAGTTTTGGCAATATTTATTAATTGAACATATAAAAATATTAATTGAATATATGGATAATCTTCTAGTTAAAAAAGAATCATATCTTGGATTGAAGTCAATTATCATCTTAGCTATTAAATTGTTTTATTGCTGGATATGTTGGAGATTGGATAGAGTTATTGCTAAATTATGGAGATGTTGCAGATAAGTGAAATCATAAGAAAGTGATGGTTGCATGTTTTTTGAATTGAAGTGGGACTCCAATTGTGTGTGCATTTTGTGCACATCTTGAACATACGACAGAGATCTATCTCAAAGGTGAGTGTGTTGTAACAGAGTTGAGGTAAGAGTGCGGCAACAGTAGTGATGTGCATGTGTAGCATAATAATACGTGTGCATTAATTGTCAATGAATGTGTGGCATAGTAATGTGTGTGGGCATTAATTATATAAGAAAGAAACTAAGCTTACATGGGTGTGGTTGAGATGGATTTGGTGTTGGTTTAATGAAGAGTGGTGTGCACCTCTCCTAATGATTCTATCAAAATACATAAGTGGAGAAACCAACTAAATGGGTGTGTTGCATACATCTTTGAATTATAATAGAAGTCTATTAAAAACATGCAAGCTAAAGAAACTAAGTTGGATGTGTGCGGCAAATAGAATGCGTGCACGTGTGTCATTGAAGCAATAAGTGTTATGTGTCTATGAAAAACGAGAATATGGCTTGCGGGACACATCACGAAATCAGCTAAATAACGTGTCCTTACTGGGAGCTATGGTGTTGTGCTTATGTATGGAAACAACTGAATAACTTGTCTTTTGTGTGAGTCACGGTCAAATTGATCTGTGAGCAAGGGTTGGCGCAACAAACGTGTTGGGACCCGATCTGAGAACCGGACCCCAATCGGAGAATCAGAAAACGAATCGTAAACAAAGCGAAGGAATTCAAAACATAAAGCGAAAGAATTGAAAATGAATCGAAACACAACGGATCAACAAATCTTACGAAGGAAATCTAACGCGAACGGCCAAAAGCGAAATCGGAATCTGAAACAAAAACGAAAGAACGGAAACAAAGCGAAACGAACGGTTCAAAACAAACGAACGGATCATGAGACGAAAACAAAGTCCAAAGCGGATCGAATACGAATGGTTCGCCAAAGAGGCGGAAACGAAAGAACGGATCTCAACCCGAAACTGGGCCAATCAGAAGCGAAACACAAAGCGAAAGTAGCGAAACAAAATGAATCAAATCGGTAAATCAAAGAATCAGATTTACCAAACGAAAGCCAATCGAAAACGAATCAAATTGGTTCGGAATCAAAGCAACAACTTTCCGACATCCGAAAACTTATACCTTATGAAAA
>JANTNU010000235.1:5235718-5259073 GCA_024752395.1 Erythroxylum havanense | reverse complement strand
TTCAATCATGAATGCACTCACTGCTCAATCCATCCAAATTACCGATATGCCCTCACATCGGTAACGGGATGTTACAACGTCCATGGACAATTCCATCTTCCATGTCAGGCTTACTCATGGTACAGTCTCATCGTTCTATGACTAAGTCACAAGTCACAATCCGAGTTAGTATAAAAACCTCACCCATTTACATACCTCTGAGCTACCTCGCCGAAGTTAAGTGTTTAGATGTCTCATCACGCTCGCATGCCTTCACGCATCCTTACGGGTCTCATACACCTTTGCGCCTTCTCATGCACCCTCGAGTCTCGCATGAATTAGTTTTCTAACTTTGTGCGGCCTCACATTCGAATCTCACATCTCATCGAAAATTTCCACCAATGCACGCCAACACGTGCCCACGCATATCAAATCTTGCCTACTCTCGAGACCTTCGTCGATACTTCCTGTATCTCTCGCCTACTTCACAAGTTCTTCAAGTTTTGCTCGCCAACTCGTACGACTTTACCTTGTTCTTCATCAACACATCTTTCTTGTGCCTAGCATTGACCAAGGCAATACTCACACAATCCCACGATCTAGGAATTTAACAGTTACCATCGAAGAAAGAAATGACATATCCTAAAAGCAAAGAGCAACGCGTGAATATCTTGGGCCCCACTTGAGATCATACATCGTTCCTATAAATTACATAAATTGCATTTTAGAAAATCCATCTCCTTCTCAATGCGACGGTCCATCAGCCGTTTCAAGCACACACCCAAAGCTACTACTTTCCGTCACGTTACGCGATAATCGGCACACCGCAGCGCCTTCAATCGTGGCGGCACGATAACATGCTCCAACGGTGATGTTTTCCATATTTGACTATCGCATATGGGAGCTCAAACCCTAACCTGGGTAATTCTTCGTCCTCGTTTCTATCTTTCGAATAAGAATTAGGATTTAGGGTTTTGTATTTCACCGATCAAATCCGGGGATTGATGACTAATTTCAGAGGAATTGCTCTTTGAAGTTATTGATTGGTTGCCAAAGTTGCATGATTCAACCATTTTGTTTGTTCGTTTAAAAAAGTTTGGTGTCATTTTGTGTGATTGAGTGGTTTTTTGGGGAGTTCACATAAAAAAATCATGCTTGGTTTAGTTTTCTGGGGATCTTGTACCTTTTTTTGTTAAACTTTCGTTCTATTCCTTTCCCAAAAGTTATGTATGGGTTTTGATCACAGTGATGATATAATTTCCACGGTCATTTTGCACGAGCCTGAGATTTGGTTGGTAGTCCACTACAACTTCATGGAGAGGGTGTGAACATGGTCTGCGTTCTTTATAATAACGCTGTTCCTTTCTTTGTTCTTTATTATATTGATATTGTCTCTTGGCCTTCAGAATATTTTTGACGCAGGAGCATATTCCTATTTATTATTTCTCTGTTTTCTTATTTGTTATTCGTTGGCAGTGTTTTCTTATGAGGATTAGGTTTCCTTTTTAGTAACTCTATCCAAAATAGGAATTCATGGTTATATTTGTTTTCTCGATTATGAATAAAAATTCTGATAGGACTACTAAAATTAAAAGATTTTACAACACAATTCAATCGGTTCATGTTATTATTGAATTTTATTGAAGAGGTTCTTTTATAATCCCTAATTTTTCCAATCACAATCAATCCTGCTCCTATGTATCCGCCTATATCAATAGTTAACTTGAGCAACAATTACTCATGCCTTCGAGGGAGGTTACTTCTATTCAATTACTTTATTGAGAGTCATGATGATGTTGTTTATCGGTAGCGTTGACGTATTAATTGCAATTTATAGTAGGTGATGGTGGTTTATTTAGTTTCTAAGATATTGTTTCTGATGCAGCTAAGATTATACATGAATTAGCTAATATGGGCCCTGAATTGGAGCTAAAAGAGAAATGGGAAGTGACGATGGAAACTTTGGCTAGCAAAGAAAATGGACATGGACCAAAAGATCCCGTAGAGAAGGATACAGAATCCACAATTAACCATGACGAGAAAATCTCTCATGCAGATATTCAAGAAGGCCACTCCAACGTAACAGTTGAAGATGAGGACATGTTTATTGATATACTTGATTGTAGAGGTTCTATTGACAAAGGACTTGTTGATTCAAGATGTGAAGATGCAAATGAGAGCATGAGTTCTTTTGGTGATACAACATCTGAATCTGATAATAATCCAATATTGAGTGGCACTGAAGTTGAATCAGGACAATCTATTGGTGATCGGCCAGCATCAGTATTTGATGATTATGGTGGATTGTTCCCAGTAAGGTAGCTATGATTTGATAACACCCCTTGCATAGATGTTGGTATTATGATATTGGAGATGGACAAATATAATATGCATCCCTCTTTGGCATCACCTACGGCTATGAAATCCATTTTTTTCCTTTTGGAGTTTTCAGGGAATATCTGGGATAATTTTTAATCTTTTCTGTTTAGGGTTGCTACTTAAGCATCTTAGTTTGACTGTGTTTGTTAGCATATTACTCTTTTCGATCCTTTTGTTATTTTCTGATTATGGAGGAAAGATTGAGATTATTGTCTGAATATCCAGATGTTTTTGCTATTGTTAGACTGTTTCCTTTCTAATTTAGTATGCTTTTTTGTGAAACATTATAAAATCCTTTGTTTGTCTATTGGTAAACGGATGGGTCATTCATTTACCTTGATTTCCTAGCTGAGTCTGTTCTGTTCTGCATGGTGATACATACTGTCAAACTTTGGTTTTCCTGTAGAAGTTTGCTTCATGGTTTTTACTTGACCTGAACTGACCATTTAATTGTTATTTACTTTCCAAATCTTTTAGAAGGAAAAAGTTAACAGATCACTGGCGGAGATTTATACGTCCTGTGATGTGGCGATTGAAGTGGATAGAATTGCAAATAAAGGAATTCAGGTCTCAAGCTCAAAAATATGATAAAGAACTTACAGAACATGAACAAAAGAAGCACTATGGTTTTGGAACATTTATGATGGAAGGTTGTGATGCAAAATCGCTGCCATTCTTGAGTTGTGCTCGGAGAAAAGTTATGAAGAGGAGGAAACGAAAGAGATTTGAGGAGACAACTGATATAGGATCATATATGCTGCAGCACAACCTGTTTTCCTATTATGGTATTGTGTATATCAATTCTTGCTTGTAGGAATACAATAGATTAAATCTGATAATTTCAGAAATGAAAATTAGTTGTTTATCTTTTTTGCTTTTTACCAGAAAATAAGAAGTCTGCTACAATTAGTACTGCTTTGGATGATGAACACATTAATACAGGTGAGAAGTAAATACAATGCTTTTGTATTTCATATTTGGTGGTTTTGTAACCTAAAATGGCAGTAGTAACTCTAGCATGTCTAACTGCATTTTGTTTCATTCTCTTTAAATGTCCTTTGCCTCTAGAACATGATATATTACATAATCCCAATATCAAAACTAAAATACCATGCCCCACTGATATGTTTTTCTTAAAAAATTTTGGTAGGAAGATGAATTGAAATTGAATGCAAAAGGAAGATAATAGTGCCATAGAAAAATGTGGTAAAATGTTTGTTGGACTAAAAAACTTTCTGACCGACTGTTCTTTGTTGCAGATAAGACAGTCTCTGGCAATGATGATTTTGGGTTTCAGTATGAATGGCAATCTATTTTGTCTAGAGATAGTGATGACATCAGTGAACATGTACTTCAAAAGATTGAAACGCTAAAGTCAAAAGTTCAGAAGTTGAAGGCCAGAATAGAAAAGGTGATCAGTGAAAACCCTGGGAAATTTGCCTCCGTTAATAGGTTGAGCTTGCCTTCACCTTTTGATGCATTCGATAGTCCAGATCAAGGTCATGTTTCCAATCCCACTAATGGAGACAGAATGCTGCTGAGATCTGTAGCTGAGGGTAACATGGAAGATATTACACATGAGAGTGTGGTTTCAAGTCGTGCAAAGGGAACCCATCTTCCAAACACGATTAAAAGTGCCAGACCTCAAGAGGTAGTTTTATGTGGAAATGTGAGTGTTAGATTTAACCTGCTTAATACTTTTATTTGTTCATCAGTGTATAAATTGTGGGGTAAATGGGCTTAAAATTTATGTTCTTTCCGTTTCTGCCAAATATTGTCTTGAACAAGTTTCGACTTAAACCTGTGATTCATACACTGATCATCAGTGTCTCTTGCAAGCACCGGAGATTGTTAGATTGTTAGATTTTTAGTTTTTTTCCTTGTTCTGACTATTTATGGACTACTGCTTGTTTATTTCGACAAAACCTGTTCTCTTTGACAGTGACTGAAATTTAACTTCTAGTAGCGGGGCAAACTATTCAGTAATTTTTGGAAGAGTGTTTGGTGTACTTGAGGGGGGCTTATCCAGGCTGAGGTTAATTTAATTTGGAGAACTAGGTCTACTGTTAGTTGTATGGTTTCTAGAGTTTGATAAATTGAAAATACAGCTGATTGAAACCAAATATGAGATTTCATTGATTTGCAAAACTTTTCTTTCCACTGTTTATAAAGACACTGATGCACACACACTTGGGAATGGAGAAAGAATTGTTGAAGTGAACTTTGTATCTGTAGATGGAGGATGGAATTTTGATACATAATCAGGCAGCGAAGGAAGAAATTCAAGACTTGAAGAATATTGGAAGTTGGCTTCCAGAAACTCATGAGAAACTGCAGGAACCACAAGCTGTAGAAGATTCAAAAACTGTTATTCCAACAGAGACAATTGTTGACCGTGTGAATTACGGTGGGAAAACACTTCCTAAACCTAGGACTAATGCTTTAAGCAAGAGGAGAAAGCGGGGTAGGAGAAAATCTGGTGCAGGTCGATGGAGCCGGAGATCTTAGCCGAAATAACAGTGCTTTGAATTGGTGTCTTTGTCTCCTTTTTCATATAGTATATATGTAAAAATGAACTTCTGATGAGAATTTTGTGTCCCAAACAAAAATAATAGTTGTATATGCTCTTTATTCTGTGAATAGATAGTTTTTCTTCTCCTGCTGCAAATTCTTTGGTCCTTCCTGATTCTATGGGTCAAGGTGGTTCATTTTGCTCAGGTCTATTTGAGTGGCCCCTACTTTACAAATGTTTTTATGTTACAAAAGCAAAATGCAGAATCTGAGGTCTGTTATCTTTGAAAAGGGGAACAACCTCCCCAAGTCAGGAATCAGAGTTTAGGTTGGAAATGGTTAGAGCAGATAATGGGATTCCTTGCTTTGCTTCCAACTTAAAGCAATTCAAACAAACTATTCCTTGGTTCCACTTTTCTCTACATTATTTAACCAGTCTCATTTGTATCATTGTACCACCGCGTTTGCTCCTAACTCTTGAGTTTCGCGAGATGGGAATGTTTATGAGTTTCATGGGAAAAGGTTTGAAGCATATTTTACCCTGATATCAACGTTCGTCCATTTTTCTTTTCCTCTATGCACTTAACCTTCTTCCTCTGAAGAAAAACTAATTCCGCAACCGTATTTTTTTCCCCTCAATTATGTGTTAAGTACTAATCAATACAATTGGCTAATCTTTGGCTTGCAGGTGTGCCCGCAACCCAGACGATAGGTTATGCAATGGGTATGCTCCACAAGCAGTTCGTGAAAAAGGATATCAAGGACTTTGAGGATTTCCATGGTGCTATTCTTAATATCTTCATGTAAGGGCATACTATCTTGTTGCTGTTCTTTCTCCCCCCTGATCTATAAAATGGGGCGGACTAAAAAAGGTTTTTCATATCCGTAAGTTGAAATTCTCCATTTATTTGTGATCAATGTCGTCTAGTTGCTATTAAGTCGCATCTTCCTTGATCTAAAGGAAAATTCAATTAAAAATAGCTCTGGTATGAAACATCAAAAGTGCTGTTAACCGAAATGAGAAGGATGCAAGTGTAGCTGGCATTTTGGTTGGCACCATCACTTGATGCTGCTTGTTTCTCTTCTGCAAATCTTCCTTTAGATTTCGGTATGATGTAAGTTAGATTTGTTATTGAACTCTTCACTTTAAACAATTTAAGAAAGTGGAATGCCTAACTTCTATAACTTTAAGAAATATATATATTGTCCAAACTGTACGTAATCTAGCTGCTGCACCTTCCTTTCTTCCTATTTAAAGAATATATTTAAGAGTAGCGGGTGTATCTTCACACTAAAATTGGAACACATTTTTGTTTCTCCGTTTATATCAATCTGGATACTAAACTGATTACTCTCTGTAACAATTGCTGCTCGCAGCTCATTCAACTCCGCGTTGCCTGGAAAACATTACGACGTACCCTCACGGACAGAAGTAGAGGTCATAATGCCACGATTTTGTCACTTTGTCTGCGTCATTACATAACAAAACTATGAATAGTTTTCTGCTTAACAGGAATGCTTTAATGCTTGGATGAGTGCTGATGAAGAGACGAAAAAGAAGGAAGTGTTTGTTAACTTCATGAAGAATAAAGTCAGTCTGAGCAGGATCGATGCCTATACCATGTCTATAGGGATGGCGACGCCACCAGCAGTCATGGCAGCGAAGAGGGCAGGAGAGAAGTTGCCACAACTTAACATGATGAAATACATTCCTGATGTCATTTTCGTGCCATCGGCCACGGTATTGGCACTTATTTCTGCAAAACTCACTAGGAGGATGCTTCTTGAAAACACATCATCTTAATGACTTGTCTTAACCCAAGCATCTCCAAAAATATGTACACAAGTTTGTCCTTATTGTTGATGATATAAACATGTGATCGGATTAACAAATTGTAGCGTAGGAAGATGTTTTTAACTCTTTTATCTTTTTTTTGATGTTCAAACCATTCTCAGGCTAATTAGTGTTTCAGCAAATCTGCTAATCGCAAATCACAAAAAGAACAGCAGAATTTATTATTGGTGGAGACCATAGTACAACGATGGTTGAAAGTAGGGTTTAATAGTCAAGTGACTAATAAGATAACTAAGTTCAAGGGCACTTAGAGGTGCCCTTGGAGTTCTTCTTGTCTCTGTAACAGGGACATTCTGACTTGTTTCCGTAAGTACCGGAAGGAACACACTTGCAGTCGTTGCAGCATATCATACAATACCTTATGCAGCGTTTCTGGTATCCTGCCTTTGCACACCTAACCCCGCACATCGACTCGCAGGAATCTTTCAAACATCACAACCAATAGGGAAACATCTAATTAGCTCATGTTATCAGTATACTCTTTAAGCGAAAATTTATTACCATTACAACTACAACAGATCACAGTCAGCCTCACTTTAGTGATTATAATAACCAAAACTACCACAATGCCTGAAAGTTTACGGTTAAGTTAAACCAAAAATACACCAGTTACAGGTTGATGCATGTAGCTCCAAGAATGAAAATTTAAACCCTTGATCATAAGATAGCACATGCATGTATTGTTGTTTCTAACTGCCTATCTATAAGACATATACGTGCTTGGACACTAGCGGAAAACATACTTGGAGCTGGGATAGGCGGTCCAGCCGCCGGGTCAGCAATAGCTGATTGAATGAAAGAGGAGCTAAGAACCAGCAAAAGAAGCAGCGAAGTTGCAAGAACAGGCCTCATTTTCGACTTCTAAAGATAGTGGCAAAAGAAAGAAGAATCAATGTCTAGTCAGCTGATAAAGAGGCTAGGACTATGATTAATGTAGCTTATAAAAGATGGGGGTGGCTTGGATTTTAGACCTACATTTATAGTAAGCTTAGTAGTAAGACTCGTGAGGGACTTGATTTGACGTAAGCATGGAGGGAAGAAACTAGGTCTAGACACAGTTGTCATCGAGAATATCAGGTGCGTATTTGCTCTACAGCTTTGTTACAGCTAATATGGAAGCACAGCTGATGAGAGTGGGTGGGTAGGTACTGGGTATCACATCTTGTCTCCACTTTGAAAGCTTTGTTCTTTAACTAGGTTTTCTGCCATGCAGAAACTTATCAGCAGTTTCCTTTGAAAGCTGACAACTCCTAATCTATTGAATATCAGAGGCAAGAATCCACCTATAGATATGCTATAGCTAGTGGAGTAATAGAACAATTCTTTGTCTTCTGCTTCAACGCGTACACAGGTGCTTACTCCAACAGTACTGAATTTAATAATGCCATATGCTATCTTTTTCAATGCAAGTGTCTCCATTTTTTTTTTTGGTTTATTGCAATGTTATAAATATCTTATCAAACTTGTTACTGGAATGAGTTCTGGTAAAGTACTATATTGGTACTTGTAAGTACTGAATATCGTTTTAGGTAATTTTTTAAATTTATAAAATAGTTCTTAAAATTTTTAAAATTTGCAAAATAGTTTATAGGTATATTTATAATCAAACAGAACAACAACTGATGTAATTTCATTTCCAATTTTCAAAATCAACTGTATCATTCCATTTCCAATATTCAAATCACAAATACAAAACCAAAAAAATACCGCGAGCATTCAACTTCAACAATACAAATTCAGAATCCAAAATTCAACTTATTCATATACAACCAACTTCAATATCGTCATAAAACTCCTCCAAGGCTTCAACATCGTTAGCATTCAACATTCAACATTTCAACCTCAAAATTCAACATCAAAATCCAAAATCCAACCAATTTAGATACAGGCAACTCCAGTATCATCGGCATTCAACAATTCAAATCACAAATCCATCATCCAATTTTCACAAATCCATAATTCAACATAATAAAAAAATTCAATGAAGTAGGAAAATTCAAAAACAGAAAAACACACACCCAAAAATAAATTACGGGGATTAGCCGATCGAGCCTTGGGTGGTTGGTTCCAGTTGGTGACGGATGGTGCGGTGTGTCGGTATTTGAGGCCGATATCAATAACATGGATACCATAGCATTTTTTTGGCTGGTACGATACGATATTCATATCTGTTGTTTATTTTCCCCTCTTGTATTTTAATAATCTAATTGGCCACTTCACTCTTGCTTGAGTTTGCGTTGTTATCGCATTTCAATGTCAATCGCTCGTGTTAGCTTTTTTTTCTTTCTAATTTATTCCTTTTAGAAATACTTTCTACAACTTCTCCTGTATATTATGATAAATGTGTGATAATCAATGGTAGTAAGAATAGAATTTATGTTAAATATAAGTTTAAGAAAAAGAAATCTTTAGTCCTTATCTTCCAATTTAGTTTATAATTCTTATTATTTAAATATTCGAATATATTATAATTTTTAAAGTACTTTTATATCAAATGTCCAATTATTATTTAAAATTGCAATTGTAATTGATTAATGTCTAAAATTTAACTGTTCTCACATAAGTAAAATTTTTATATTTCAATTTAGTTTTTCTGAGTTCTTATTATATGTTTCATCTCTTTAAGATTTATACGGTAATCAGAATTATTTGATAGATATATTGTAAATAAATACAATGTCAAGTATAAGATTATATTTGCTATTATTTATGATGGACATAAGCTTGATTATATTAGTAATGAATACTCACAATATGACCCTAATAGGATAAAAGGATTTAAGTCATGAAGAATAAAATAAAAATGATTGATAAGCAATTAAGATAGAAGGATTGGAAGTTTGAGTATGAAATTAAAATGTAATAGTTTTCATTGTATATTCTAAAAATTACACTTACGAATTTAGGAATATAGAATCTATAAATAAGAAAGGAACATTTTTAGCTACTCATATAAATTAGTACATTAGAAATGCAATATTAGTGTTTATTGAATGATGCTTTATATGAACTGTTAGAACTGCTTTAGAAATTGTTAGTGTAGTCGTTTTACATTTGTAAGTTATCTTTTGATTTATAGATATTTTTTCAATAAGAATATTGGTTGTTGTTAGTTTTTAGGAATTTTTAAAATTAATTTGTAGTTAATTTAAAGGTCATGTTTGTTGTTATTACGATTATTATTTTTTATCTAAATAAAAGTTGTACTCAGTCAGAGTAATGAAAACTTATTTACTTATCAATTTCTTCTACTTTTCCACTATTTTATTTCTTTGTTATTCAATATATAGTATCAAACCCCTCTTCTTAAGGGATCTGTAGCAACCAAAAAAGTAAGTTTCTTTTCCTCAGTGAAAATTACCATACCAATTATAGATTGTTAAGATGAATGTTTACTTGTAAGCGCAGGCTCTTTAGGAAGTAGCAAGAGAAGAGTTTGAAATTTTATCACTACAAGAAAATCCTACAGTGCAACAAAACAAAGCTCATCAAAATTAGACATTCAAAAAGTTCGAAGAAAAATGTCTATATTCAATTGTGTTTGATAGTCTATTCATCCAAATTATAAATTTAGAAACAATATTTCAAGTATGGCATTACCTTAAAGCTAAGTTTCAAGGCAACGGATGAACAAGATATGTGTGTTTTAAATCTTAGGAGACAATTTAAGATGCAACAAATGAAAATTTTGAGACGACAAAAATTAATGCAAACAAGTTATTAGAGATTGTGAATAAATTCAAGATGCTTGGCGAAGTGGTAAATGATAGTAAGGTAGTTGAGAAAATTTTAGCCACTTTACCGAAAAAGTGCAAAGCTAAGGTTTCTGAGTTAAAAGAAATCAAAGATCTTACACAAATCATATTGTTAGAGCTTCTTATTACTTTAAAAGCTCATTAACAAATAAGACGTCTTAAAGAAGGTGTTGCTTTAGATGGTATAGTGCAAGTTAAGGAGTATACTCACAATCCAAACAAAGCCTAAAAGAAAGCATGGAAGAAAATCAAAGGTAATTCAGACGCTATTAACAATGGAAGTGAAAGTGATGCTAGCAACTATAAAGCAAACAACAACAACAAAGTTAATCATCCTCATTGCATACATTGTGGCAAAACTAATCGCTCTCATTCTAAGTTTTAGTGCAAACCTGATGCAAAGTGCAACAAGTGGAACCAAATGGGGCTTGTGGAAAGAATATGCAAGAATAAAGAAAATCAAAAGGTGGATGTAACTTAACATGTGAATTAAGAACTTGAGGAGCAACGCTTCATAGCATCACATTATGTAAACGACAAAGAGGTTGAAACTTGGCTAGTAGATAGTAGTTATACAAATCACATGACTAATAATGTTAAATCATTAAGAGAGCTTGACACATCATCAATTTTCAAAATAAGAATTAGAAATGGAGAATATATTAATATGAGAGGTATAGGTTAAACTCTTTTTAAAGTTAAAATAATTACTGATGTGATGCATATTCTAGAATTTAATCTAAACTTAATAACTATAGGTTAATTAGTTAAGAAAGGTTTAAAAGTGCAATTTGAGAATAAGAGATTCAAAGATGACAATGGAATGGAAATATTTTCAACAAAAATGAAGAATAAGCCTTCTCTCTTGATTTAATGAAAAAGGAGCAAGCAATATACCAAGCTTTTGTGAGAAACACCAACCTATGGTGTAAAAGGTTGGGACACTATTATCATTAAAGCTACAGTTTGGATATAGTAACATGAATTAGTGCGAGGCTAAATTTCATTAGAGAACTAATAAATTTTAAACTACAGAACTTGTCAATTTGGCACACAAACAAGGCTAACCTTTAAAGTTTTAGAGAGCCACATGCAAGCTTTAAATTATGCGTTCTGATCTTAGAAAACCTTTCAAGATAACATTTTGTAAAGGTAATAAATATTATATTGCCTTCATACATGTCCTGAACAGAATGTGTTAAATATATTTTCTCACATTTAAATCTGATGTGGCTAGTATATTTTGGAGATTTAAAACATGAGTAAAGAAGCAAAGTGGTCATATTATAATGGTGATAATTTTAGACATTGGAAAATAATATAATGCAAATCATTTTAACAAATTTTGTTCAAAAAGTATGATCAAGTATCAGCTTACTACCCTCTATACTCCACAATAAAATAGGGTCAATAAGTGGAAACGTAGTACCATCATAAACATGACTCCTTACTTCTTGTATAAAAAGGGTTTACCTAATAGTTATTAGGCTAAAGCTATAAACATGACTGTCTTCTTATTAAATAGATTAACAACTAGAGCTTTTCGCAATGAAAAACCTTGTAAAGTTCTGCTTAAATTAAACTTTCTCTAATAAATGTCAAAGTTTTTGGTTGTTTGTATTTCTCTTATATTTGTCAGGCAAAGAAAGATAAGCTTGACAAGAAATCTAAGCTTAGTATCTTAATAAGCTATAACAATACCTCCAAAGCCTATAAAATATATCAACTTTAAATAAAGAAAATTGTAATTAGTAAAGATGTTTTATTTATAGAAGAAAAGTAGTGGGATTAGGATGCAAATGATGGAGTTCATCATTCAAGTGTACTATAATTAAATGATGAAAACTTTGATTAGCCATCGATAAGAGGTGCAAGGTTTCTTTTTGATATTTATGCTAGAAGCAATTTTCCTATATTAGAGTCAGCAAGCTTTGTAGAATCAATGTAAGAGTGGATAAGGGTAGATGTGATAAAAGAAGTGTTGTACATGATCAAAAGAGATTAGACTTGGCAACTTATTGAAAGACCTCAAAATAAAAATTTTATTCACATAAAATGGGTCTTTAAGACCAAGCTTAATGTTAATGGATTAGTAAACAAAACATAAAACAAGGCTTGTTATGAAGGATTATGCACAAGTCTTTACGACAGATTTTTCTTAAATGTTTCCTATTATGACAAGACTTGACACTATCCGACTATTACTTACTATTGAAAAGCTCAAAAATGGTGGAAAGTATTCTAACTAGACGTGAAATTTGTATTTTTGAATTGTTTTTTAGAGAAAGTAATTCATGTTGAACAACCAAAAGAGTTGTACAAAGGTAGGGGCAGAAAGTGTATTTGTTAAAGAATGCTCTATATAGCCTAAAATAGGTATCGAAAGCCTGATATATAGATGATCATCTTCTAGGTTGAATTTTTTTCAAAAGCTTGAGTTAAGTAACTTTGTACATGAAAAGGACATATTTTGATTTAATTATTGCTTCTTTCTATATTGATGATTTGTTGGTTATAGGAAATGATTAGGAGCTCAATAATAATTTCAAAGTTAAAATGATGAAGGAATTAGAAATGACCTCCTTGGTTTGAAAATGAAGCAACGGATGAATGAAATTTTTATAAACCAATGCAAATATGTCAAGGAGATCCTGAAGAATTTTCGTATGGAAAGTTGTAAGCCTACAGACCCACATTTGCAATATAGAGCAAAGTTTTTTGAGGATGATAGCACTTCTAAGGTGGATGAGAATCGTTATAGAGGTTTAATTAGATGTCTTATGTATCTCACTACTTCTAAACCTGATATTGCGCAAGTTATTAGCCTTTTATATAAGTTTATGCATTGTTTTAGTGAGGAACATATGTGAGCTGCTAAAATGTATTGCAAGGTACATTAAATAAATTATTGATTATGGAATTAATTATGTAAGAAGTAAAAATTTGAAGTTAATGGTTTCTTAGACAACAACTAAACAGGTTTAGTTAATGATTGTGAGATCCCACATCGGTTGGAGAGGAGAATGAAGTATGCTTTATAAGGGTACATATACCTCTTCCCCATAGATGTTTTTTCTTAGGTGCGAGAAGAGCAAAACCATGAAGACCTTAGCTCGATGGGCAAGCCAAAGCAAACAATATCTGTGGACAGGTGGTCTGGATTATTATAAATGGTATCAGAGTTGGTTCTCGACCAGTTGTGTCAACGAGGACGCTGGGCCTTAAGAAGGATGGATTGTGAGATCCCATATCAATTGGAGAGGAGAACAAAGTACGCTTTATAAGGATACAAATACCTCTTCCCCATAGACACATTTTTTCGGATGCGAGAAGAGCAAAACTGTGAAGGCCTTAGCCCGATGAACAACCCAAAACGGACAATATCTATAGACGGGTGATCTGAGTTGTTACATTGGTATTAAGAGAACAACTAATATTTTTTAGTTTTAATTCAATTGTGATCAATTGGTGTTCAAAGAAGTAAGAAATCACTGCTCAAAGTATTGCAACTTCTAAGTTTATTGCAACAACAATGAACTATGTTATTTGGCTCAAAAAAATTATTGAATTTAAATTTGCATCAACAAGAACCAACAAAGATTTATGTCAACAATCAAGCAACCCTATCAATCTTTTCTGCTCCAATTTCTATGAAAACATAAAGCACCTTGAGATTAAATTTTATTTTTTAGAAGAAAATTCCCAAAGAAGGTAAAGTAACTTACTTTATTGCATATCTAAATAACAAGTTACTGATGTTTTAACCAAAGTTTTGTCTAAAACAAATCACTTATTAATTTCTACTTCTATAATATTTTATTTCTTTGTATTCAACATAAACATGTGAAATTTCATAGTACAAGGTCTACAATTCACACTTGTTATGTTTCTTATCCTTATGTAAGAGATGGAGGTAGACATAACAATTCAAGTCTGACTAGAACTCAAGTCAAGTTAAATACATTTCGGGTTAGGTTCAGGACTTACAATATTATGACAATTTTCTCATACTTATAAGACTTAGTCTGTAAATGAATTGACCCAGAGTATATATAAGCTTTGACATTAAATTTTTCTTGATAAACCTGAAGCAATAGCTACATACATAAGTTCCCACCTCATATATCTGATGAGTAGTCTTAACCTTCATCCAACCAAACACAAGGTAATTGCGAAAAAGAAATTTGGACTACATATTCCTCACAATTCCCGCTACTAACATATATATTTCTTTCCATTCATGTAAAAAGATCAGGTGTAAGTACAAGGACTTCTTATAGCCAACCATGGTAACAACGTTGTTTGACCTGAGAATGTTTAGGACAGATCATTTCAACCCAAATTCTGGATAACTAAACAACAGAGTAAACCTACATAGCCTAAATTGTAACTAGGTATACATACAACAAATAGAGAGAATTTTTGTTGTATTTCTCATTCACACACCTAAAAAATAATGATGTACAAGATTGGTTTGTATATTAAAGAGAAGAATGCAAACAATGGAAACTAAAACCTAATTATATAGATACAAATCAAGCCATAATTGGATCCAATTATGGAAGTAGAATATCTCTTCTTCTTGTGTGATTATAAACTGAGACAGAGAAGAGCCTATAAGGGCCCGAGAGCAAGGCGGCCCAGAGGACCTATTTTGGGAGAGATAGAGGACCCAACAATGAGAGAGCAAGGCAACTTAAAGGACCTGTTTTGGTTGAGACAACAGTGGGAAAGCAAGGTGACTTAGAGGAGATAGCGACAGACCCAAAGATAGCGATGCGAGGAGGAGCTAGGTGGTCATGTGATTGTTTTGTGGAGTTTAAAGATCCAAACAACAAAGCAGCAGCGACCATATCCAAATTTGAGAAGCAAACCCACACGAGTTTCGTTCAACTTGCTACGACCCAGACGTCCTTGACCTAAGTGTCCATGACAACAAATGGGCCACCTTCACCCTTGTCCATGGAAGATTTTCCTATGCTCGCTCGAGAGGTAGGTTAGAAAATTGCATCTGGAAAGGGGGAAAAGATCATTAAGAGCTTCAAATTCCCATAAATAATCTCGCAATAATGGCATTTGGACAAAAATAATTTAATTACGGCAGCCTAAGACACAACTGAAATATTGCCCCAATGTTATAAAGGATGGCAACGCCAGTCCACCAATTGAATTGTTGGAAGTCGGAGCGAGGATTTGTTCTACTGCACTGGTTGGCTCTTTTTAGAGCAAGAGACCCACATTTCTAATCATCATTTTCTGGGCCACTGCACAACGGGGTAAAAAAGGTTTGGAAAAATTTTTACTAATAGATAATGACACTATTTTGTTTAAATTTACTACTGATAGTAACTTGAATGAAATATTGGAAATGAGACCTTGGCATATAAGGGGCCAACCCATGTTTATTCACAAGTGGACACCTAGGAAAAAAATTGATAGTGAATGTGTGAATTTTTTCTTATGTAGGTGCATTTCCATAATCTGCCTCTAAAACTTTGGGCAATTGAAGGATTGAGTTTTTTGGCAAGTTCTTTAGCTAATCTCCTTGGTATGGATGCTTAAACATCCAGAACGGAGCGAATTGGTTATGCAAAAATTTGTGTGGAGGTCAAAAGAAGTGCTATAATACTTAATAATTTACCAATTCTCAAGTTCGGTGAAACCGGAGAGATTGAGTAATCTGAAGTTAAGGTGACATATCCCTGGAAGCCTACAAACTCCACCAAAAAATGGGTTCCGACAAGAAAACTTTTTCAAACTGGATCGCAGGATGAGTTATTAGGGGTTAAATCTTCTCGAGTGGATAATGATGAGGCAATGGGTGTACAATTTGATTTTAATGAAAATCTGGGTAACTCAAAAATAGATACTTTAAACACTAAAGTGGGAAGCCCAATATAACATCTGGACACTCCTCTTGCTTAAAGGAACATGATAACCAGGAAGAAGTAACTACTAAAAAGTTTCACAATCAGCGGAAGTAGAGAAAGGTTTATTGGACCATGATCTAACAAGCAATTTGTTGTTGATATAACCAAAGAATGATAGAATTGTTGAGATAGCAGAAAAGTTTCATGAGAGTTTCCCTAGATCGGCTAGGAGGAAAAATAAAAAGAAGAGGTATTCCCCTTAAATGATCAATCTAATATGGAATACAAGAAGGTTAAATGAGCCTCTCAAACAATCTATAATGAGAGAATTAGTAATGGATAGGAAGCCAATTCTGGGTAGATAATTCAGAATGGACTATCCTTTTTGGGTGCTTAATGGAAGATAATTACTAATCATTTACATCATTATAATGGTCGGAGAATCTGCTTATATAATTCAAAACAAATGGAGGTGCTTATTGAAGTTTAGTGAAGTTGAAGGTAGATCAACCAAATAATATATAGCCAATAACACAAAATAGACCCCGAGCCAAGTTGTACTCTATCTTTGTACTTATTAGAGAGTTATGATCTTATAAGCAGATTAAGTGACTCATTGTCATGTTGTTTTATAGCTTTTCTAGTATTAATATAATTCCTTACATTTTTCTAAAGAATATCTCATCAATATCTCAACAATCTCCCTTAATTTGGTGCATAAACATCATTTATGCCCAGTTTGTCAATCCATCTCAAGAAATCATGACTTGACATTGCTTTAGTTAGAATTTTTGCTGCCTGATCTTCAAATTGTATTTGAGGCACTTCCAAAATCTAACTATCTAACATTTCCTTGATAAACAACTTGTCAACTTCAATATGTTCAGTTATATCACGCTGGACTGGATTGTGAGTTATATCACGAGCAGCTTTACTGTCACAATATAACCAAATTGGGTGTTGTTGTGGATAACCTAAGTATTGTAGTAGCAATCGTAACCATAGAGCTTCACATAATCCAAGTATAAGTCCTCCGTACTCAGATTCGACACTTGAGCAAGAGATTACATTATGTTTCTTGCTTCTTCAAGTAACAAGATTACCTCGTACAAAAGTAAAGTTGCCAAGTGTAGATCTTCAATCAACAAATGCTCTAACCCAATCGGCATCAGTATATACAACAAGTTCTTCAACACTTGCATTTTTCTTAAACAAAATACGTCTTCCAGGTGCAAACTTTAAATATTGCAGTATCTCATAATTGCTTCCATATGTTTCTCTCCAAGATTGTGCATGAATTGGCTAACAATGCTTAAGGCATATGCTAGATCGAGTCTTATGTGTGCCAAGTACACATTAGTCTTCCAACAAGCCTTTGATATCTTCCTTTATCAACAAGGACCTAACCTTCTTTTATGTAAGGCTTCAATCCCTCAACTGGTGTATCAATTGGTTGACAACTGACATTCTTGTTTACTTCAATAAATCTAAGATGTATTTTCTTGAGACAAGAAAATTCCCTCTTTTGATCTAGAGACTTCTATTCAGAGGAGTATTTTAAGCACCCTAATCCTGTATCTCAAATTATACACATAACACATTTTTGGTCTGAAATCTGATATACACTATTACACTTTTATATGAGATTTTCAATACACAAATATTTGATCCTAAAATTTAGAAAATTAAAAATCAGAAAATCTCACATAAAAATGTAATTGTGTATGTCAGATTTCAGGCCAAAAATGTGTTATGTGCATTTTTTCTCAATAGATATTTTCTTAAGGCTTTTACTTTATCAAGATCATTTCTTGTTACAACCATATCATCTACATAGACAATAAGAGTTATAACCTTGTCCTTGACTCTTTTTAGGAATAAGGTATGATCAAAATTGTTATGGGGTATCCAAAAGCAATCATTAACTTCATGAACCTCTCAAACCACACTTTTGGAGATTGCTTTAACCTATATGATGCCTTTTTTTAAACTTGCACACTTTTCTAGTCACACTTTAAATGTCATATACCCTAGTGGAAGCTCCATATAAATATCTTCAGACAATTCTCCATGTAAGAAGGCATTTTTAACATCAAACTGGTGCAGTGGCCAATCTAAGTTAACTGTTGTTGATAACAATACTCGTACCATATTGATTTTTGTCACAGGAGTAAATGTTTTTATTTAATCGACTCCATAGGTTTGTCTATATCCCATGGCTACCAATCTTCCCTTAAAACACTCAATTATTCCATCGGCTTGATATTTGATAGTAAACACCTAGTGACATCCCACTGGTCTCCGTCTTGGTGGACAGGCAACAAGTTCCCACATTCCCTTTCTTCTTAGTGACTCCATTTCTTCATTCATTGCTGCTTTCCACCTTGGATCAGCTAAGGATTCATGTTCATTGTTAGGAATAACTACAGAACATAATTGATTTATCAATAACTTATTTAATTCTGATAGATTGTGATCTGAAACATAGTTGTTCTTAGGATATTTAACTTTGTTAGAGAGATCGGGTTAATAAGTAGGCTTAGGAATACCTCTAATAGTGTGCTCAGGCAATTGTTTTCAAATAGGTTCAACTTGCAAGTTAGGAGCATCATGAATGGACGATTGGTGTAGTACATTTAGGAATTCAAATTGTTCAATCACTTCTCAATTCATGTCTTCAGTCGTAATCAATTCTCTATTCATGTCAAGTTCTGGATTTACACATCCGTACTTAGTTTCAAATATATCAACAGGTTCAGACTAATCATTACTTCCTCTATAGTCAAGTTCAATTATATGTGACTCCCCTTGAACTTCCTAAACGTTATAATCCAGTGCCATGATGTCTTCTTAACATCTCTCCCCTTAAAGTTCAGGCTAAAAAAAATGCATTGTCTCTTCATGAAATAATGCATCTATTGTAACAAACATTTGTTTGGTTGGAGGATGAAAGCATTTGTACCCTTTTCAATTTACAACATATCCAAGAAACACGGATCCAAAACTTATGGAGCTAATTTATGGCTTTATTGTTTGTGAAGGTGCACAAAGACTACACATCTAAATACTCTAAGAGGAAGATTTGATATTGATGGACAAGTCACAGTCTTGCACAAAGTGTGTATTGGAGTTTGAAATTCAAGCGTTCTTGAAGGAGTTTTATTAATTAAGTAAATCACAGCACCCAAAGCCTCACCCCGGTAAGAAAATAACATGTGAGCTTGGATCAATAAAGCACAAACCACTTCAAATAGATGTCAATTTTGTTTCACTCTGCTACGTCATTTTGCTGAGATTTATCAACACATGTGGTTTGATGAATGATGCCCTGTGTGTCTAGATAATTCTTCGTATCTAAGTTTTTATACTCTCCTTATTGTCAATATGAAGGACTTGGACTTGTGCATTAAATTAAGTCTTGATTGTTCTGCTAAATTTCTGGAACAACATGTTCACCTCATTCTTAGATTTCAGCCATGTCATCCTAGTACAATCATTCATGAATGTAACAAACCAATGGGATACTCCCGATGTATAAATTTTAGATGGCCCCCAAATATCTGAATGAACAACCATAAATAGAGAAGGGCTTTTATTTAACACTAATGAAAAAGAAGTTTTGTGAATTTTTGCTAGTTCATATACATCACAATGGAGACTAGAAATATCAACTTTCTTAAACAACCTAGGAAATAATTTTTTTAAGTATCCAAAAGAGACATGTCCCAATCTTTGATTTTGGAACCAAATATTTGTTTAACTGTTTGCCACGTTACAACCCTGTACTATTAGAGCTTGATTTAGTTTATTTGAAGTTGTTGCCTTCAAGTCCAGGTAATACACATACATCACAATGGAGACTAAAAATATCAACTTTCTCGAACAACCTAGGAAATAATTTCTTTAAGTATCCAAAAGAGGCATGTCCCACTCTTTGATGCTGTAACCAAATTCTGCTTGACTATTTGCCATGTTACAACCCTTTACTGCAAGAGCTTGACTTAGTTTATCTGAAGTTGTTGCCTTCAAGTCCAGGTAGTATAAATTCCCTTCCTTAGTACCACAACCAATCTTCTATTTCATTTGGATGTCCTTAAAGAGACCAAAGTTATGCCAAAAAACTACAATGTAAGATAAGGCCTCTATAATTTGAGACACAGACAAAAGGTTATATCCCGAGGAAGGAACAACAAGAACATATTCTAAGCTCAAAGTTTCAGTAAATCTTTAGGACCCTTCACTAACAATAGAAATTTTTTCACCATTAGCAATTGAAAAAAAAAATCTGAGGGTTTAATTTTAGCAATCTATTTAGAATCAAAATTCATGTGACTGGTTGCACCATAATCAATTATCCATGTATTATTACTAACAAGAGCATAAGCATAAAGAGACTTACTACCATTACCTATAGTAGCTATCATCGTTGAATACATTTCACCAGTTTCATCTTTAGTTCTTATTTCGGCAACTATGGTGGCAAGTTGACCTGTCTTCATATTCTTCTTTCAAGCTTTGTTATGATCCCACCAATCTAGGTACCCTACCAATTCATAGAAGCTGTCTTTTGTATGTCCAGATTCATTACAATGAGCACATTTGTACTAAGATTTTTCAGTACTTTGATTACTTAGCTTATTTCTTGCAACCATTGCTGCAGTTTTTGAATTTTCAAATTCTTCTCTAAATGTAATTCTTTTATTAACTTCACGCCAAATTAAAGCATAATATTCTTCTAGATTTGAAGTTGACTCTTTTTACAAATTATCTCCATGGACTTGTTCAAAACAGTCATTAAGTCCAGCAAGGAATATATGCACTCTCAATCTTTCAATGGGTTGCCTGTATGCTTCAACATTCTCAGGATCCTTCATAATAACTTTGTCTCGATGATCTAGTTCTTGAAAAATCTCTACAAGTTCACCATAATATTTTGAAAGGGGTCTTCCATTCTTCTTAACTCCAAATGCTTTCTGGTTCAGAGCAAAAGTTTGCACTTCATCAGTTCCATCATAGAAAGCTTTTGCCAACATTGTCCAAATTGCATAAGCCGTAGGCAGGGTCAGCCCTGGGCAAAGGCAGCTAGGGCATCCGCTTAAGGCCTATCCTCATAATCACTCTTGACCTCAGAACGAATAACAAAAAATGCTCATATTTTGCTTCCTTTTATTTTTTATGAGAGCTCAAAAATAGGCAAAAATAGGAGGGTTTTTTTTTAACTTTATTCAGGCCTATAAAATACTAGGAACAACCCTAACAATAGGCAACCGAACATAGCGTTTCCTGATTTCAGGTGTCATCGACATCAACAACCATCTCTTAACTTTTTGATTTTTGACATATTACTTTTTATATTCCTCTTCAGATTCTTTAGGTGGTGTTGGACAGTTTTTTTCTTTTAGCAATGTGCATCTCTATCAACTACAGCTAAACATCATAATTCAATTAGTAAGAGTAATACCTGCATTAAATACTCCTTTAGACTGCACTACAACAGGAACAAGATTGTTCCGTGAAGATTCTGCTTTATCATCCATTTATTTATAAACGGGATTTAAAAATATGATTTAGATCAAGAACCAAGAATCATGCTCTGATACCAACTTGGAACAAATAGAGATAATTTATGTTGTATTTCTCATTCACAAGCGTAAAAATATTGTTGTACAAGATTGGTTTATATATTACAGAGAAGAATGCTAATAATGGAAACTAATGCCCAATTCTATAGCTACAAATCAAGACCATAATTGGCTCCAATTCTGGAAGTTTTCCAATCTATCAAGAATATCTCAACAGTATCTCAACAGGTATAATACATTCAGAAACATACAGGTTGATCAAGCATTAGCTACGAAATTTGATGAAGTTAAGTACCAATGTCCAGGAATCTGCAGAAAGTTTTAGTTCTATCATCACCAGCCAAGGCATAACCGCAAAAAGGAGCACTAGTCGTCAATAGCAGATGATGAATGGTGGGAAAACTCGACAACATTAATGGATTATCGGAGCATATTTGTCAACAGTTAATAACGGTCTCCAGTTTGTAATGTTACAAACAGCAACATTACTGAGTCTGCCGTAGCAAGAAATTGATCATCGGCTGGATTGTCAGGAGCACAAGTTAGTTTCTTAAATTTTAGATCATCCCTTCAGTGTTGCAACTTACTTCTGAAGCTTTACATCTTTCTTTTGGAATCATGGTTAAAAGTGCTAGAGACAATAACTAAGAAATATAGCACTGATTGGCTGCAAATCCCTCCATTAATGTGTCCTTCAATTCTCTTGTCTCTTTCTGCTTAACAACTGAAGCTGTGAATAGCCACTGCAACCTCCCGTAAGTACTCCATTTCATTAGAATAAGCAGACCATTTTTCCATTATCACCAATGGACATAATTACTGATAAAATTGACAAGAAACTGTCCACCCAAGTAATTGAAATATGATGTTCAATAAATTGAATCTTTAACATTGATTATGTGTCTGTTATGTGTCTCATGATTACAGAAAACAGACGTGGAAGCAAAAATGAGATGCAACGCATGGTCCACGAGAAAGACGCAAAAGGTAGCTTCTTTCTTTTCCTTAGTTTGCAAGCAAAGCTATTAGAGAGGATAAGGTTGATTACTCTTTTTTTTTGGAAAGTAATTAGCTTAATTACTTCTGTGCACAAAAGTTTTGATATTTATGATTGGATATATTGATAGACCCTAGACAACTCAGAATAAATTTACAGATATAGTAAATATATACATATATATATATATATATATATATATTAGTTGTCAGCTAACCGAATATGTTATTCTTAACAGATTTTTAGTATAAATAAGCCACAGACATGAGGAGAAAGCATCATTGAGTATACTGTTGAGTGCCACTACAAGAAAAATAAATATTAGCGACGGAATTTACCGACGGAATTTGTACATTTAGCGACGGTAAGCTTATTTAGCGACGGAATTTACCGACGGACAGAGGCGTCGGAGATATGGCCGTTGCTA
>JANTNU010000235.1:5203271-5235618 GCA_024752395.1 Erythroxylum havanense | reverse complement strand
ATTTTAGCGACGGAAAGCATATTTCCGTCGCTAATTGCCGACGGAAATCTTTCCGTTGCTAATTTTCGGTCGCTATTCTACATTTTTCTTATAGTGTGCGTGAGCCATAGGCTGGAGGCACTGGTCCTCGAAACCAGATTATCGTTTGTATTCGTTTACTAAAATCTATAGCAAATATCTATTTCGTCATACCTGTTTTCTGGAACCTATCAACTGGTATCAGAGTAGTTGATCCTCGATAATGGCTGCCAAGAAAGCTGATAATAGGTTGGAAGGTATTGAGAAGGATTTGGAGCTCCTTCGAGAAGAGAGGCGCAAAGAAGGGGAGGAGATACAGAGATCGATCAGTCAAGCTCACCAAGAGTTTAAGAAGCAACTCAGTCGCTCCACTCAGGACTGGCAGAGGCGTATGGACGAACATGGTTTGGAGCTCCAGAAGAAGATGGAGGAGGTGAATCGCGAAATGGGTGAACGCTTGAGGTCCGAAATAAGAAGTATGATGATGTCGGTGTTGCAAACGGGGAAAAAGGCTGAGGGCGTTACAGTGGAGCCCCGACCCGACGAGTGCCCACCTGAAGAAGCCCAACCCGAGCCCAGTCGAAGGAGAGCAACGCCTGGCGCAATGAAGCCAGCTACCGCGTCGACACACCTCCTGTGTTCATGCGACATGGCGACTTCCGGCGGGACTGTCGCACCCGACGGATTGAAATGCCCATCTTCAGCGGTGATGATCCCGATGGGTGGATCTACCGTGTGGAGCGATTTTTTTCAGTTGGGAGGTTTTCGGAGGCAGAGAAGATGGAACTGGTTGGGATGAGTCTAGAGAAGGAAGCATTAACGTGGTTCCGATGGGTAGAAGGACGTCGACCTATTGTGGACTGGGAGGAATGTAAAAAGCTAGTGACTTAGAACTTTTGACCAGCGCATGAAGGGACACAGTGTCAACGCTTGTTGGGAGTGAAGCAAATGAATGGTGGCAGAATATACAGGTAAATTCCTGGAACTCGCAGCCCCATTGCCGGAGTTACCTGATGCTGTGCTTGAGAGCACATTTCTGAATGGGTTGGTGGAAGAGATTCGGTTAGAGTTACAGATCCTTAAGCCTCGGAATTTGGCAGAGATGATGGAGCTAGCCCAACAGGTGGAGGAAAAATTCAGAAGAATGAGTGAATTACAAGACAAAAAGGATAAGGAGCTTTGTTTTAGATGCAATGAAAAATTCAGCCCAGGCCACCGATGCAAAAAGGTAGAGCTCCAAGTTCTGGCAGCCATGGATGAAGAAACAGAACAGGAGGAGGAGGTGGAAGGGAATGAAACGGAGGAGACGCTACATGGGAACTATATGAAGACATGAAAGCCAGAGTTCCCGACTTTCACCTTGAGGATAAGGTGAAGCTGATGGGGGAGTATTAATAGACCCAAGACAACTCAGAATAAATTTACAGATATAATAAATATAAATATATATACATACATATGATGTTAGTTACGAGAAGGGAGCTGACATCCTCATGATTGGTTGTCAGCTAACCAAATCTGTTATTCCTAATAGATTCTTAGTATAAATAAGCCATAGACATGAGGAGAAAGCATCATTGAGTATAATGTTGAGTGCGTGAGCCATAAGTTGGAGGTACTAGTCCTCGAAACCAGATTATCGTTTGTATATGTTTACTAAAATCTATAGTAAATACCTATTTTGTCATACCTGTTTTCTGGAACCTATCATATAATTAATAATTTAAAATATTTTTAAAATTGATTAATTAAGTTGGAGATTAATATTGGATGCTTTATAGGTGTAAGGAAAAAGTTTTGATTAAAAAGCATGTTACTGAACATTATTTGGTAAGATTACCCTTTACAACTAAAATATGAACTTTTTTATAATCTATCAAATTACCTCAAAACTATTAAATTACCTACATTTTATGAAAAGACACTCAAAATTGATTAGAGTTTATCGATATGTATTTAAAAATAATTACATTTGGAATTGTAACTACTTACCTGAAAAAAATTAAAAATGTTGGCATTTTTTTATTTTTCTTTCGAAAGAAAATGAGATCTGCTCCCAAGTTTAAGTCTTCTTGCAGCGAATTTTCTTTCTATATGTTAGTTTTTAACCAATTGGTCGGTGCATGCCTTTTACCTTTGAGATTCTCAAGGTCTGAAACAGAAACCATTCCATCCCTTTCTGTCCAAAGGGGCATCAACCTAAATTTTCCCAACAACTTTTGATTTCACAATCTCGGCTTTGTGGCCAAGCCCCTTTTAGCTGGCTGATACAATGAGCAACAAACAAGCAAAGAATAAAAGCCATTGCATAAAGGTGAGCCCATGAAAAGGAAACTCAGGTATATCGATAACAAGCAAGCACTCGTGTTAAGAATAAATAAACAATACTTATTATTGCTAATGAAATATAGAGAAATAAATGGAAAATAATACTCAAAATAGACGCATAGAGTGACAGACAGACAGTCTCTATCTAGAGGAAAATGGAGCTCAGAATTGCCCATCCCAATGCCACTCCTCCCACCATTTTCTGCATGCTCCGTATGGTTTCTGCTCCATTCTGCAATTTGTTGTGGACAACAAAAAGAATCTCAGTGTCAATAAGAATTTTACTTGATTAACAATTCTCGTGTACTTATTTAATGAACTAATCAATCTTTATTATTGCATGTTGATGAGAGGAGCGTAGATGCTGCAGTCATTAATTGTTGAAAGAAGTCACAGCTCAGCTCATAAATGACGACTTCTTTGAAAAATCTTCACCGTTTAAATTTCTCCAATGGGCAGTTAGCTTGATTTTTTTTCTCATCTGCATTTTGCAGGTTTCAATTTAATGAAACCAAGAGCTCACAGCTTCATTCAGAGTGAGATTTGGCTCACTTTGATTAACAACGAGACAATGTTGGAGCGTGCTAATCACGCGCCACTGGCTCGAGTTGTGCACTCTTTAGTAACTCAGCCACCGACAGTGTTGAGAAGCATTAGAAAGATAGAGCAATGTCGGTTCGTACTGATATCTAAGTGCACTTTAGCGAAAATATATGCTTCCCACTACCGTATACCTCATGACTTAGATCTCAATACTACTAGATCTGGAAGCGCATTGTACTCCCGGCACACACTAGAGTCTAGACTCACAAAAAGAAAATTTAGAAAGCGACAGAGGTTCAACACGTACCAAATCGGCCACCGAAGGACCGGGAGAGCTGGCGTCGCTCGGTCCAGGAGACTCCCCAGGCGGTGCCGGTGGTCCTAGCAACTCCGGAGTCGGAGCAGGCGACGGAGTTGCCGTGTGCTTCTTCTTCTTCGACTTCTTCTTGCTCGGAGCAGGTGCCGGAACTTCTGCAGGAGGCGCTTTCGAAGGAGCCGGAGGCGTAGTCGCTGGAGAGCTTGTCGGAGGAGTGACCGGTGCAGGCGCGGGTGGAGAGCTAACGGGAACTGGAGTTGGCGGAGAGCTAACGGGGACTGGAGTTGGTGGAGAGCTAACGGGAACTGGGCTTGGTGGAGAGCTAACCGGAGTGACGGCCGCTGGCGGTGTTGCTATAGGAGTCTTCGCCGGGGCTGGAACAGTTTGCTTTTCCGGAGAAGCTGCTGGTGTCGTAGCCGGTGGTGAAGATGCAGGAGCTTTTGTCGGTACTGGCGATTTGGGCTTGGAAGCAGGAGCTTTGGCTGGTGCAGTTACAGGAGCAGCAGGAGGAGTCACCGGTGTAGTAGTCGGAGCGGCCGCTGGAGCTTGACCTCCAACGCCGGCGACGACGACGCAGAGCAATGCGAATCCAAGGACATTTCTATGATCCATTTTGAGAGAGATAGCAGAGCTGGAGAGCATACTAAGTCGCAGTAGTGTTGATATATATATCTATATATATATATAGAAGGGTTGTATGGGGAAGGAAAACAAAGTAACGGACAATTGTAGATAGATCTGGATCGTACATCAGTGTTTGGGCCCACTTCACTAGCCGTTTGATTATGGGGACCACTCATTTTGGCATCAGACAAAGAATGCAGGGAGGCACAGTCTGGAAAGGGCCCCACGGAGTCCAACAGCTCATGTGAGAGTTTTATTAACTTAATATAGAAACGACATGTCGTGTGTTGATATAACGAATTAAATTATCGCAGCATTAGCGTCATAAGGACTCCGTAGTTGGTCTTAATCTGGTCCGGTGTTTTTATACAGCGGCTTATGATTGAGGTGGGGACGATGCCAGTTTGACAGCCCAATAGGCGGATACCACGTGTTACGATGACAAATAATTGTAGGGGAAGTATGGGTGACTTTAGTTGGAATTCTGGCCCACTGTCAACTAGTGTGGTGGGTCCCTGTAGAAAGTTGTGTTGTGAGTGTTGCAAATAGTTTACTAAAGAGGTAAAAGTGAGAAGCTTGAAAATCCGGCAAAGGGGAAATACTCTCTTTTTCTCTAGTGATTGTCAATGAGTATTTTAATTTTTGTAGAATCCCTGAAAGTACAATAGGGTTTCCATTCCATTTCCAGCCAAGTTTTGGAAACAAACATTTTGGTCTTAGTTTCAGAAACATTTCATAACCATTTGGAAGAGGATTATTCCTGCCATGTTCTCACTTGGGTAATATAATAAACATCAATGATTCCACTTGGAAGTACATTAGTTTTGGAAACCCAGTTGTCCTTTCCTTTTGTAACAAACAAGTTACTTATGGCTCTGGGGTATCTTTCCGATCTGGTTAAATGAAACTCTTAAAAGGACGATGAGTTTTAAAGCTCTCTCTCTCTCGTTGATTCATCGACAACCTTACTGCCTTATGGGTATGTGTGATTGCTGGCAAGTACGCTTTTGACGTAAACCGCCTACCTCTTGCTCTTCCATTCACTGGGGGGTCGATTGTTTGGCGTAGCATTAAAGCGACTTGGCCCATTGTGACCCAAGGCTTGATTTGGAAGCTCAGCGATGGCACTTCGACGCGCTTTTGGCTCGACCCTTGGATCAGGAGTGTCGGGCCTCTCATTTCCCATGTTACTCGACCCATCCCCGACTCCCTCCTGAATCTTAGCATCCTCCATTTTGTTGATGTTACAGGCACTTGGAATTGGGCGGTCTTCCAGTCTTTTCTTCCATCTCACATCTGTCGATCCATAGCTGGCACTTTCCCTCCCAAGCTTTATTTGGGTCCCGATAGGTTATCCTGGGGTGCCTCCGACCATGGTACTTTTGCAGTTGCTTCCACCTATTCCATGATCATGGGTCACGAGGCCGAGATTCCTCATGAGGTCTGGAGGGCCATTTGGCAATGGCCAGATCCTCAGCGGGTTCGATCCTTCCTATGGCTACTAGCGAAGCATCGTTTGCTTAGCAATCAACAACAGGCACGTAGACACCTCACTTCCGACAGCACTTGTCCCCACTGCTCTCATGCAGAATTTTTCTTCATGTTGTTCGTGACTGCTCGATCGCTCGTCGGCTTTGGGGGGCCTTTCCATCGGACCTTGTTAATTCGGCCTCCTTTTCTCTTCCCACACAAGACTGGCTTCTCATCAATTTTCAGCAGCATCGACAAGTTCAGGGTCAAGATTGGGCGTTGCTGTTGGGCTTGTCCTGCTAGTTCCTCTGGTCCTGGAAAAACAAGGTTATTTTTTATAATAATTTTGTGCGACCTACCTCACTTACTTTTTCCATATTGTCTTTTGCAGTTCAGGTGCAGCAGGCAAAAGCGAGGCAGCGTCAGGTCCTATTAGGTTTCCATCCCCGCCAGGAACATCTCCTCGGCTGGAGTAGGCCGCCGCCAGGTTGAGTGAAACTGAACACCGATGGTGCTTGCAACCGTACCCAGGTCACAGTGACCACGGGTGGACTCCTCCGAGATAGTGCTAGCAACTGGCTTGGCGGGTTCATGCAACATATCGGCTGGTTCACCGTGCAGTCCGCGGAACTTTGGAGTGTCTATACCGGACTATCTCTAGCTTGGCGATTAGGCCTCCGACAGATTGAGTTGAAGGTGGACTCGTTGGAGGTATACCAGCTCCTCGCTTCCTCTACCACCTGTTCTCAGACACGCCACCCTCTCATCATGGGTATCCTGGAGCTCTTCAATCGTAACTGAACTGTTGTTCATCGGCACGTGTACCGAAAGAGCAACAGAAACGCGCACTGGCTCGCCACTCAGGCCAAGCAATACGACATTGACGTCACTTTTCTTGATTCTCCACCCAACGGGTGCCTTACCATTCTCTCGGAGGATTTGTCCGAGATTTGTTTCCCTAGACTAATTTTATAACCGGTGTAATCATTTTCCCTTAAAAAAAAAAAAAGGGACTAAGACTTTCACCATCAAACCAACTGTGAGTTATCAGCCTCTGTCCTTCGTTGCTCACTCACGTGGACCACTTGGTCATGGTGAATTTGGAAGCATGACACAATTAGGAATGACAATAAAGAATGAAGCACAGTGTCCACATTGCCAGATCTCACAAACTCCAATATTCTTCATGCTTGAACCCACCATCGACGATCACTCGGAGGTCTACTTTCGGACACCAAACCCCGGCCCTTTTAGTTCATTCCATGAAGATAATACCAACATGGACATGGAAAACTTGAATCCGTAGGTCCTCTCCCTAACAGTGATAATAATGTTAAGCCCACGCATCGCTACAACAATTCTTCCATTATCGAGTCTATTGAGACAAAGAATGAAAGAAACGTACGACTTTTAATAAATTAATTGAGTTGTAGAATGCCAGTCCCATACATGCCAAGAAATTCTTCCTTTATATAGAGGGCGGTGGTGACGACGACCAGGCAAGAGGCAGGTGAGGGCAAAGACGACCAAAATGGAGAGAAGAGAGACGACAGGAAGTTGTGGTCCTTGAGGAAGGATTTTCTGTTATCTACCAATTAATAAACCACGTTATTCTGTATTATATGAAAGGTGTGGACTTCAAGTTGACTCGGGTCAAGGAGCCTGAACCCGAATATAAAAGATCAAATCCGTCAACTTCGGATTAGACCAAACCAGATCTTGATTAGCCTGACAGCAATACCGTCCGCCATGACCTGTAATCTGAGACCACAATATCTCCAGGTAATATATGAGAAAGGATCCGAGTTACCTAATCCGTATACCTACCCTCACTAATTGCACTTTAGGCATCTTTACTAACCAAATTCGTGGTCCAAATCCTCCGCAGAGTAATTTGCTTTGCTTTGAACTATTGTCAGATCTAGAATGTTGGGAATAGTAAAAGAACACAAAAATATGAACCAAAAAGATTAGGTAATTAAGCATGCTCCAGGAAGGTTCTCTTTAACAACGACGGTCCACTCTGTCTAGAGACCAGAACGCCAAGTTTGTAAATTAAAGATCGGATGATAGGCTGAAACTAGTGTTACCCACTCAATGCATATGAAGAGGATTACTTTATACGTTGGAGCTAACAATCATAAACTACTCATGCATACCAGATAACTCATTTTGACACGCGACCATATCCCCAGTGAACTTTGAAAAGGCATACATAGTTGGGAGACAAGAGTTGCAAGAGGAAACTCTTTTCTGCGATTTTATTACTCTAAATATCTGTACAACAAATGAAGTACAAAGAGAGTAAACAAATTATTGTAAGATTGTTACATTTGGGTGGACAAAAGTGCACCTCATGAAAGAGTCTGTATCAGTCCACCAGATACATAATTTCTTCTCTCCAGGGAGATGAACTGCCTGAAACACACTGTATGATTCCTCAATGCATCTGCAATCTGTTGGAATTTCAAAATAAGCTCCAGCAATACGCTTATGCTGCAAAAGTAAGGCAACCCTCGACAATTGCTTTCACAAGCATTTGAAATATCACAACTCCCACAGCAAATAGAAAATAAAACAAGATTCATAATGATTTACATATAGCAAGAACTTTTTATTGGTCATGGAAATGGATATTTCCTTACATTTAAGGAATGTAACTCACCTCTTCAAGATTCAGTTGATTCAATCATCATAAGTGCTCAAAGCAGCAACAATAGATCCGGTTGTTGCAAAAGTTGATGTTACATCTGGAAAATCTTTCCAGGATGTCGTGATATTAAGGGATGGATACAACCAACTTTTAACGGAATCTATGAAGGAGTTGGGATCAAATTTCAAAATGGCTTCCCAATCCACCTGGAAATCTTTTGGAATCTTTCCTGTGAATTCCATATTAGCAGCAAGTAGTAATCCGAGCAAAACTGTGAAGCCAACAACAGCAGAACCTCTAGACAACGGCATGAAGTTGTACCTGAAATCAATTCAGTTCATAAAGTAACAGTCACCATTAAACACAGCGATTTCTTACATGGAAGTAAGGATTATACCAGTAATATGTCATCCTCAAAATAGCTTCTCTAACATTTTCAAGTACATTGAAATCAGTACACCCATACGTTTCACCACAATAAGCATTACAGACCGCCTGCAAATAAGTTGGTCAACTAGCTATTAACAACCTGCTATGAGAAATATTAGGTATCATCAAGTGTAAGACTGTTACAATGATATCATGAGTAAAGAATTTTCTACACCACAATTGGTCGATCACTCAACAATATAATGGCAGAAATTTAGATTAAAGAAATGCAGAGGAAGAATTGCAATATCCAAGATCATGCAGGACTGAAAAAGTAGAGAAAGGATTGGTGCATTGATACAAATTAGCCTTGCTATTAAATGATGGGCCCTACTCAAACTAAACTCTTAACATCAATTACTATTCATTAATATATTAGTTACTCACCTGGCTTAATTGCATAAACTCACGCAGAGGTAACACCACAGAGTGGGGAACATTTGAACATGAATATATTAAAGAAACATTTGGCAAGACTTCACCATGCAATAACTAGTAAAACAATTGGCTGCCAATATATATTGGCCAAAATTACAATACCTACAAGCGGGTAAACAATACGAAGTACTGAATCACATTTTAGAACTTGATCAACTTACTTCCCATGCCATTGCCATCTCTGCATCAAAATCATCCCACCTAGCAGGCGTACAAGGAGTTCTAATTGCAAAATCAAATCCACGCTCCTCCCTAGAAATTTCAGACATTTGGTCAAAGAGTAAAGGTATAATAAAAATACAAAAGCTACATTGAAGAATATATAAAGGGGAAAAAAAAACAATTGCCCAGAAATATATTAGTGTACATCTTCACTAGGGTAATCCTTGTCCCTTCAAGACGCTTCCTGAAACAATAAATAGAAATGAACAATATCATTACAAGAATCTTGCTATGCCTAATACATCTCTATAGAAATGAACAATATCATTACAAGAATCTTGCTATGCCTAATACATCTCTATCACAATAAAAGCAAACATTACCCCTCAAATGCCATACTGTTGCACCATGTAGCCAACCAGAAATCCTCACCCACTACTTTGAACAGATCAGAGCAGGTTTTTGCATCCATAATCTGCAAGTTTTCAGATTAAAATCAGGTACATCAATAGCCCTCTGTGAAGGAAGTAATAATTCGATAGTTTCCTAAAAAGCTAGTATAAACAAAGCATATTGCAAAATTTAGTATTCAGGCACACCAAAGTATTTGAAACATTGTTTAGGAGTTATAAATCTCTCTACATCACTTGTTGCGCAGCACACTTCCAATCATTCATAACGTGATAAACTTTATGATCCATCTTAAAGCACCATAACAAGCAAACTTGAACAAAATTGTGTCTAGAATTCCTAGCGGAAATCAGAGTGCTCACATCTTGCAATTTCTCTGAGCTTATGTCAATAACATCATCTGCCTTGTTATGTACATAGAGTTTCTCCTTGATGACAGATTTTGCAACCTCCAATGTTCTGCAGCATTGAAATTATGCGAGAATTAACAAAGGCTATCACTATGTTAATATATGACTGGATCCAACTGGGTCTCACCTTTCATAGTTTGGGTAGTAGCGAATAACTTTTGCTTGTCCAAGCAACATTGGTGTGTGAGACCCAAAACCAGAGTTGAACTCCTCACTGCATTTTCCCCACATCCAAATTCACATGCAAAAGAAAAATTCAAAAGGATTGCAAGTCAATGCAAAATCTTCATGTAAAGTATGTATGGATGCTCAAAATCATCCCTATGTTGGTGATCAAGCTCATTGTAAGCTTTGCTAAATTATAGTGGATACATGGCTCAGGTTTAAGGATAGTACAGGGATGGTCCAAGCCCAACCCACTTTTTTTTGCCCACAAGCGGCCTGAAGTCAGGTTTTATCTCACCCATTCAACAAAAATGACATTGTTTTATTAACTTAACAAGATGACATCATTTTTGTCAGCCTCGTTTGTTTCACCAATTCAACAAAACGAAATTGTTTTGTCAACTTAACGCAACAATATCATTTCTTTCAACAGTTTTGGGCCAAGCCGGGCCATGAAGCCCGAGCCCAACCCTGGCACAAAGCTCGGAATTTTTTTTTGGCCCGACTCCAGACCGAATCCTGATCAAAATGGGTTTTAACCGTCGAGTTATGGATCAGGCAGTTTGACCTTCCCTACTTGGGTTTCACAATGCCATTGATGCAGTGGGTGGAATTCTAGCAAAGGCAGTTGACTAAAGTGATATATCTGGAATGAAAATAAGTCTAGGAAGCTAGTGATTGAACAAATATCAAATGAATTGCATTTTAGATCCTTGATATTTTGCATTAGAGGCAATGATGATTGTCAGTCGAAAGAAAAAAGCACACTTAAAGCCAGCAGAAATAACATGAAGAGACTGCATTGAATACAATGAAATACAATAACATTTAAGTAATCTCGATGCTAGAGTTAAACTAGCATGAACTTCCGTACCTTAACTTGTTGACCCACACAACAGGGTCACAGGGTTCAGAAATCTGTCTCCATTTGACAGCTAATGAGTAAATATCATGCCACGACATCATAAAACGGACAGAGGATCTGTCTTCTGTAATGCCATAAGAAGTTGACATTTCAGAAGAATTACTTGTACTACAACTTGCACCACCTCTATTCTGGCTGGGCATGTTAATTTTTCTCCGAGCTCTCTTGCCATTTTTTGTTGTGTTTTTGTTAGAATATTTCCATTCAGCTTGCAAAGAACGCCATGCCTTTGAAACCCTTTGTGCAATTTCAATAGCAGCTAATCCTGCCATACGATGCTGAAATATAACATGTAATAAATCTATTTAGTATGTATAGAATATGATAGTAACAGAAAAAAAGAATCCGCTGGAAATAGAAGATTATGGACATATAATTGTTTAACAGCAATGAGTTTCCATTTGAAATCCAATTTACAGTGAACTAGGTTAGTATGAATTGCAACTTGTAAGAACAGCCATAACGTGAGAAATGTTTTAAGGTTGGTAAGAAATATAGAAGCTATGGAAACAAGAAAAAATTCATCATATTTTCAAAATCAATTACCTGACGCCTATTGGGTAAGAAGCCAGGACAATCATATTGAATCTTTTTGCCTATATTATCAGCAGCAACTAAAAGGGCAGTTTTCTGCTTTTTAATTGTGAAATCTTGCTTTCTGAGTTTTCCCTTCTTCAGAGACTCACGCAGAGGAGGTTGTCTGTAGACCTTTTCACATACATTTTTGGGATGCAATCTTTTGCACCAGTACTCCTAAAAAACCCAATACAAGTAATTCATATCATATTTTTTTGATAAAAAGAAGGCCACAGGTAAACAATGAACTATGTTAGTCAATGGATCTACTATGATGAAATATCTGGGTTCAAAATACATCCTGAAGCATAAAATAGTAAACATGAGTAATCTATTTCTTCACATTTTCTCAAGAAAAAATAATCTATTGGTCCCCCAGATTATCCAAACGCTTGTGAATAGGTTAAATAAACTTGATGTACGCATACACAATCCTGGATACTATAAATATGTTGGATGCATACAAATATGAATGTTGACAAAGATCATGGTTCAGTATTCAATAAAAGAATATTATTATATATTTGATAGTGAAACATTCTATAATGTATTTAACAGTAGAATATTTTGGATATTCCATAATAGAACAGTTTAGGTATTATTTAGAAATATTATATTATATTATTATGGAATACTATACTATAGTCAAACCATGGTAAACCATTATGGACATTCTCCTTTCTTTTTTTGTCTTTATTTTCACATAATATCAAAACTAATTTGACATAATATCAAAAGGCCAATTTCCCACTCTGAGAACCTGTAAGAATTTGTTCTAATAAGTATAGATACTGTATTAGATAAATATCAAATATAGGAGATAAATATCAGATATAGGATATGTACTAGGATCCCTAAAAATAAGGGATCCTCTGATAGGGTTAGATTCCTAGTTCAGTGGGATTAGGAGATTTGTTTCCTAATCTATGTTGTACTCTTTATGTATATATATCCTATTAAGTTTCAACAAAGTGGGTACTTAAAACCCTAAATTCTGATATGGTATCAGAGCTTTAGGCTCGAATTTTCCTAGAAAAATAAAGAGAGGATTGAGCGTTCATTGCTATTCTCTTCTTCTTCTTTCTTCGGAATCCTTTTCCTTTTGTTCCTACATCAGCCTTCATCGCTGATTAGAGCCTTTATTACTATCATATTCGTCTGTATCTGAGAAATCCTTGTTCCTTTGTTCCTGAATCAGCCCTCATCACTAATTAGTTTCGATAAGAACAATGACAGAAACCAAGGAGAGTGGTTCAATAATTGTGGCTTCATTAGATGAAGTAACCAAGACTCAATCTTCGGTAGAGTTACAGATCATTCAAACTGCCTACAAATTGGATGGAAAAATTATCTCAAGTGGTCACAACTTGTTTGAACAATTTTGAAAGGCAAGGGAAAGATCAGTCACCTATTAAGGACTGGACCAAGGCCAAAAGATCCAGGATTTGAGGCATGGGATGAGGAGGACTCATTGATCATGGCATGGCTTTGGAACTCAATGATGCCTGAAATAAATGATACAGTGATGTTCATTGCTACAGGCAAAGATATTTGGGATGCAATTCAGCAGACATACTCAAAAGCTAGGGTTGCAGCTCAAGTGTATGAAGTGAAAGTCAAGATTGTTGCCTCTAAACAAGAGAACAAATCTATGACGGAATATGCCAATCAGCTGAAGTCATTATGATAGGAACTTGATCATTATCGAGTGATTCAGACCAAGTGTCCCGATGATGCTGCTTTACTAAAGGAGTTCATTGAACAGGATAGAGTTTATGACTTTTTGGTTGAATTAAATTCTAAGTTTGATCAAATAAGGATCCAAATACTCGGAATGCAGAAAGTTTCATGCTTTAATGAGGTTGTGGCTATTATTCGGAGTGAAGAGAGTAGGAGGAATTTAATGCTTAATTCTCAACCTTCTGATGGTTCAGCTATAGTAGCTAGGAGTGAAAGCAAGCTGGGAAAAGATTTGATGCAGAAATCGAAAAATGGAGTCAATCCAAGACCCAAAACCGCGATGACCTGTGGTGTAGCTACTGCAGAAAGCCACGTCATATGAGAGAAAAGTGTTGGAAGTTGCATGGATAGCCTCCTAGCCGTGAATGGGGACAGAAAGGATATCAATCTAAGGGTAATGGACAAGTGCAGGTTGCTACAAGTACATCCCAATAGGAAGACAGACAAGACACAAAGGGTTTTAACCTAGATGAAGTGGAAAAGATGAGAGCATTTGTTAGTAACGCAGAGAAATCTGCAGGTATATGCACCTTTGTGCATTCAAATATGCGTTTAGCTGGATTAAATGTTTCAGATAAGATTTTTCAACAATCTTGGATTATGGATTCAGGAGCTACTGACCACATGACTTATTCCTCCAAGCAATAGGAAGATAACCAAAGCAGACAGATCCTTAGCAACAGTAGCTGGCATAGGAGATGTCAAAATAAACCCATACATAACATTGAGAAATGTTCTCCATGTCCCTAAGCTAGCCACAAATCTAATATCTGTGCAGAAACTCACACCTGATTTACTTTGTAATGTTACATTTCACTCAAGTCATTGTTTATTTCAAGAGAGGTATTCGGGGAAGCTGATTGAAAGTGCTAGAGAACGGGACGACCTATACTATCTTGAGGAAACTAACGGATCAAGCCTATCTACGAGCAGATCACCCTACTCATTCTTGTCTGAATCAGTGTTGACAAATAAAGAAAAAATCTTCTTACATCATCGTAGGTTAGGTCATCCATCATTTAGGATTATTCAGTCTTTGTTTCCTGCTTTGTTTACAAAGCTAGATCTTGAGAGTCTTCATTGTGAGGTGTGTGAGCTTGCTAAACACAAGCGTATACCTTTTCCTATTAGCAATAAAAGAAGCACTTTTCCTTTCTATCTTATTCATACTGATATTTGAGGTCCCTCAACTGTTTCAAATGTGTCAGGGGCACAGTGGTTTGTAACTTTTATTGATGATTACACTAGAGTTACTTGTGTTTTCTTGCTCAAACACAAGTTTGAAATGAGTTTTGTACTTCCACATTTCATCTCTATGATAAAAAATCAGTTTGGTATAAAAATCAAGAAACTTAAATCCGACAATACCAAAGACTACTTCAACCAAACTTTTACTCTCTTTTGTCAAAAAGAAGGGATAATTCATGAGTCTTCTTGTGTCAAAATACCTCAACAAAATGGGGTAGCAGAGAGGAACAGTCCTAACAGCCACTCATCTCATTAATAGACTACCCTCTAGAGTCCTAGGATTCAAAAGTCCAATGGAGATACTCTCTTCATTCTACCCACATATATCTACTACAAACAATCTTGTACCTTGCATTTTTGGGTGTGTGTCCTTTGTTCATATTCACAGCCAAGACCGTGGGAAATTGGATCCTAGAGCTCTGAAGTGTATCTTTGTAGGGTATTCATCAACTCAAAGGGTATAAGTGTTATCATCCTCCTACTAAGAAATTTCATTTGTCCCGAGATGTCACTTTAATGAACAAGAAGCCTATTTTGTCCAACCTTATCTTCAGGGGGAGACTCTCAAGGAAGATAAGTTCTTTCTTGGAGTGTCGGAAAATGATCCTTTACTTATATCTAAACCCAGTCAAATCAGTCAAATACCTTCAGCTCAACCAGAATCTACTGAAACCAAAACGAAACCCATGTCTGAACCTAAATCTGCTTTTGGAGAT
This sequence comes from Erythroxylum havanense, assembly GCA_024752395.1. NCBI lineage: Eukaryota > Viridiplantae > Streptophyta > Magnoliopsida > Malpighiales > Erythroxylaceae > Erythroxylum > Erythroxylum havanense. Next base: position 5,220,446 of record JANTNU010000235.1, on the reverse strand, counting down.
TGAGATTTGGAAAGGTGTACTCAAGGCAGAAAGGGGTTAATTCGAAATCTATGCATGTACAAGAATCTGAACCAGATTCCTCAAATGAGGTAACAAATTCTAATTTCCCTACTTTGCAAATTGAAACTGAAGTGCAGATTAGTGAGGAAGATCTAGATCAACCTATTGCCCTTAGAAAAAGAAGCAGAACATGCACTAAAAGGCCGTTATACCCACTCTCACACTACATGTCCTTTCAAAATTTCTCACGAACATTTAAAGCCTTTCTGATGAACCTCAATACCACAACCATTCCTAGAACCTTATCTGAAGCATTGTCTAACGAAAAAAGGAAACATGCCATGGATATGGAGATGGAGGCAATAAGAAAGAATAAAACCTGGAGTTTGGTGAAATTTCCAGTTAGAAAAAGGCCGGTGGGCTGCAAGTGGGTGTATACGGTAAAATATAGGGTTGATGGGTCAATTGAAAGGTACAAGGCAAGATTGGTAGCCAAAGGATACACTCAGACTTATGGGATTGATTACCTAGAGACATTTGCTCCTGTGGCTAAGATGAATACAATTAGAATAATTTTATCTCTATCAACAAACCGCGGCTGGGAACTACAACAATTTAATGTAAAGAATGCATTTCTGCATGGGGAGTTAACAGAGGAGATTTACATGGAGGTCCCACCAGGGTATGAAGCAAAAGTGGCCACCAATACTGTATGTAAGCTAAATAAAGCTTTGTATGGATTGAAATAGTCCCCACAGGCTTGGTTTGGCAGATTTGCAAGAGTTATGTTATTTATAGGATATAAGCAAAGTCAAGGAGATCACACCTTGTTCATTAAGCATTCAGCCACAGGGAAAGTAACAATATTACTAGTCTATATGGATGACATCATACTCACAGGAGATCACGAGATAGAGCAGCAGATCTTGAGTAATTGTTTGGCTAAGGAGTTTGAGATTAAGACCTTGGGAAGGTTAATGTATTTTCTCATAGTTGAAGTAGCCACACTCCAGGAAAGGAATTTTTATATCCCAACAGAAGTATGTTACTGATTTACTTAAGGAGATATGGAAGACTGCATGTAAACCTTCAACTACACCTATGGAGTCGAACCTTAAGCTGGGAAAGGCAAAGGAAGATGTTCCCATCAATAAGGAAATGTATCAATGACTTATAAGGCGACTAATTTACTTGGCTCATACCAGACCTGATATAGCCTATGCGGTAAGCATGGTAAGCCAGTTTATGAATAGTCCTAAAGAAATTCACTTACAGGCAGCACATAAAATTTTGCAATACCTTAAGGGAACTCCAGGAAGAGGGATTTCGTTCAAAAGATTTTGAAACGAATATATAAGACACTTGAAGCATATACTGATGCTAACTATGTAGGATCAGTGGTGGATGGGAGATCTACATCGGGTTATTGTACCTTTCTTGGAGGAAATCTGATCACATGGAGAAATAAGAAATAGGGGAGAGTAGCACGATCTAGTGCACAAGCGGAATTTCGTGCTATGGCATAAGGTATATGCGAATTGTTTTGGGTGAAAATCATTCTAGAAGACTTAAAAGATTAAGTGGGATGCTCCTATGAGGCTTTATTGTGATAATAAATCAGCAATAAGCATAGCTCACAATCCAGTTCAACATGATAGGACTAAGCACATTGAGGTGGATAGACATTTCATCAAAGGAGAAGTTAGACAGTGGTTTAATATGCACTTCGTATCTACCAACACAAGGACAACTTGCTGACATTCTCACTAAAGGATTGAGTAGCTCAATATTTGAAAACATTGTATCCAAGCTGGGAATGGAAAATTCCTATTCACCAGCTTGAGGGGGAGTGTGAGAATCTATTCTAATAAGTATAGATACTATATTAGATAAATATCAAATATAGGAGATAAATATCAGATATAGGATATGTATTAGGATCCCTAAAAATAAGGGATCCTCAGATAGGGTTAGATTCCTAGTTCAGTAAGGATTAGGAGATTTGTTTCCTAATCTATGTTGTACTCTTTATGTATATATATCCTATTAAGTTTCAATAAAGTGGGTACCTTGAAAGCCTAAATTCTGATAGAACCTATCCTCTTCAATAGCCCAATTCTTCAATCTTGAAACCTGAATCCCTAATATTTGTTTTCTTCTCTCTTTCGGTGAAGCACTTCTTCCGTGGAATATTTTTAATATCCTGTTAGGGAACCTATACTTAAGCCTCTATTAGTATATACTAGAAAGGCTAAAAAGGGGTTAAGGAGAAAAGAGGGGCCAAATAGCAACAAATAAGGGGCTAATTAACAAATAAAGATAATTAAAGCGGGGGGAGAAGGAAAGGGGATTTTTTTATCGTGCATTTTATTTTTATCATGCATGTTATCTTTCCCTTTTTGTTACTGCTATTCAATATATCATTGTTGTTTCTCTTCTCCTACTGTTCTGGTGTGCTCTTTATTGCTGTGTTGTATTGTTCTATTGCTATATTTCATTGCTGTGTGGGTCACAGAGCTGAGATCCAACATTGGTCCGACCTGCCAGATCATTGGGAGGTGGGTGTTGACACGCTTATGCCAAGAAAGCCGTCAGCTATGGAGAGAGGAGTGAGTGCGTTGCAGGAGAGTCAGCAGCAAACTAACGAGTAGTTATTAGCCATTTCAGAAGGTAGCAGAGGACATACAAGATAGGACATGCCAGGAGGAGGGATGAATGCTGAGAAGTGGAGGTTTCCGGTGAACCCTCACCAGACCTATCTCCGGAGAGTGGGTCGTGCGACCAGGCCTCGGATTAGGAACCAAGTCACGACTCAGAACCTCCGATTTTGATCGAGTCAGAGCGTCACCAGCCACCGACAATGTCACCGAAGCTGTCTGAGACTAAACTAGACGTTTTTAGGCAACAAACTTGAAGGATAGAGTTCCCCACTTTCAATGGGTCTGACCCATATGGTTGAGTGACCCGGGCTGAGGTGTTTTTGTCTATTTAGGGAAGCCTGGAGTGTGTCAAGCTTGCATTACCTCATATAAGCATGGAAGGAGGCACAATCCACTGGTTCTCCCATCTTAAAGCTTCCGTTCCCGGATTAACTTGGGAAAAATTAAAAGAAGAGTTGATATCCCGATATAGTGGCCGCAAACACATCAATCCATACGAACAACTCTCAGTACTGCGACAAAATGGAACATTGGAAGAGTATATAACAGAGTTTGAGATGTTGGTTTCGCAAATTTCTCATATCATGGAGAAGCAATACATGGGATATTTCATGGGGGGAATCAGAGACGAGATGACACGAAAGGTCAGGACACACCAACCCAACAGCTGTATGAGCCTTATTGACGTGGCCAGAGATGTGGAAGAGTAGCTGTTGGGCGAAGGGGTGTTGAATTACCGAAAAATCTTCTCCAATACTAGTGACAAGAGATTCTCTAGGATGAGTAGAGTTATTAGCCCAGTGGCTACTCGGCTTCCTTTTACTGGCATTTGGGGTGACAACAAAGAGGGAAAACAAAACAAGAGTGGAGTGGCAGAATTGTATGGGCCTGTTAAAGCCGGGAACAGAAGTGTGGGGAGCAGTGGTGAGGGTGGATATAAGGCAAGTAGTGGGAGTCACCCTAAGGGTACTATCAACTTGACTTACTAAGAGCTGCAGGATAGAAGAGCAAAAGGGTTATGCTTCAAATGTGGGGAATGCTTTACACCCCTCCACTCGAGAAGGCAACTTAGACTCGTGATTCTAGAAGATGGTGAGGAGCCCAATGGAGAGGAAGAATGGTCATGTTAGAGCAGGACAAGAAAAAAGAAGTTGAAGTAGTATCATGTAATGTTATTGAATTGTATGAAGTGATGGTAACAAATACTAACAACCAAGATACTATAAGGGTGGAAAGGAGAATAGGGGGAGTATCCCTCCTTGTATTAATTGACAGTAGGGCCACTCATAATTTTGTTTCTACTGTAGAAAGTTCTATGGGGTTGGAAGTAGATGAGAATGTCAATTATGGGATCACCCTTGGCGATGGGCTTAGAGCAACAACCAAAGGGAAATGTAGAGGAATGAAGATAGAGATTGTGTCCAAGGAGTTCACAATAGATACATATAGGTTTGATCTTGGTGGAGTTGATGTAATATTAGGAGTTTCTTGGCTAAGATGTTAGGGGATGTTCGAGTTGGGAGAAAATGCAAATGGAGTTCGAGGTTCATGGAAAAGTGGTGGTTCGGCAAGGGAATACCAAATGGGGTGGATATACGTTCAGCTTTGAACCGAGTGTGTCACCCTCTTCTTTGTCAATTTATTATGGTCAATAGGGAGTCATCTAGCGCCAGTATTGGGAGATAGTGAGCTCACTTCGATCCAAAGAGAGGAGTTGGGGGAATTATTGGAATAACTTCAAGGGGTTTTTGCTGAACACAAGGGGTTGCCACCAACCAGACCAACACATCATGCTATTGTCCTGCGAGAGGGTGTCCCCCCAGTTAGTGTGCGCCCCTGCAGATATGCTTACATATAGGAGGAAATTGAGCAGCAAGTGCATACTCAAGCCCTGTAATATTGGTGAAAAAGAAAGATCAAAGTTGGAGATTTTGTGTAGACTACAAGGTGCTCAACAAGGTAACAGTCCCAGATAAGTACCCCATCCCAATCATTGATGAGTTATTTGATGAATTGCTTGGGGCATGCTACTTTTTCAAGATAGATCTCAAGTTTGGATACCATCAAATTAGGGTGAAAGAGAGTGATGTGCCCAAGACAACTTTTAGGACTCATGAAGGTCAATATGAATTTCTGGTAATACCGTTTGGTCTCATAAATGCTTCAGCTACTTTTCAAAGTACCATGAACAATATTTTTAGGCCATTATTGTGAAAAGGGGTGTTGGTTTCCTTTGATGACATTCTAATATATAGTTCAAATTGGCAAGATCACTTTTGTTTGGTGAAGAGAGTCTTGAATGTCTTACTTTCTAATCACTTGGTGGCTAATCAAAAGAAGTGTTCATTTGGGGTACAACAAATTGCATATTTGGGGCACATTATTACAACCCAAGGAGATAAAGTGGATCCCTACAAATTAAGGGCAATGTGGAATGGCCTAAACCCAAATCAGTAAAAGGATTTCGTGGATTTTTGGGCCTCACAGGGTACTACTGTAAGTACAGAATTATGGACAATTAGCAAAGCCTTTAACAGAGTTAATGAAGAAGGATACGTTTCACTGGAATGAGCACACTCAAGTTGCTTTTGACAAGTTGAAGCTGATAATGATTACCGCCCAAGTCTTAGTGCTACCTGATTTTTCCAAAGTGTTTGTAGTACGGTGTGATGCCTCAGAAAAGGTATAGGGGCAGTGTTGATGCAAGGTGAGAGACCTACTACTTTTTACAATAGAGCTTTCTCAAAAAGGGGATCATCAAAATCAACTTATAAGAGAGAATTAATGGCATTAGTACTAGCAGTTCAACATTGGAGGCCTTATTTATTAGGTCTTTATTTCACAGTTTGTACTGATCATCAACCCTTACGACACCTACTACAACAGAGGACTACTACTCTAATGCAATAGAGCTAGATGGCCAAACTTCTCAGGTATAATTTTGAGGTGATAAATAAACCTGGGAATAATAATAGAGTAGCTGATGCTTTGTCTAGGATGGAAGAAGAGGCAGAGTTGAAGATGGCGGTTTCTTCTCCTTATGGGTGGATAGTGAGAAATTAGCAGAAGAGGCCCAACAAGACCCTGAGTTGCAAATCACTGTGCAGCAAGCTTCTCTCTGAAACACATCATTTTGTTATACAAGCAATGGTTGGTTCTGCCATCTACTTCCACATGGGTTCCTATCTTGTTGCATGAGTTTCATACTATTCATGTGGGTGGACACTCAAGTTTCCTACGAACATACAAACGACAAGCAACCAATGTGTATTGGAGGGGGATGAAATGAGTTGTTCAAGAATTTGTGAAGCCTGTGAGATTTGTCAAAAGCATAAATATATGGCAATGTCTCCGATGGGATTGTTGTAGCCACTTGAAGTACCTTAGTAGGTGTGGGAGGATATCTCTATGGATTTTATATGGGGCCTACGCAAATCACACAGTTATGAACTGATTTTGGTGGTGGTGGACCAATTGTCTAAGTACGGCCACTTTATTCCCTTAAAGGCAGCCAGCATCTATAAAGAGAGTAGATGAGATATTCACCAATGAAATTATTAGGATTCATGGAGTTCCTAAGTCTATTGTTAGTGACCGAGATTCCCGTTTCATGAGCAATTTCTGGCAGGAACTTTTCAAGTTTCAAGGCACCATTTTTAAGATGAGTTCAACCTACCATCGCCAGGTGGACGAACAGACTGAAGTGGTGAACCGAATACTTGAGACTTACCTATGTTGTTTTGCTTCTAAGCAACCCAAAACATGGGTAACATGGGTGTATTGGGCTGAATATTGGTATAACACCTCGTTTAAAACTTCTACGGGTTGCTCTCCTTTTGAGACAGTTTATGGGAGGAAGCCTCCTTCCCTCCACCAGTACGTTCCAGGGGAAATCTTAGTGGAAGCAATGGCACAAGAATTGAGAAGTAGAATTCAAACAACTCAAATTCAACTTAAAAAGAGCTCAAGACCGTATGAGAAATCAGGCTGACAAACATAGGCGCTATAGGGAGTTTAAGGAGGGTGATTAGGTATTATATCTAAAGCTGTGTCCTCATTGGCAAACCACTGTGGCCACCCGCATCAATCCTAAGTTGGCAGCCCAATAATACTATCCTTTTCAAGGGTTGGAGCGCATAGGAGTGGTTGCTTACAAGCTCCAATTGACAGCCAATTCCTGAATACATACAGTTTTTCAGATCTCTTCCTTGAAACCAGCCATTGGGGCCCCTCTTACACCCCCCACTCTCCCAATTGAGTTAGAGGAAGCTGATGACTTCCCTTATGAGCCTAAATACATCCTGCAAACCCGGAATACTATAGAGGACAAGGTGGCAAAGACACAATGGCTTATTAAATGGAAGAACCCCCCGGTGGAGGAGTCTACTTGGGAAGATGTTGAGTACATCTAGTTACAATTTCCACACTGCTGCCTTGAGGACAAGGTAGCCTAAGCCTCTATTACTATATACTAGAAACGCTAAAAAGGGATCAATGAGTGAAGAAGGACCAAATAGCAACAAATAGGGGGCTAATTAGCAAATAAAGATAATTAAAGATATTAGGTCAGTGGGGGTGGAGGAAAGGGGATTTTTTAATCCTATATTTGGCTTTTGAAAGCTGTTAGCTAGGACTGAGGCCTTGCAGCTTTCAGTGGGGGGAGAAAACTTGAGTCTCCATTGTTATCTTTCCCTTTTTGTTACTGCTATTCAATATATCGTTGCTGTTTCTCTTCTCCTACTGTCCTGGTGTGCTCTTTATTGCTGTGTTGTATTGTTCTGCTGCTATATTTCATTGCTGTGTGGGTTGTTAGTTTGTCCTGCTTTGATACTATAAATAGATAGGTTAAACCTAATGACCATTCCACCACCATATTAAACTAATGTGTTCTTCTTCTTTCCCTTTCTTCTTTAGATACTTTGACATAGTTTAAACACATATAAACAGGCACATACTAGCATGCAGAGGTGTACAAAGATAAGAGGAGATTAGGTAAAATATTTTAACTTTCTTTAAGGCTATATTCCAGCTCTTACAATTAATATAATTATTATATTTCCAAACAAGTGCTACCTATAGGTAACTTAAAACAGAAAGCAAAAGGGAAGATGTATATGAGGTTTAAAAACAGTCGTAATTTATATCCATTATTACCTTGAATAATGGATCTATGTCACCATCAATGTCAAACCAGGAGAACTCATTGTTGACTTTTGAAGCTGTGTACAAAGCAAGCTCCTTCTGCAAGAAAGTCGCTGACTCAGAAATCCTGGAATTAAAGTGATCCCAATATACATCTTCACAGTTTAAAACATGATCCTTATCCAGCTGATTTGTTTCATGGAAACCACTTCATAAAGCATATCTAACATAATAATGTATGATTCATCCGGAACAGAGGCACATCCAGAGATCTACAACTATGAGAAACTCATTTTCTTTATTTACATGTTGCATCCTAATGAGGATAAAGAAACACCATTTGGCCTTGTGGCTCAATGGGTGAGGATGTGAAAGACATCCTCCAAGCCATAGTCTAAATGCTAGTGAAGACCTTTCTGCTTTACAACAAACAGAAATAAAGGATGTTAAAGAAAAAAACAAGGCACCTAACACTCATTATTTCAACTAACTATAAACCTGATAGAAGGCCAAGCATTGAAACACAAACTTCTCCACTGAGTCCAGTTCCAGATCCAGTGTAGTGTCATAATCCTTGACCTGTGACAAGTAAATCATAGTTAAGCATTAAGCACACTGATGTTGAAGAAGCAGAAAGGATGTAATTCATAGCAAAACCTAATGAACTAAAAGTCAAACCCCATATTCTAATGCTCAGAATTGCTATAGGGGAACATTTTTTCGAAGTAGCCATAATTTCTTATAGTCAAAATTTGACTTGAAATTATTTGCTTTTTGTTCCCTTCCTGCCAAGAGTCTTAAGCAACCAAACACAAATTACTCCACCTCTCTAACTAGATCTAAACCATGTCCTTGGATCATATAACATACCAAATTAGCGTGCATCAAATGAAAATATCAGCAGTTGAACTAAAATTTCAAATTATGATTCATCCAGAGCACATGGATTTAAAGCACAAGGACGCCTACTATGCAATGAAAAAGGCCCAAATGGGGAAGAAAAGAAAAAGTAAGAGAATTGCTTCATCACCGCCTCTCCATATTCTCCAATGGCGTGGTAGCACGATCCTCGTAAATACAAGCACTCTATACTTGAGTTCTCAATGCTCAAGCCAACTGATAAATCCTTGATAGCCTTTCTGCAAGATTCAAAGTCAGCTTAGTCCATTCACTGTCACTGGCAATAAGCTAATGCGGAGCCAAAAAATAGTTACCGACAGACTCAGAGAATTAAACACTCAATATAGAAGCAATAGTTTGACAGAACATACTTGTGTTCACCCATCCCATGTAGCAGCAGTGCACGCAAATGATATGCCTTTGCAAACCTATGAAAATCAAGGACAACAATGAACTCCTGAATGAAAACGTACATAAGTAAATCTCAAGAATACACACACATGCAATGTCAGGAAGCTTCCAGGTGCCAACAGAAGTGTTGAAACAATCAGAATTAGGCACCAATAACCCTTAAATATTTGGGAACAAAGAAAATGACGTGGAAAGAGAAAAATTACCTTGTATCAATCTGGAGAATTTGTTGAATGCATTCAAAAGCTTTTAGAGGGTTAGCCAAATCATGGTAGAACTGCAAAAAGTTAACAGAATCCACATTAGAGCAATGACTACTTAATAATCCTGCTTAACGCGCTAGTGAAAAGCTACTGAATAGGCTTTAATGCCGCTCAACACACTAGTGAAATGCTATTGAACAGGCTCTATCTAGTATTTAAACTGTGAATTGGTTAAGTGCGTACACAACTGCCTCGGAGTTTATAAATATACTCTCAAGTTAGAAGTTTGTCCCTAATTAGTGCATAAGTACTCTTGAAGAAGGATTAATAAAAAGAACTTCATCTAAATCACAAATATTCTTAATAAGGATGCCACGACAATATTTTTGCAACAAGAATTGGCCATGACAACAACTATCATTTCAACCACAAATTTGATATTAAAGGGTATAGTTCTTCAAGGATGTAAAGTGAATATAGCCTAGAAGCATAAAAAAAGTCCCTAAACAATATTATGAGACCTAAACCTTATACAGAACTTGTCAAATAAATGAATGCATAGAAGAGGAAACAAATAGAAATTTGAAAATCAAGAACATAACTGGAGTTAGACAAAGATAAAAAGAAGCCCTCAAAAACACAGTATTATATAAGGAAAGAGGAATTATTACAACATGGCCTTAAAATGAAGCATTGTACTTGTTATAAATCGATAAAACACCTTATTTTCTCAACTTTGTTTTCATTTTTAAATGATATTTATTGATCTGTTATCAAATTTGTTTTTGAGCTACGTAGACTTGCAAGATCTGGTGCTTCTAATAACTGAAACTTTGCTCTCTGCCAGTGTATTTCCCTCAGAGACATATTTCATGTTCGTTTTGCTCCTTTATGACATAACTAATAGCACCAACTAAAAATCAATCTTTTGTGACTGAAGTCACACCTTGAATCTTTGAACTAAAGAAAGATAGTATAGCAAATATTTGTGGTTGCAGTTGAACATGGATGCTCACTTCAATTTATGTGAAGATAAAATTACAAATGAGAAACATTGTTGGATCCTTTCAGTAAGAGTTCTGTAATTGTTCACTAATCAAATAGCGAAATAATGAAGTAAGCCACCACATCAAACATGGACAATTGCACGTCCAAATGATGCAGGTTAGGAAAGCAGTTTTTCAGACAAATTAGGGCAGATTGTGGCTGGAACTATAAAAAACATATTTAGGTTTAAAGAACACTTCTGGAATAAATTTAACAACTAAACATGAATTGTTGTATCTGTTGGCAAAGTCCCTATTTATAGCCTAATAAATTCTTATTACAAATAGAAAAATCGAACACAACATAGAAAAACATGGACTTCTTGACCAAAAAAAAAACCTGAGTAGAATACATTGTGAAGACTATTAAATAAGAAAATACAGAAACATTGATAAATATCTGTATAATATAAGGATCCCGGTAACAAGATCAAGAATTCGAGTCCCTTTGGATGAAAGATCACAGCACTTGTGTATACCTGAGTGAGATGAGCCCATGCCTCGTGGAAATTACAATCAATTTGAATTGATCTTAAGTGTGCCTCCTCAGCCCTTTTATACTCAGCAATTGAAGCTAATGCCAAGCCCTATTGAAATACACTCACTCAATTCAGGTGAAGGAAGTTCCAAGATAATCTAGACAGCAGTAATCAGAAAAGCCTCAGATATAAAGTACTGACTAAATACGTGTAGGCAGACTTGTTATCTTTATCAATCCTCACACATGCATTGAGGTCTTCAATAGCAGCATGAAAATCTTTAAACTTGAAATTGACAATTCCTGCACTATTAGCAATGAATCAATTATATAAATGGCTGTTTTACAAAAGAATGTTCATTAGACCATGTACACTCAGAAAAAAAAAATTTGTTTAAGGTTTTCTCCACAGAGTTGGATCAGATATCCTGATCACACCATCATGATTTGTCTGTATGCCATTAGTGATGCCGAGACAGAAACAATGGCATGAAAATTCCTTACAATGTAACGGAGAATTAGAAAGACGAACATAACAAAAAATTTCTAATATAATCAAATGTGGTTTCCTAAATGTCACTAATTTAACTCAAGCAAAGGTCACGAGGAATAGGAGATTATAATGCAATTAAATATATCAGAAGGAGAAACTTGACTGACAACTATTTGAGAAAAGTACCCCTTTCATGCAATATGTCTGCAGAGTTTGGCTCAAACTCTAATGCCTTTGTCAAGTCTTCAATGGCCTGGTATCACCAACAATTAATCAGTCAATAGCATGATCTATGGCAGATAGAGTCAAAAGTTCTAAATAGAAACCTTTCTTGTTGTCTCGGTATAGAAATCATTAAACATAAAAGCTTAAACTATAGTGTGAGGTCCAAGAATGGATCATATATTACTCCAACACACCCCGCACATGAAGTATGGACAAATCAAAATAAATCACAAATTCGAGACCAACCAATCACACAGACTATGATGTCAACAAACCATTCAATCCAAAAGTTTAAGGTTAATGGTAACGTTCTCAGGGTTGTAGTTTAAGCCTTGAGAAAATAAACATAGTATAACCTTTTGGATGTCCTTTTCAGTTTTTTCAACAAGACGTTAGGCATTTGTTCAAAAGTAAATCTTTTACCACAGGCATTCAAGAGCTTAGCTAGTCTACAAGAAGTATGAGAAACGCTTTTTAGATGAATAAAGATAAAATCACTTGCTGTCAAACATAATATGCAGATAGCATTAATCAAAGATGTAAAAACATATGCAACATACCCAATTAAGATAGACAGTTTCTAGAGTTATGAACAGTAAACCTTCGTAGGTTAAACAATTCTCACCTCTATAGACTCCCCCAAGGCAGCTCGAGCCTGCCCTCTCCGCTTCCATGCCTCACCAGCTGATGGGTTTGATTGAATAGCCTAAGATTCAATTTTAATAGCCAGCTTAGGCACTCACAAGAGCAACCAAGTGGCTCTTTATAAGCTTTTTAAGCATTAAAGGATCTACCTTCGAAAAATCAGCAATTGCAGCTTCAAGTTCTCTTTGGAATGCATATGCTGTGCCTCGACCTATTAGCGCCTCAGGATAATTTGGATCCTCACTCAGTATCTGAATAAGAAAAATGTTTAGAAGAATCTCACAATTCGTAAAATCAATAAATACCTAAAGGAAACAGAAAAGCATCACAATAATGCCTGCTTATAAAAAATTACCTGGTCAAAGATAGATATGGCAGAAGCATATCTCCCTTCATTAACCTGCAAAGAACCTGACTGTCAAATTGAATCGTACACAAAAATCAACTAATATTCTATCATCATCACTTTAGGATAAAACGTGTAAAAGTTGGCACATGCCTGGCTTATACCCCTCGAGAGTCGGAAATCTACACTTATCGAATTTGAATTTGAAATCTTGGGAAAGCCAAATTTTCCATTTCTCTTGGCTACACCAGATTCATTGTGTTTGTCGGTTTTACGACTTAACTTGCTGGAAATTTCACTTGTATCATCTAACTTGCTGGAAATTCCACTTGTATCATCTGAGATGTTGAATACTGGAGAAAACTTATTTAATCGTTCCTTTGAATTGCTTAAGGCATTAAAAGACTCAGAGTTATGAACCAGCTCAACAACAGTATCATGAGCTCCATTTTTTCTGCCATCAACCTTTCGACTCCCTCCATTCTGATCAACTGATCCATTGCATATGTCAAAATTGTCCTCAAACTTGTCACATGTTACAAATACATCTTTCAACTTACTCAATAAACTGGATTCTTCATTCAATTTGGTGGGTTGCATGTAAGTTTCACCAGAGTTATCGTTCATATGAAGCCCTGGTTCAGATAAAGCCAAAAGAAAGTTCTCTCCAGAGTTTGTAAGTACTCCGTTCTGTATCTCATTTTCGTCTCCAGAACTGCTGTTAATGTTAGACCCAACTCTTGATTTGATGCATAAATTATGAAAGTCATTCAGATTGTTCTGGTCTGTACAAGTTTTGCTCAGTTTGCCATTCATATGTCCTCCTGACTCAGATACAATTGTAGATAATGTGGACTGTGTCACGTGGTTTTCATGACCAACACTTTTATCTTCTTTTGAAAGCTTAAGAAGTTCTTCCAGTTCAAGCAATTGTTTCAAATCAGCAGACTGACACAAGGCACGTTCATAGCCTTGTTCCCATGCTAAAAGAGCATCCTCTTTCCTACCCAAGAACGAAAATGCTCGACCTATAGCACAAAATTTACACATATAAGCCGGGGAGACTATTATCAACAAAATGCAACTCAAACATCAGTTACGTTTAAATTATAAGAACATGTAAAGGTATCAAATTATAAGGTTTTTTTAAGCATACTATGTGAGACACTGACTAGAAGCAACAGCTCAAAGTTTTTGGTATAACTGATACTGAATAATCTGGACCGAACTTAATATTTCCATCAAGGAAAAAGTGAGGACAAGAGAAGGGGAATGGAAATGTATATGCTTTGGGCAATATTTATTTACAGGTAAGCTATTGATTACCATAGCACTCTGTATTCGTCATTCTTTTCCCTGCCTATCCATTCAAATGGCATATCAAATACGTATCCCTGGATATTTAGTGAAACAGCACTGGCTGCAGTACCAAACCTTTCTCCTGAAACTCAAAATTCTATCGTCTATAACTCAAGTAAGCCGCTGATTACATTTGTCATTCAAGCGTATATAATCAAACTGTCGTTACCAAACAATCCAAAAGTGAAACTTTCACCCCGTTCAAAAATTAGACAATCATTGTGAAGCTAACAAATTCTACTCACCAACTATCAGAAAGGGAGCTAGAAAACGCAAAATTGAATAGAAATTCCAAAGTTCGATGCACGTTGATTTAAAAAACAACAACCAAACGCAAAACAATACCTTTGAGGATATAAGCTTGAAGAACCGTGGGGTCGTGCTGAAGCGCTCTGTCGCAGTCCTTAATTACGTGCTTGTGGAGCTCCAATTGACTGTAACAAAAGGCTCGATTGCTTCAAGAGAAACCAAAAAAAAAAAAAATCAATCAGACACGAGAAATGAAAATAGATCAATGAGGAAGAATCCAGAAGAGTCGAAGAAGGAACCAGATGTCTTGAGTGGAGAAGGAGGAGGACTGAGCCAGGAGGGAGTCCAGGACTCGAATCGCCTTGGACCAATTTCTGGAGGCACAGAGTTTGGCCAGCTCAACTCGCTCGGAAATCGGCGGAGCCATAACGAGTGGACTCTCTCTGCAGCAAGTACTCTTTAAGTTTTCTGCTACGGTGGCTTGAGGTTTCTGAGCGTTGAATACCTGGGAGAGAGATAGAGAAGAGAAAGGGTACAATGGGAAGAACAATAAAAACAGGGCGTAACAAATCGAGTTGGATGAAACTGGGTGCCTGAGGATTGCCGCCCCACTACACGTGTGGAAAATGCTTAATGTGATAATTGTTTAATTGACGCTTAAATTGATTTTATGACTTTTATCTTCAATCTTCATATTTTAGAAAATAAAACAAAATTAGCCATTAAACGGTTGACTAAAAAAGTAAAAGAACCGGACAGACATCTCACGTGACAAAACGTGAGATCCGGTGCAAAAAAGGATGCTTCCTGGCAATTCAAGTAAAGCATCACGCACGCTTGTCTGTTCCCGGAGAAGACGAACAGAACCCCCAAGGGCCAAGGTGCGCGTCTTTGCGGATTTATGACTCTAATTAATTTTAAATATTTGATGATATAATTTTGAATTTTTAATGTTTAATTATTTACATATTATTACATAATCATACGTGGTGAGTATGATTCATATCTCTCTCTCTCTCTTTTTAGCATTCAATTTAACATTTTATTGTGATTCGTACAATGTATCATAATCATTAATTTATTTGTTTAGCTAAAATAATATAAATTCTACTATATAAGATTTAATATCATATCTTTAAAATAACCATACCTTTAAATTAATATCATATCTTTAAAATAACCATACCTTTAAATTATGCAAGGCAATAAAAATATCACATCCTAAGTAATTAAGCATGTAATATATGAAAATCTAACAAAATCTTATGTCAAATTTGTTTTAGATTGATAATAAGAAATAATGTTTTAAAAACCGATCTAAAAATTTAACCAATAATATAAGTTTTTTTTTATTCGAGGAAATCCTGTAGGCGGACCAAGCGGGCACACCTCTCTAAAGACCCAACTGGCGCACCACCCCACAGGCGGGCCAAGCGGGCGCACCTTATCATTGAGGGTCCAACTAGTTCTCCATCTACAGGTAAAACCCCGGCTGCCCCAGGCTCTTACAAGAAGGGCTAGCATGGAATCGAACCTGGGACCTAACCAAAGTTAAGTCCCGCTCTCAACCATCGAGTCACACCCTTGAGGCCCAATAATATAAGATGTTTAAGACTAATAATAAAACAAACTAAAGATTGAATAAAATTAAAAAAAAGATTATCTTTATATATCAAAAATTTTGAATTATTAAATAAAAATTAATTGGTTTATTTTAGTTTATAATAACTTATTAATTAGTAAAAATTGATTAAATGATTAATAAATTGATTGATTTTTAATAATAAGAATTATTAAAATAATCAAACTAAAAAATTAATAATCGAACTAAAAAATTAAATGGTTAAAAGATAATCGAATAGATTTTTTAATAACTGACAAAAAGTATGAATGGTGCTAATTTTCAAAAAATTTTAATTATAAGTAAATAATTTCTAAATTTAATATCAAATGAGGTTGAAAATGTATGTATATATATACACACAAGTCTATCAAGCTGCATTTATTTGAAGTAATTATTTAGGCTTAGTCAAGGTAATCAAGTAACTCTAGCACATGGACTTCGAAATCAAATTATAACCTTTTTGAAGTGAAGCCACACCGATAACTTACAAATTACAATCATAAAATAAACGAAGGCGAAGAAAAGGAACACGGTAAAGCGAATCCTTTCACGTACCAGGGGCCTCAAAGCTTGTTATAGCACAATTTGAGCCAAATCTAAAGCAAAACTTGTACATTGTGTACTTCTAAATAAATCATTTAATAAAACAATAATTTTAAATTTTAAATAAACCATATTATAAGTGTTATTAATTTTAGATATCAATTATTGCTGAAAAGTATGTAATGTAGTCTTACCACCTTCAAGATTAGATTCCTAACATTCACGAGAGTCCACGACATTAGACTAATTTAATAGGTCAACAACTAATGACATTTTGATTTCATTTTAGAAAAATATTGACGTAACTACATGAAGTCTATTTTTGAAAGATTATTATGCAAGTAATTATTCTTAGTGGAAGTGACTAGGGATGACAATCGGTGATCAAGTCAAGTTTTGAGTCTCAGTGGATATTTTGTTATTTAATTAAAAAATAAAAAATATTGTAATAATTGTCATGTCTCAAGTTGAACTGGATTTAGATAACCTGAGATTCAATATTTTAAAAATTAGGGCATCAACCTTAATTGAAGCTAATCCAAATCTAATTGTCATATCTAGAAGTGGCTCATTTGAACAACGTTGTGAGTACTTTTTTTTTTTTTGGTGAAAGGGAAAAGATACGAAACCTAAGCACGTAAAACTGCCTCAGAAGAGGCATCAAGAGCTAGACGCCGGCGAAGACTTGGAGGAGGAGTTTCCTAGATAGACCAGCGATAGAAGTGAGAAGCACCATGTTTGGCTAAAAGATCAGCGCATTGATTGCCCTCCCGGAGGGTATGAACAACAGAGCAAGCCCACGCCTTCTGCATCAACTGCCTGATATCTACAAGAACATGCAGGTAAGGATG
>JANTNU010000235.1:5139027-5150502 GCA_024752395.1 Erythroxylum havanense | reverse complement strand
ATTTAATAATAAAATTTAAATTTATTTTATTTTATTTTATAATTTGTTTAATTTTGTAAATAAACAAATAAATTTTAATTTAATAATTATTAAAATATAATTAAATTTAAAAAATAGATTCAATTTAAATAAATTTTGATTTAATAATTAAAATATATTTAAAAATATTAATCTATAAAATAAAATAAAATAATTTTTATCGATAATCATTCTATTTAAGGTACAATCTCCTTAATACGACTCTTTTATCTTCTCGAACTTGTTAAGGTAATCCTCTCTTCAATTATGATACGATATAGACATTGTTGGCGCATGTGATATAATGAATAATGATTTGTTTTCCATAGCATGCGCAGAACACAACTACATAAGATAACTGAAATAATCATTGGATTCTCATACATTCTTAACCAACCTTTTGATCTCCTAGTAAACCTGGGTAATCAGACAACTCATTTCATTACATCACACCCACTGTCTCTGTATTCCGAAATCATGCAAGAAAACGACATGAAACATGAATCCTTCCCTCAAACTCTCCTAGTCATATGCTCTTTGGTCTTTTCCTGTCATAGCATCAACCCATCCTACCAGCCACTACTTTTTCAGTCACGACTTGCCGTTTTCACACCCCAACATAGGTAAAAAGCGGCCACTGTCCTGCTTAATCATGACAACCACCTCCTCTTCTTCCACCACCACCACCTTCCGTTTCCATCATTTACACGGTCTCAATTCTTTTTGTGTTCCAAGTCATTAATGCACACGAAAGCCGCTTTTTTTTTTTTTCTTAGGAAAGACAAAAACAAGGCCTGTGTGTTACTTTTCGTGTCTAGAGTACAGTGTCTCTCCACGCCGATCAAAAAGGAACTAATGTCTAATGGCGAATTCAAATTAAAGAAAAAGAGGAAACAAAGACAAAAGGGTTTGCAGCTAAAAGATATCTAATGATAAAAAGAATGCAAGCATGCGAGGGGACTGTTTCACGAGTCTGCACTTGAGGACCTTCTCATGATCAAAAGATTTTTTGGTGCTAAAGCTGCTTTATCCATTCAAACGTTTGATGATGTGACATTACTTGCTTTCCCTGTTGTTCTGCCATTTTCTTCTTTATCTTCAGCTGTTTCTGCTTCTCTTTTATGGACTCTCTTACAATTCTATCATGTCTGACATTACTAGAAGTACTACTGTTGCTGTTTCTAATGACCACCCTGTTCAGTGGAACAGGCTTCACTGCACTGACCGAGCAGCTGCAATCGCTTAAAAACCCTCCTCTCTTGTCTGATGTTCTGTGTTTCCTCACTTTCCCCAGGTTCTCGTCTTGGGTACTATTACCAGACCTAATGCGACTATTGTTGTTGTCAATTTGGCTAAAATTATGGAAGTTGGAACTACTGCTACTAGCACTGCTATTTCTACTAACCGTAGAGTTACGAAACTTGAGATCTTGTAATTCAATTTCTGGTGTACGGACAAGACCCCGTCTTAGGATGTTCCACACAGAGGATTTGCTTGTCCTGTTAGAAGCAGGATTTCTACCCATCTGAGAGACTGGTTGCCTGATTTGAGGCCTGGGACTTTGGTGATGAGAAATAAACTGATTGGAGACTCTTGGCTTGGGAATTCTTGCTTTGATAGCAACAGAACTACCATTGCTGCTTGACGATTGATGACTTCTGCCACTACTGCTTCTACTACTGAAACTCGTAGACCAGCCAAGCGAGTAACGATCCATAGATTCTGACCTCAATAAGCTCCGACCTGGGTCGAAAGTATCCAGCTTGGAGAATTTGTTAAAGCCACATTCTGAACTCACTGAGAGACGATGTGGGAGGATTTGGCCTTGAAAAAATATGTCATCCGCTGCACACATCTCTGATTCTGTAGATTGACGACCGCTCCAGGGAATAAAATCGAAATCTTCTTGATGACATGATTCTGTTGTTTCAACATCTCCTTCGCTTGATCGATTCTCTTCAGCTATAACGTTAACTGGTAAATCACACAGTGACAGTGCTTCTTCTTCTTCTTCTTCTTCTCCTTCTTCGTCTTCTTCTTCTTGAAGTAGACAAGTCTCACAATTTTCCCATTTCTCATGATCAGATGCCATTTTCTTGCAACGAAACTGTTGCTTTGGGTCCTCCTATCAAGAAACTAGAGCAAATATCTAATGGTTATATGCAACAAGAAGATTTTTTTAACGGGAGAAAGAAACAGTAACTCCAATTGTTGCATGAGAAGGATGTATAAAGGAAAAGGCTAAGTGGGGCAGTGACATGTGGAGTATAAAGAATTAAAGCTACCGAAAGAAAGCCCTGGACAAAAGCATTCTAGAGAGAGACATGAGAAGGGTGTGCGAGTTACTGCTTAAATTCCTCTCTCGCTCTCTCCAACATGCTGCCATTAGGCGGGCCATTATCTGACCTACTGTTCTATGAACTCTCACTTTCTCTTATTCTATTGCAAGTGCTGGTGTCGGGTTGACATGCGGAAAACTACTGCTTTTCAGTGTACAGCTTTTGGTCCTCCTTCCAGCCCAAGGTGCCTGTGAATTCTCGGAGAAGAGTAAAGACGAACTGGAATTGGTTCATTGGAATTGAGATTCAATTTATAAGTTATTAAATTGAAAAGTCAATTAGGTGTGAATAGTGATTGGCTTTGGATGTTATCGTAATTAGGAACGTATAGTGATTGGTATCTGATATTGTGTGTTAGAATTGGATACGCAAAGGATTTTGACTGGTAAAAACATGGACATTGTGGGATGTATTAAAAAAGATGTCTTTCCTTACGAGTCTAGAATTTTTTTTAAATTTTATGATATTTTATTATGTCTTATAAATTTTAATTATTTATTTATATAAATTTTGGATAGATCTCATATAAATAAACGTAAGATTCATATAAATAAATGACTAATATTTATAAAATAAAATAAATCATTATAAAATTGGACAGAAGATGATGTTCTTTTTAAGACGTGATTGGCCTTATATAGTTCAGGATGATACGAATGGAAAGGAAAGGGGAGAGAAGAACGATAGTGATAAACACTTGCTTCTGACCCTTTTTCGTTGCTTCATTCTCTGTATCTGAATCATAAGGCTGATGGTATTACTATTACTTGATTGTTTAAGATGCGTACTCAAAATTATAATTATTTACTCAGACATATAAGGCTCCCAAAAATCTAAACTATGGCCTTGTAATTTGGTAAATGCAAACTAAGAGATATTTGATTGTTTGACTATATTAGATCGCTGATAATCATGTTTAGTAATAAATTAATTAAGTTAGTGGATTAATTTCAATCCGTTGTTTTAAAAAACGCTTATATAAAAAATATTTTGCTCTAGCAGATGAGAAATTAAGGAACAAAAACATAATTGTGCTCAAAAGTTATTACAAATTACTTAAACTGTTAAAAGAGCTAGAGATAGAAAAAATAAATTTATCCTCTCTTCCTCCTTCTCATCCATATGTTTGGCGAGGAAGAGAATTTATGATATTTTGATAAAGACATGAATTTCATTTTTTTGATTACACGATACAAATTTAACTTTATTTTAAAACTGTCTTTAAGTAGAATTTAACTTTTATAAATATGATTTTAACCAATCTTCTACTTATGTATATCTTGAGTTTTCATTGGCGAACCAAGTTGTTGAGCAGCTCTTATGATAATATTAAAAAAAAACTAAGATATAATATTCATATTCTTATAATTTTTTTAAGTTATGCCCTTCTCTCGTTATTTTACACATAAATGATTAATATTAAACAGTTAATTTTATCAAACATCTTTAAATAAACAGTTGATGTTATCTACTAGTCAAATTATCGATATTAATCTATTGTTAGCTAATTGTCAACTAACCGCTGATAGAATCAATTAATAGCCAATATAATTTGCTGATTGTTAAACAAGATCTATGTGTATTTGAGTTTTATATCAATATGATTCATGATACACAAAATCTCTACAAATTAATATTATTTAATTAATATATTTAAAATAATTAATCAAGGATTGCACGATGCTATAAATTTTAAATTCAACTCTTTAAAAAAAACTGTGAAGTCCAACTCAAATTGCGGGGAAGTCTTAAATAAATATGAATTATAAATTTTGAAACCCTAATTCCAACTCTTAAAAATAAGATACAGGCTTCACGTGAAGATTAATAGCTAAATTGGATCCGCTCATACTGGACTAGGCTTCAATTAATCCATTTCATGTTCAATTATCCTATCGAGGCCCAAATCAATAATTATTCTTTTGATTGGATCTTATTTTTCCAACCGAAAGATCTATAAATTGGGATATTAATAAGCCAGCCTTCTCGAATCTCCACCGGATTTAATAACGTAAGAAATATTAAATTAAAAACAATCGATTTTCTTGTAAAAAATTTTAAATCAAAATTTTTTGATTCAATTTTTAATTTTTAGTTTGATTTATTTTAATAAAATTTATAATTAAAAATTATCAATTTATTTATTAAAAGGTCAATTTTTAAATTAATAATTTCTTATAAATTAAAATTAATTATTTTTGATAAAATCTTTTGATTATATTTTAAATTTTTAAAATTTATTCAATTTTTAACAGATTTTACGTTAATCTAATATCAAAACTTCCTTACTTTATCAATTTAACTTTTGACTTAATTTTTAAAATATTGTTATATACAAGAGTAATTAAGGACAATTTGATAATTGAAAATAATAGTAATTTAGATATTTTATTGTTACATCTGTATATGGATCTATCGGAAATAATCTCTCTATTATATAAAAATAAGATTATGTACTATCAAACTTCCCAAATCTCGTTTTATTGTAGAATTTCAGATTTAATGTAATGATAATGATGATAGTAATTTAGGTGTTATTTAAAATTTTCATTTCGAATTTGTAAATGAAATAGGGGTTAAAGTATCCAATTTCGAGCAGAAGTTATTCTATTTACTCTTTCTTTATTACCCTGTAAACAGAACCAAGTACAAGGTCGCAGCCTCGTCGGCCACGATCAAACAGCGAGGCCACGATCAAACATTCAAGGAAATGATCTTTTCCAAACATACACTAATGATTTTAGCTAGACAGGTAAACCTAGCTAAAACCCTGGTGTCCGATAGCACCCGTAGGATTTGCCTCCGCTTTAGAATCACCGGGGTCGGCAGCGCCTGAAGGAGTAGGAGCGTCTGTGGCGCCAGCTCCACGGCAACCAGACTTTGGTTGTTGATGACCTTCGGCTCCATAAGCCTTGAACTTGTAATCTTCCAAGTCCTTGTAATTCACGTAAGGACTATCCTCAACTGGGATACCTTCTTTTGGGCTTCGCTTACCGCTTTCATGATCAATATCCTCAGGCTTTCTCTCAGCGTTACGCTGCTGATTTTGCTCCTTCCCGAACTTCTTAGCCCTCTTCTTCACTCTTATAGTTATCTTTCCTCCTTTACTCTACCCGGAGCTGATCTAGTGTGATTCTTATATTGTTATCAATTTCTCTTCCAAGTTCCGATGCATTATATCCAAGTTCCAACAACCAGAGTCCGATTTTGCCAGCTTGCAGCTAAGTGAATGTAATTAATATATCCCAAGACGGGCTGCTCCGGTGAGGTCGGCCAGGAGAAGAAGTTGTCGAAGATGGCCCGATCTTTTCAAGACCAAAGAAACCAACATTCTGTGCCAAAGATAATGGCCCAGTCAAATCCCCCCATCACATTGCACGAGAGTAGGTTCGTTATGAGCCATTCGTTGTGATCCATGGAAAAGAATTCTGCCGTGATGACCTGAGGGGGAAACCTCATCTATAGGGAGCGGGCTTGGGAGCAGTCCCTCACTACATAGAGAGAGGATTCCTCAAGGTAAAAATGGTAGTAGTTTGTATCCGAAGTGAATCTCGGTGGACGCGCTGTTGATTAGTGAAAAGTTTGTCATGCAATAGTAGCCATAGGAATGCACGGATTTGTTGGGGCCCCTACCACTTCCATACAGTACGCCGGAGGTATTATGCATATTGGTATCGTGGTGCAAGATTATGGAATAAGCAAAAGACGTCATAAATTGGTCATCCTCTGTATGTCCCCATATGAGTTTGTCCGGCCCAAGGGATGTCGACGGTGGAAGGATACCTGCAATAGACAAACAGAGCGTCAAAGGGAGTAGATGTTGAAGAATGACCCAATTCTAATTACCAGTAGAGTCCATGAAGTGTTGCACTCAATGCTCAATAGTTCCTGGGGGTATCGGGGCCACTGTATGAGAAATAAGGGAGCCCCAGTCCTCAACCCACGGGTCGAGCCAAAATCTCGTGCGGGCGTCGTCCCCTATCATCCATTTCAGTCCTTGCAACACGTAAGCCCAAGTCGATTTGATACTCTTCCAGATCATCAAGCCACTTGAAACATCAAAGGAAAAAGGGAAATTATTAGTATCAAAGTTATATTTGGTAGATAAAACTTCAACCCATAGAGTGTCTAGTTTAGAAACTAGGGTCCAGCCGAGTTTGGCAAGGCGAGCATCATTGGTTTCCCTAATTTTACGAAATCCCAAACCCCCCATTTCCTTGGGCAGGTGAACTGTGTCCCAATTGAGCAAGCTAATCCTCTTCGTATCATTTGTCGTGCCCCATAAGATTTGACGCATGATTTTCTCAAGATCATCACACAACTGGCACGGCAGGCATACAGTCTCCATCGTGTAAGTAGGGATCGTAGCAAGGATAGATTGGATCAGAGTGATTCGTCCTGTGAGCAAAAGCATGTTTGCAGACCATCCCAAGAGGCACTGTTGGGTCGTGTCCAGAATATGCTGGTAAGTTTTTTTGTTAACCCACTTGCGTAAAAGGGGCACTTCAAGGTAACGACCTAAATTCATCATCAACTTGAAGTCCAGGGCCTCGCTGAGCAAATGGGCTAGGGTTGTCGAGATATTACGTGAAAAAAACAACAACAGGACTTGTCTTGACTGACATGTTGCCTGAAAGTGGTGCAGAATGTATCTAACGTATCTCGTATTTCTTAAATCTGACCAATGGAGGCTTCTACAAAAAGAATGAAGTCATTGGCAAAGAATAAATAAGATAGGGGATGGTCATCCTTGCTTAATCGAATCGGTTTCCATCGTCCTGTGTCGAGAGACTCGTTGATTAAGTAACTGAGTCTTTCCATGCAAAGCACAAAAAGGTAAGGGGATAGAGGGTCCCCCTATTGAATACCCCTGGTGGGAGAGGAGTTACCTAAGGTCCCATTCCAATGGACTTGCATAGAAACCAAGGATAGGCATTTCATGATCAAATTAATCAGCAATTCCGGAATACCAATATGAAAAAAGGGTATCTAGGATGAAGTCCCAGGAGAGTCTATCGTAGGCTTTCTTTAAATCCACCTTTATCGCGATGAAGCCTTTCTTCCCAGCTTTTCTGTTCATATAGTGGAGGACTTCTTGGACGATAATGATATTGTTCGTGATTTGACACCCTGGAACTAATCTGCATTGAATCAGAGCTACAAGATCAGTAAGAAGAGGTTTTAGGCAGTTCCCGATTAATTTGGTGATGGCTTTATAAAGCATAAAACAATGAGCTATGGGCCTAAATTGGGTTCTCAATGTAGGCTTGGGGCACTTAGGGATGAGGACGATAATTGCTCGATTGAGCGCAGTGTCCCATACTTCGTGTCGGAAGATTTTTTGTATAAACAAGGCCAGAGTCGGCCCGACAGTGGCCCACTGAGATTGATAAAAAGGCACAGTAAAGTCGTCGAATCCGGCCATATCAAAGAAAATAGTCTTGATTTCATCAAGGCTAGGAGGCTGTTGCAAATTTGCAACAGCCTAGGGAGAGAGTTGGGAGCATTTGACAGGAAGTTGGGAAGGTCGAGAGGTCAGAAAGTCTTGAGAGTAGAGTTGTTCAAGAAAGGTTCGAGCTATCCGTAAAATGTTCTCCATATCAAAATGCATGATTCCTTGCTCATCTTTGAGAGAGAAGGTCCTAGATCGTTGCTGACGGATCATAATGATGGCGTGATAATACTGTGTGTTCCGATCGCTCTGACTTATCCATTGGCATCTAAAGCGTTGGTGCCAATGAAGTTTTTCCTAGTATAGAACCTGCTCCAGCTCTGTTCTGAGAGAAGGGATGTGATTCTTGGTTCTCCAGAGCTGTTTGGATGCCCTGGAGGCAAGCCAGAAGCCTCTTATTTCGATGAAAGATGTTCCAGAATGTGTTAGAGTTCCAATTCTATAAGGAATGTGAGAGGTTGGCTAAGGCGTCACTGATATCAATGGTGCCCGGCTGCCATGACTGTTTGACAAAGTGATCAAACCCATCATGCGTCAACCATGTTGTTTGAAAACGGAAAGGTTTCGAATTGCGTTGTCTCTGTAAATTGTTGTGAAGGTTCACCAGCAGTGGTCTATGATCCAATTTAAGGAATGGGAGATGCTGAACCAGGGTGTGGTAGAAGGTGGAATGCCAGGATGTGGAGTGGAGAACGCAGTCTAGGCGAGCTAGAATTTGCCCCTTTTTTCAGGTGTATTTGGGCCCAGTATAACCTAGATCATGAAGATGACAATGATTAACACAATCCCGGAAGTGTTTGTTGACTATCGGAAGAAGTTTGGAGCCCCCTCTCTTGTCGGTACTGTCTAGTTTAACATTGAAGTCGGCCCCCAAAATCCAAGGTTTAGAGGTTATACGTGCGATCTTTCGGAGAAAATCCAAAGAGGTAGGCCGATCTACGTCATGATGTGGTGTTACAGTTGCATGAAATCTTGCTTCCGCTTGCATGGCGTCGGATAAAGTGGGGTCGTGAATACTAACATCGGCATGCGAGGGTAGAGAAATTGTTGTGTGGTTAATGCATGAATACTAATATCCAAAAATATTGTCATTTTAGTTTAAAAAAATCATAACTTTGTTAAGTCTTTTGATCGCTAATGAGCCAAGTAATCAGTGAGACGTCCAATTTTGACAAGAGATGTTTTGTTCTGTTTAAAAATTATTTTTTGTTTTTTCCTTCCAACACACCTTAATAAAATAATAAAAAATAAATCAAATTTTAAATTTAATTTAATATTTTTAATAATTTATAAATTAGGTATATAATTTAAATAAATTAATAAATTAATAAATTTTTATTAAAAAAAATTAAAATTAAAATAATAAAAAAAATAAAATCAAAATATGTGTCAAGTTGTAACTTAATCGTACACAAATAAAATCAATTTTTAATTTTTGTCTTAAAAATTAAAATTAAAATAATAAAACAATTTTAATTTTTTATCTTAAAAATTTTATTTAAAATGTGATATATTTTACTTTTTTATTATTTTAATTTTAATTTTTTATTATACAAATTTTATTTAAAAATTAAAATTAAAATAATCAAAAGTAAAATAACTGTCACACATTTTGTTTTAATTTTAATTTTAATTTTTATCTAAAAATTTATTTAAAAATTTTGTTTATTAAAATAAAATTTATTAATTTTTATTAAAAAATATAAAATAAAATAAGATGTGTCACATTTTGTTTTTTATTTAATTTTAATTTTTATCTTAAGATTTGTTTTAAAAATTTTAAATTAAAATAAATTTATTTAAAATTAATATATAATTTTGGTGTAATGGGTAGAGATGGCCTAGTAAAAGTTTTGAAGTTTTGTAAGTAAAACAAAAATGTATTTTAGCCTCAACAGAGTAGGAGTGGACAGAGTATCCGGACACTATATATGTATGTATGTTGCGTTCATTTGTTTTTATCATCTGGGACCTTCTCGGGAATTATTAGCTTTGGCTCATGTAGTAAGGTAGTCATAATTAATAGTTTTGGTCCGTAACTTGATCAATCTACGCTAAAATCAAACTGGGCTAAACCAAAATTGACATTCATAAGCCATAGTGATTGAAGCCAGCAATGCATTATTCACGACGAAACCCTCCTTTTTATATAATTAAAATTTAGTGCAAAATTTTCATATTAAGTTCAACAATGTAAAAGTATGTGGTCGGGTCGGCCGTGTTGGGCCCGGACCCAGTTAAAACGACCCGCGGGCTGATCGGTCTATTCTTCAAAGATCAATCTCATACCTAGTGGCTATATCAAGCCCAAGTCCGATCCACGCTCTCCTCAGCCCGTCCGCATGTGAGAGATCTCCATGCACACGTAAAGACCTAAACCTAGTTACTGCTCCATATATAAGGTATAATTCCACCAAAATAGAGGTACGTAATCATAACCTAGCTTTCTCTGCATATAGCAATCTCACCTTCACCAAAAAGACTGACTTGAGCGTCGGAGGAGCTAATCGGGATACAACCCCCGACGTGCCTTCTTTGTTTTGCAGGGACCTTCACGTTGAAGTTACTACAGAAAGCTGCCAACTCCATGGATCCAAACGGCAATGTTCAGTTCCGCCAAAATCTGACAGAACCAATTGACGCCCACCATGGGGCCCGACTTCAGGGCACCACGTCCAGAAACACATAGATCAGTCAGGTGGCGGCGACAAACCCTGATATAGCCGCTGTCGCGGCTCTGGCGATGCAACGCATGGGTTTGCAATTACCTGCAACCCTGCCGCCTGCGCCTCATGTTTCCTGCACGGAATCTTCAGACCCGAATGATCAACCGCAACCTCAAACCTTGGAACAAGAAGAACAGAGCATAGCTTTGGAGGATAACGCTGCACTCAATACGCGCCCGAATCTCCAACACCGATCAGATGCAGATCCTCTTCCGCCTATACACACCACCCTGACCCGAAAACAGATTGAGGAAGCGGCTGATTTATTGATTCACCGGATTTTGCAGTCTCAGCCAACACAACACCAACCGTTTGTACAGCAAGCCGCACGACAGACCAGCATGACGACCGATCACCACCCTACCGAAGTCCTAGAGAAAATCGTGGACGATTAAATTAACGAAGCTATGAGCTTCCGCCCAGATCGCCCGACGGGACAGTACAGCTCTCCCTTTACTCCGAAAATCTTGGATAGCCTCCCGGCGCCTGGTACCGAAATACCGACGCCTGAAAAATACACTGAAAAGACCAACCCTCTGGACTACCTACAGCACTTCCAGTCCATGATGAATCTACATTGCGTTCCGGACGCCATTCAGTGCAAGGCTTTCTGCACGGCCTTCCAAGAGGGAGCTCGGCGATGGTTTAATAACTTGCCCCCGAGCTGTATCACATGTTTTGAAGATTTTACGTTATTATTCCTGAACCAGTTCGCCACTAGTAAGCGGTCACAGAAGACAGCTTTGGAGGTGATGCAACTGACCCAAGGAAGAAACGAAAGTTCGTGGGAGTTCATCACTCGGTTCAATAACGAAGCGGTCGAAGTTCCCGACCTCACTTGCTAGTCCATGTTGGCAGCACTTATGAACAACACGAGGGATGAGGAGTTCAAAAAGTCGTTAGCCCTCGATCAACCCCGATCCGTTCAGGAAATAAGAAA
>JANTNU010000235.1:5107565-5118058 GCA_024752395.1 Erythroxylum havanense | reverse complement strand
TTGCAGTATCAAAGTCAAGGAGGAGTGTTGAATATGTGACTTTGAAACAGTCAAAGATATTATTAGAGATATTATTGAGATAACCATCAAATAAATTAGATTTTATTTTATGCTAGATTAGATTAGATATTATCTTATTTTTGAATTTAAGTTAGAGAAAAACTATATAAATTGACAAGTTTCTATTCAATAAAATATGGTGTTCTATGATAAAGCATTTGCTTTTCTCTTCTCTTCTTTCACTTATTATGCTTCAGCTCTATAAAAACAACAAGTAGTGCCACCACTGTTTTTGAGGTCCAACTGTTTGGCCTTCTCCATTGGTCCAGAGAGCTTGTTTACAAAGTTCTTAATGGGGCTGTTGGTTGCAAAATCTGCTTTGGCAAGTTTCCTTTTCGCTTATCTGATGTTGGAGATTTAGCTTTTCTACAAAAGTTGTACGATACTCTTTGGTAAATAGAACTTTAGATGTTTGAACATAACCAATCTTTCACTTGTTGCTAATTAGTCAACTAGATCTTCCCATTTGCAGTACTGCCCACCTGCTAATGCACGATAAAATCTGTCTCTGCAGTATGCTGGTCTTCCATCAGCAGCTTTTGCAGCAGCTTCTGCTAAATCGTCATCAGTGATCACCTCCACTGGCAATCTAACCAATTCCTCCTTTCTACGGTATACAGAACAAAATGTGCCAGCAGAAGAAAAATTTAAGCATATAAACTAGGCGCAAATTTAAAATGGTAATTGAAATCTTCATGTTTGTGCTCATACCTTATGTTGTACTTTTGGTTGGTTTTTGAAACCAACTCATTTGATGGATTCTCTCCCTTGGAAAAGGTGGTTTTAAAGAAATCCTCAACTGGTGTAGCAAAGAAAAACAGTAGCACCGCTGAAACAAGTAGCACCCCTGTTCCGACTAGTGTTTGTTTCAAGATTTTGATGACTGGTTTAACCTAGAGACAAGAATTTCCTTTATCATTCTCTTTTATTTGGAAAGATGTTCAAGAGTTGTGGCTAATATGATCGAATGCCATTTCGACACACATACTAAGCCGCTTATATGTTTATGTTGCTCCATTTCTATTAGTGTGCTCTGCTTTCCAAGGTCAGATTAGTTTTGCATTGCTATTGATATCCAAATGCCTATTCACATGTTTCATGAATGGATATGCCGTAGATATAGATTATGGTAAATTTTTCTTGTACGCGAGGGATGATTGGGAAGGCCTTCTTACCTTGTAGGAACCTAACAATCTATCACGTGCCAAGACCTGTTGGAAAAGAAAGGAAAAACAATTCTCAGTTTGCAGAATCATTCCAACATGTAGATAGGTGAATCTCTGCTAAAATGCTAAGTAAAATAAAGGATCTCATTGTTTCCTTCTTTGTTGATGTCCCTACATTAGTAGAGGATATAATAAGGTCCAATTCAATAGTTATGTATTGTTTCTGCTTTCCATCTTTCTTTCATGTTTGTTTGTTTACACATTAGCTTCTTTGTATTACTGAATTAAATAAAGATGCTAAGATGAACATTGATGGAAACCATAGTAAAAAACCTTAGATCATGCACTTCAATGCATCAAACTACACCTTTTAACTCTGATTTGATGGGTTCTCTTTTCGTTCTGGATGATCCATCTTACTGGTAACTAATAGAATATGTTCCAATGAACTAAACCGGTGAATTAACTAAACCGTTCTTCTCTTCTTTCTAAGAAAGGAAAGCTATTCAGAAATGCCTCATAATCATATATCAGGATGCAATTTTCTTTGATATATTGAATTCGTATAATCTGATGTGAGCTTTTTCAGGGTTTCTGATGTCTTGTGGCATCTACTGTTACAGCAGCTTTGTTGTAATTACATCTTCCATTTACATGCTTCTTGTCTAGATTTGCAGGTATCTATTGTCTTCATAATTTCTAAGCATAGCAACTATAATTTGCTAGAAGTGAACTTTCATGATAAAGTTGCTAAATTGAGAACAATGATCCTAACCTCTGGTGGCTTTACCCACATTTGTCCATCGTACCATCCACTCTCTTCATAAGGTATCACAGCTGATAGAAGTCTATCACCAACATAACTCCAACCCTGCAGTATTTCATTAGAATTCGGGATAAGTTAACTCTTTCAGTGGCCATAAGTGAGGGGGAATGACAGAAGATGATCAGATGTAACAGGATTTCAAAATGGTCTCAATTATTTTATAGGACTCTTTTTAGCATACACGTATATGGATCGATGCCCCTGATGAATTTTCCTCAAAAACATTTAATGCTAGGACTTCACTGTAATTCTCCTTCCAACCACATAATAACATACTCTGATAGATACCAGATAGATTCTTTTAACCAATAAATGAAGAGGGTTTGCAATTTGAAATAAGAGAAGAACAGGTTGGTTACGATACCAGATAGATTCTTAAGATGATCAACGATACAAGGAAGAGTGTTCCTGTCCCAGCGGATAGGACAAATCTTAAGGGCTCCTGCAAGGTTGTAACAGTGAACCAAGCTGTATCATATTGACAGATATCTAATCTGCAAATGGAATATGTTTCATGACACACATACTAAAAGATACTTTTCTTGATGGGTCAGTGGGTTATATCCAAGTCAAGCAGGTTTGTATCAATATTTATCTTCAAAATAAAGGTTTTATAATATACCCGTGAAGGATTGAAACTTGCAGCTGCAATTGGAAGCCCAAGAACGGTGAATGCTACCAACCAGAGTCCTCCAAGTCGAAGAAAGAGAGGCCCTGGTGCCAGCTCACCCCAAGAATACAAGAGTCCATCTTTCAGTGACGAGTACTCATTCACCTGTTTCAGAAGTAGAGATTGGTTGTGGTAAACTCGAAACGAGACGACGTGAATCTTGATTGAGTCTAGTAGACAATCAAGTATTGCTCCTGATTCCTGAAAAAACACATGCATGCCTGACATACCGGTCTTTGCTCAAAAGGGACCTCAACTTCCAAGCCAGGGTCCCAGCTCCGGCCTGGAAAACTGCTAGCACCTCCATCAGGTTCATCTTTCACGGCCTTCACCCAAACCCTGGCAATAGGTTTCTTCGTTCTATGGTAGTTGATAAACCATGGTTTATGACTGCATCCTAGTTTAATCTGTCCTGAACTAGGAGTTAGAGAGCAGCAGACATTTAGCCTAAGCATTTACCCTCAACTCACTAAGCTGGGCTAGTTCACCACCCAAAACACTGAATAAGTTTGTATTCAAGAGAGGAACACAGTCTTGAACTTACTGCTTAATTTTGTTTTTCTTCCTGGGACCATTCTTTATTTGCGTGGAGGAGAACAATGGAAGTATCCTTTTTCTGTTGTTATCGATCATCACACTGGATTCTCATGTCATTGTTGGCCCCATAAGATCGTGAAGTAAGCGTTGTTGTTTTTTTTAATCCGTCCCACGTGTCTTTGTTTAGCACCGCTCGTCCGATACTCATACGTTTGATGAGAATTATCCAAAATTATGGTCTCGAGTGTGCTGTGTGGCTGGAGGTGGAGCAGCAGCTTGCACAACGTGGTAGCTGTTTCCTCACACGCAATGCTGCGTGAATTGCTTGTGTCCCAAACTGGATGTATATGGACAAAAGCCATGCATCTCAAGTCCAATTCACACTAAATTTTAAGCCTTTGTTAACAATTATATTGCCTAAAATTTGAATTATAGGTACAATCAAATTTGTGAAATTAAAATTTTCCCCGGAAAAATGAATGAATTAAGAATTTTCAAAGCAATCAATGTTGTGCATTTTTTATTTTTCTATAAAGTTTGACAATATTTAATTGCATTTTAAGTTTTTCAAATAACTTATTAATTAAGTTACGTACTTTGATCAGGATAAAAATAATAAAATGATCCAATAAATAATATAAATTAAGAAGTCGAAATTTAGTAGAAAATAGATCCTAATTAGTGTGGATCGGACCCATATCGGGACTATAATGAGGAAGTCTGATATGAAAATTATATATAAAGGTTACGATCTCTTGTAGTTGTTCATATCATTCGTAAGTATAAGGATTCTCTGACCTGTTAAGAGAGCTTACGCTTTGAGAAAACTGTAGAAAGACTTTGATCGCATGCCAGTAAATAGTTCTCATGAAGACAACAATAAATTCACGCTCATTCGGCTTCGAAAAGTTCGTTTGAAGTTATAAAACTGAAATCAGGTATTTTCTACATTTCTCCATTTATTGTCCTTTCACATTCGTTTTAAGATACATAACTAAGATATCATTACATAAGTGTTGCATGTGGTATCAGAGCGATTACGTGAGTGGGTGGTTAAAAACTATTTTTTTGTTTTTTTCATAAAGTTTTCGAAAAGTTAACTTCTATTTCTCGAATTTTTTCTTGGTTTTTATTGCATGATATTGGTATAAATGTGTTTAGTCTTTAGAAACAGGTTGAAAGCAAGCCCGGAAGAGAGAAAATCCAACCTAAAACTCACCGAAAAATGTCATTTTCTGGTGAGGTGTGCCTCACCGTCGGGCACATGTGCCACACGCGCCTGACGGATGAATAGTGGCACAAGAGAGATGGCGTGTACATCCCAGACACGTGGAGAAACGATCAACGCATGTGTTAGCATCGGTTGGAGCGTCTGCGTGTCGACGCACATGCGCATCATGCATCGACATGTTTCCAGCGCATCTGCGCTGGTGGGTGTCTGACACGTGCTTTTGTGTCGACACACGTGTTGACGTGTCGGCTGACGTCATGCTAACATCAATTGTACAGATTTTCTACAGTAATTTATTAAAAAAAACAAAAAAATCAAATTTTCCGTAAGGATGTCCTAGGGTGTTTTGGGTCAATTTCCAGGTCCGAAAAATTTATAAAGTGAAAATTTCCATTTTTTGGATTTATTACATTAGTGATAAATTAAAGTTTAACTCTAAAAAAGAATTAAGATGTTTTAAACCCGATTTCAAGTCAGTTTTCATGCTTCGAACACCACATGAGGGAAATACTTCAAGTTTTTCTCTCGGGTCCCATATTCAGTGTTCAAGATCATATGATAATTATTCAAAAAAGGAATTGAGACATTCTGAAGCCATTTTTGAGTGTTCAATGATGCACGATAGTCACTCTATTGAGATTTTTTCTTTACGAGAGTCTCAAATAAAGTTTTTAGAGAATGTCTTCGGCAAGAGTGTGTAACAATGAGATTTTGCATTTGGGTTTTTGCATTTATTAATGTTACATTATCATATACCATATGCCCATAAAGAATGGTAGGATGACATAAAGATGTATCTTTTGTGTTTGTGGACTTTTTGAGTGCTAATGAGGATGTAGTCACCAATGTGGTCTTTCAAGTTAGTATTTTGAATTGTTTTGCTTGCATATTAGGAGATGTCTCTGATTTTATGTGTGGTTATTCTGTTCAAAGGTGTTGGCCTTACATAACATTTTGAGAGGTGCATAAAGGCATTAGATGGAAGAAAGTTGTTGCTCAAGTGACCTATTCGCTCAAAGGTAGTAGTGTCATGAGAGTTGACGGTTTGTACTCTGATCGCTTTTATGTGGATGTCTAATTATATATATTATGTATTTAGCCCAAAGGTGTTTCATAATATGTATGATCATATTTTTAGTAAAGATACTATTTAATAACTTTGAGTATCGTTTTTGTCCTACATTTGTGCTTATATAATCAAAGTTACTATACAATTACCTTTTCGATCAACAATATCAATGTCACCATTGAAACCCTGATCGATTTCAATACAAAGAAGTGGACAGAGGATGTATTAAATGCTATGGAGATAGCTAAGGTTGATATGGTCATATACACAAATAGGCCATCTTCACCTACATCTATGAGCTTGAAAGCTCATAAAATAGCCTATAGAGCCTGGGATCGATCTAACAAATTATATCTTATGACTATTAAGAGATCCATACCTGACCATCTGGTTAATGGATCATCTGTTTAGTGGATTTCCGGACACAAACATAGCGAAGGAGTTTTTTCGTAATGTCTCTAAGAGTTACACAATCTCACCTAACGTTGAGATAAGCACCTTGATGAAAGAATTATTTTCCATAAGGTATAAGGGAGAAGGGGGAGTAATGGAGTACATATTAAGAATGATCTATTTCCACAATTGACTGAAGATGTTAAACATTTCTTTTCCTAATGTCTTCATAGTTCACCAGATTCTGAATACACGCCCGCTAGAGTTTAGTAATCTGGTGGTAATGTATTATTCACAGGATGAGGAGTGAGATCTCAATGCTTTGATTACTCATTGCGTTGCTGATGAGGAGAAACTCAAGCTTGCTACTCTTACAACCCTCAAATCAACTAAAAGAAAGGCAAAGATGAAGTCTGTTAAGATCAAAGATAGAAAATTTAAATCTTCTCCACATGCTAATGCTGGTCAATCCAATGCTGGTAAAGTTTCACATGATATAAAGAAGCCAGCCATGTAAGGTCTAAAATGAAAGACCGAGACCATCAAGTAACTCCTTGGCTTATCAATTTATGAATTTAATTTGCGATAGTCGCATTAAGTATTTGGTGTTCATATCTGGATAGAGTTAAATATAGGGAAGAAGGAACTGATGGTTAAAACAATGAAGAAGCATATTTAATATCTATGAGGAATGTATGTACTAAACCTTATTATAAAGTTCATTTTGGGTTTTACACGACACATGTTATGTATGATCTTTTGATCAATTTTGGACAAAGAAGGTTGACATTTTGTATTTAATGTTTTTGATATACATTTGTTGTTTAATGCAAAACATAATGGTACAACTTTCTTGTCATATGGTTTCTATAAAATGTGTCTTACTCCAAATTGGATATACACTTCTTCGAATCTTGCTAAACAGTTCATGAAAATAAGAACACTGATGAATGAAAAGTCATACATAATGTTACATAAAAATTTAAGCCATATTTTCAGAACTAGAGTTGAGAGATTAATTAAGAAAAGTCAATTCCAGATTATGATGATTTGGGAACATGTGCTGGCTGTTATAGGGGTAAGTTGACTAATAAGGATATTGCAGTAAACTCATGTTTTTTACTTATTGAGTCTGATACATAAAGATATCAATAGACCTTATACAACTACATTGTGTAATTCTAAATATTTTCTGACATTTGTTGATGATTATTCTCATTATAGTTATATATTCTTGCGTAAAAACTGAAGGTTGAGAACCAATTGGAAAAATTTATTAAGATAGTCATATTTGACATTGGAGGAGAATATCATGGCTAACATGATGTTTCAAAATTTGAAAAAGTCTGCTTGCCAGATACTTGGAATCAGTTAGAATAGTAACTTGATTTACTATGCTGAGTAGTTCTGAGCAAAATGATGTGTTGCTAAAAATGATGTGTTGCTAAAAGACATAATTGCACCCTAAGTGACTTGAAGAAGTCAATGCAAAACAAGGCCATTCTACTTGATTATCTAGAAGATTGGAAACAACCTTGCACACATTCATGTATGAGGCTGCCTTACTGGGGTTATTTAATCCTTATAAAGAAAAATTACATATCATTTCATTCATTGCTATTTAGTAAAATATCCCGATCACTTTAAAGATACGACTTTATTGTAGAAAAGAAGGGACCAAAATAGTGGAATCATAAACAGTTAAGTTTTTGGAATACGATATCTATGATGATGGTGGTCTATAGTTATCTACCCTACTATCATCTGTATGTGGGTCTACCGAAGATAGCCTCTTTATTATATAGGGGTAAGGCTACGTACTATCAAACTTTTCCAGACCCAACTTCACTGCGAGACTTCAGATTGGGTGTGATGATAATGATGATGATATTATAGTTATTACGTACCCGCCATTAATACAGTTAGATCCAGTGGATCTAGGTCTTTGTACCATGCCTGTATAGGAAAAGGAACCTATACCTGTACACACAAACGTTCCTGGAGGTACAAGATCTAATTCAGTTATGAAGATCTGCCAGAGTTAGATGACCTATTATCCCATCTGATTACTTAGTCTATTAGATGAACATGACTATGATATTAGACATGTTACGAATCTAGTTACTTTGATAGAAGTCGTTTCTGAACTCAATGTGGAATTGTGGTGGGTTGCAATTACTGATGAGATGTAAGCCACGAAGCATAGTAAGGTTTGGGAGCTAGTTGATTGTAGCAGAACTGCAAAACCGTCAATTATAAATGAAGTTTTAAGACCTAAAGGATTTTAGGATAAAGTTCAACGATTATGGGCTCGCTCAGTTGCTTGATGGTTCACTTAGGGAGAAATGTTGACTTTAATGTTACTTTTTCTCTTGTATCCTCAAAGGATACATTTTGATTGATTATGACAATTGTAACTCATGATGATATAGAGTTACATTAGATAGTTGTCAAAACTATTTTCCTGAATAAAGACCTTTATAAAGTGATCTATATGGTACAAGTTGAAGGATTTCAGGATCTAGATGAAACTAACGTGGTTTGCGTATTATGCAAATCAATATATGATTTACATTAAACCTTACAAAAGTGATACCTTGCATTTGATAAGGTTGTGACCTGTTTCGATTTTATGAAAAATAAAGTTAAAAAGATGCTTGTACTATAAGGTTAAGGGGAGCAAAGTTACCTTCCTATTATTGCATATGTATGACATATTGCTCACATTGAATAACTTGATCATATTGCATGAGGTTAAGCAACTTTTGGCTAGGTATTTCAACATGAAGGACCTTGGTAAAGCATTTTTTTCCTAGGTATTCAGATTTATCGGGACAGATCTCAACACTCATCAAACTTCTCACAGAGTGCATACAATGAGTATATGTTACAAAGGTTTAATATATTTAACTGTAAACCTGTTGTAACACCTATTTCTCATAGTGAGAGATAATTTTTAGCATAGTACCCAAATAATAAAGTAAATACTAAGCGGGACATTGTATTTACTGTTGGATTATTTGGTCAATATCTAATTAACCTAGGTGTAGACCATTAAAATGTTGTCAAGCGAGTATTGAAATAATTAAAGAGAATCAAAGATTATATGTTGACATATAGAAAAGTCAACAAATTAAACCTTGTAGGGAATTCAGATTCAAATTTAGCTATGTGTCCGGATAATTAAAAGTCCACTTAAAGTTACAGTTTTTTAAGTTTGCAGATAGTACAATGTCGTTAAGGAGTGTCAAGTAAACACGGGTGATTTCCTCAACCATGCATGTAGAGTGTATACTATAGGGCTGCTTCATATATGATTTAGCTAAAAAAACTAAATTTATGAGTTTTATGTGGTTGATTCAATGACTAGACTCATTCGGTTGTATTGTGATAATCTTGTTGCTCTGTTGTTTACCAACAATAAGAACATCACAGGGTCTATACATTTGAAGTTCAAATCCTTGACCATAAAGGAGTTGATTCGAAAAGGTGGCATTAAGGTTTGGAGCATTTAAAGACTAAGGAACTATAAATCAATCCTTTAACTAAAGGAATTTACCCAATTGTGATTGAAATATAAGTATACAATATGGGTGTTTTGAAATCCTTAGACACTGTGAGTTAGATGATCGTTATGTTTGCTCCATGCGCATTTATACATTTGTACATTTGATGTATTATGATGGTATGATGGTTCATTGATGAAGATGATCATCATTCATCCTTAGTAATACATATTATCATACATTGTCATAATACGTATTAAAGTCTTAATATTTGTGTCAATCTTAAGTATTTAAAAGTCATTAGGCATATATACAGATTGACCTTGAGCCTATGTCATTTAGACGCATACAATTTTATACGGATATCCTTAAAGTTTCACATGACATAGGTGATATAACTTTTAATCCCATAAAGGTTCTTTAATATAGTTTAGCATTCAGTTGGAGAACATAAAGATTTCCTCTTATGTGGTTTAGCATTTGGTGAGAGAAAGCAAGTTTTTCTCTAATGTTGTTTAGCATTCGGTGAGGTATTAGGTATACGTGATTGTATTGAATCTGTGTCACACATGACACATGCATTTGATACCTTTTGGTATCGAAAGCCTTGTAGGACATAATGATGAACTTTTGTTATCTTTAGATCAAATTTTTTGTTAAACTTAGTTGACTAATATAGTAACGTAGCTTAATCAAGTTTTTTTAACTATTTTTTAAACTTGAATCAAAACTGCAATTAAGTATTGTCCAATGGGGAGAATGTTGAACATTTTTTACTTTTCTCATAAAGTTGGACAACATTTAATTGCATTTTTTGGTTTTTCAAATAACTTATCAGTTAAGTTACATAATTTGATTTGGATAAAGATAATAAAGTGGCCCAATAAATGATCTAAATCTATAGGTCAAATATCGGGTGAAAAATAGATCTCAATCAGCGTAGATCAAAGTTGAGTGAGCTAGGCTAGTGCAGATGCCACACGCCCTCGCAGGTGGAGGAGTACCTACATTCAATTTCTCGACCAAAGTTGTTAG
>JANTNU010000235.1:5058753-5083659 GCA_024752395.1 Erythroxylum havanense | reverse complement strand
CTTTCCAAGTGGAAAAATTGACACTTCCGGATAGTTTAATCGGGAGTTGAGACGCCGGATTGAACTGAATGATTGGGCTGGTTGCAGTATTGGTATCTCCGTTGACGGTTGTGCCAGTCATTGTTGTAAGAAGTGGGAAAGCTAAGGCTTTAGGATCGGAAAAAAAAATTGGTATTGCTCAGCTAGAGTGAAATGGCTCTGATACCATAAAGAGGTAAAGAGTTTGTGAAGAAAAACCTTAACTTCATTGATAACTTTTCAAGAGATTAAATACACGACGTTGGTACAAGATTAATCCTATAATGAAGGAGATGAATTTGAATTTAAACTACCTAACAGATAGATAACAATATATGCAGATATATCCTATCTTAACAACTGTACAAGACTTTGGCAAACAATGGAAGTTCCGTACACGTGTTTCATCTATAGTTGTTAAGAATATATTACTTTAAACCGTCTGTTTTTTGTTTGACGATATAAAATTTGATTGGATCTAATCTTGTTTCGGTTTTGGTTTTTGATCTGGAGTTTAACGAGGCAGATCCGTGCTAGATTATTATCTTTTTTTTCATCATTTGGTGAGTTGGTACCAAAAAGATTCAATCTTTTGTTCCATCTGCTATCGAGTTCATGAGTTGATGTTTGTGCGGTGTGAAAGTGAAATAACAAATGTAATATTTTGGGGAGTGTTTTAGGTGGAGTTTTACGGATTGATTCTGTTGTGCGATTTTTGATCTTAAATTAGGTGAGGGAATAACACTTAGTGAATATAAAAAGAAAAAAGGGAAGCCTTACAAAAATTGGAGGGAAGTGATCAAGAAAGATGTGTCAGAATTGACCCTTAATGAGGTAGTAGCTCGAAATAAAAACGTTTGGCGTAATCGGATAAGGGTAAAAGATTAATTGTTAAAGTTAACTAGAACAGTACAGCAATTAGTAGGAGATGAGGTGTCACGATATGCAAATTAACACATAGGTAATTATACCCAAAGTCCTCTCTCTCCTTTATTCAGGTGAGTTTTGGTCAAGGTTTACGGGCGTTAGACTTATCTTCACAAGACAGGTGCGGGGGACAGTAGGATGTCTTTCCGACAAGGTCTCTAAAGAAGGTTTCTTTACTTACTTAAAGACAAGTAGGGATGGCCTTTATAGCCTATCAGGTACGCGCAGATCTGGACTCTATCAGGTATTCCTCATTATTTGTATTTTCATTTATTTTATGTTTTTATTGTAACTTTAGGTCTATAGATTTTTTCCGTGTTAGTTTTTCCTTTGCTCTGTAACTTGCATCATTATTATATTATCTCATCTGCATGTAGGTTCACCGAAAATAGCCTCTCTACTATGTAGGGGTAAGGCTGTATACTATCGAACCTTCCCATACCTCATTTCATTGCGGGATTTCGGACTAGGTGATGATGACGATGATGATGAATCAAATCAGATAATTATATAAAATTTTAAAAAAGTTTAAATTGATTATTTTACTCTAAGTGCATATAGGTCATTAAATTTAAATTTTTATTTTTATAAATGTTTTTAAAAATCATGTCGGAAGTAAAACTGTCAAGATAAAATGTTTAAGGTTTAAAAGATTTAATCAGTAGTAAACTATCATAAAACTGACTACAAATTAAATAAATTTTAAAATTTTAAAATATGATTGAAAGATATTGTCTTTATGTATCGAAAAATGTGAGGTTTAATTAAAAATATTTTAAATGAATATTAATTGATTTATTTTAGTTAAATAGAACTTATTATTATATAAAAATTAACCTTATAATTAATAAATTGATTGATTTTTAACAACAAGAGTTATTAAAATAGATAGAACCGGAAAGTTGAAAATCAAATCGAAAAATTGAAAAGTTTAAGATTTTTACGATTTAATTAAAAGTTAAACCGAAAAATTGAAAGATTCAAGATTTAGCCATGCCAGCTAAAGTGATACGCTAACTTGTTTTTTTAAAGTCATGTGACATTTAACTAACAGAGAGTAATCTTCGTCAGATTGCTCGTCTTGTAGGGTTTGATTTGAACATTTTATAAATGTTAAAGTTTAACTTGAGCATCCTAAAACATTAGGGTTTAACTTATATTTGAATTTAAAATACACTTTTGATCGTTACAATAATCCTTATATTTGAAGTGTTGAAATTTCAAATGTGAGTGAGAATCCAACATTGGAAAGAGATGAAATTAGTGAAGAACATGTAAGTAGAAATGATCCATAAGCCTAATGTCTTAAAGTTTTGGGTTAAAACTGTTAGTTTATGCCCTACAGTCAATTACTTTAGCTGTAATTTATTGACAAATTATTTAAAAGTATTTTTTATCTTGTACATGTTTAGATGTATATGATAAAGTCCATAGGATAATTGTACATTGCAAATGAAATTATAATGAGATTATAATTATGAGATTCATATTGCATTTATGTAGTATTCCTAAATATTCCTAATCATTGTTCTATTAAGATTGGACATTAATAGAACGTAAAAAGGCTATGAAGAAAGTAGTCGATCTTATAAGTTAAAGTATAGAGATACTTAAACAAACATGTGGATGTTTGTTAGAGAATAAGTTGATTGAACAGACCTGATATGAGAAATCCATTTGGAACATTACTTGTATGTCTATTGAATTCTCATTGTGATGATTGTATAAGTGATCTTTTGACTTGAGGTCATCAAAGTTATCTTGTATGGGAATTGTTATGTTTTGATACTACTTATGATATATTTAATCATAGGTCGTTTAATCAATAGTCATTGGATGTAGCATGAACTATATGGAGATAGTTGAATGATCAAAATATGATTCATCACCCTAAAGTAATTGGGGAGAATGTTTCGTTATTTTCAATTATTATTAATTTAAAAAATTCTTGGCCAAGGTGAAATGATGTTTAGTAAATAATTTGTGAATGTTATTAATTGAATTAATTGCTAATGGCGAAGAACTAATATGATTAGACTTAAAATATAATAGACATTAATTTCATGTTCTATGTCTAATCAGAATTTTATATGATGAAAGAATTGAATTATACAGAATAAATATACATGGAAAGGATAGTAAAAATCATTTTGACATTCCTAAATATTTGAATGGTCATAATATGTTGCTAAACGTCAATCTTGATGTATGATTATAAATTATTTAATTAAAAAATTAAAGATAAATTAAAAGAAGTTTTAGTTTATCTAATTTTGATTATGAATTAAAATTAGATTTTATAATCATTGCCAACATATTTGAGAACCTAATAGGTCTTACATATAAAATGGGTTGAAGAGAGCAAAATTAATTTAATCAAGTTATTAATTTAATCAAGTTAGACTTACTTGTAAAGTTTGAGTAACTTTATGATTAAATATGAGATGTTTAACAAATAAAGATCACTATGAGACATTGAATCTTATATGGACATAATTGGTATTTAATTAGAATTATTTATAATTCTAATTAAAGTTTAATTGAAATTAAAATTTAAAGTTTAATTGAAATTAAAATTTAATTTCAGTTAAATTACTAAAACGTCAAAAGTTTATTATAAATAGGTTTAAGCTCTATGAAACTAGTATTTCATTCTTAACCTTCTTTGTAAAATTTACGAAGTTCTCTCAACATGTTATATGGATAACTTCTAATATTACTTATTGATGCTGGAAGTTTACTTGTTTGGGAGATCTTCGTGATGAACTTGGTAAGAGAGCATACTAATGAGCCTTGACATGGGATCCGATCCTGACCGTAGTGGAATAATTACAAAATTTGTCATGACTTTTAATTTCTTGAAAACCAAGATTTATTTAATTCTACAAAACGATTAACACAAATCATAATAAAGCGAAAATTTAATTCGTGCCTTATTTCGAAGCTTGATCTTTATCTTGCTGTATTATTCAAACTTTTTTCGAAATCGGTCCATCTCAATCATCGTAGCCGCATAAGTGTTCGGTCTCTAATGGTATCCACCAATGTTCTGAAACTCGAACCGGTCATCGAACTGGTGACCTTATTGATTATCGGTTTGACCGGTTCAACCACCGGTCGAACCGGTGTGACGTAATAATTATGCAATAATAATATTTAATTATATATGAAGATCGGTTTTGGGGCATAAACCGGACCGGACCACCGACCGGTCACCGGTCGGACCGGCCGGTCCGGTCCGAGTT
Source organism: Erythroxylum havanense (assembly GCA_024752395.1). NCBI lineage: Eukaryota > Viridiplantae > Streptophyta > Magnoliopsida > Malpighiales > Erythroxylaceae > Erythroxylum > Erythroxylum havanense. Next base: position 5,079,469 of record JANTNU010000235.1, on the reverse strand, counting down.
TCAAAACTATGGCCAATATTTTGAAACCTGGACCAGTCATCGAACTGGTGGCCTTATTGATTACCGGTTTGACCGGTTCAACCACCGGTCGAACCGGTGTGACGTAATAATTATGCAATAATTATATTTAATTATATATGATATTAAAAATATTTTAAAAAATTCAAAAAAAATAAAAAAAATAAAAAATAAAAAATAAAAAATTGTCGAACCGGTCTAACCGGACCGGTCCGACCGGTTCACACCGGGTCAATTGAAGACCGATTTTGAGACATAAACCGGACCAGACCACCGATCGGTCGGACTGGCAGGTCGGACTGGTCGGTCCGGTCCGAGTTTCAAAACTATGATTAGAACCAATGATTCATAATTAGTATGAGAACCGAAGATTCAGCAAAGATAGTATACTTACGGAAGTCGGATAAGAACTAAGGAAATTACGTATATACCTATCTTTTACCTTAAAATAACGTTATTTTCTTAAGCAGGAGCCCAAGTTGCGGTTGATTTGGGGCGGCAATCCGCAGCTTCTGGGTCCATGACAAACAGTATCAAAGTTTTAATCTCCAGTATGTGGGCATCGCAGGAAAAAAATTATCCCTACTGTTTCAAAATTGTGACCCTATTACTGTTCTCCCAAGATGGGCTGGACTGAAGCTTCTTCAAACTGTAGGAATTTTGGACGACGAAAGGTTGTGTTTGTGTACATTGTCCTGTGTCTTTAATTTGCTATCTTAGAAAGAAAAAAGTGAGTTTTCCTTTTAACCACGAGGTGTAGCGTGATGATAGTTCATCTCGTTTCTTAATCATATGGTAGGAGATTCAATTCCCCTACTCATGAAAACGGAGTACATCTCATGGCCAGCCTTCTTGCATTAAATTTATGATCTTTGTTAGATAGATAGATACATACAAACTCTGGAACTCTGTTTTTATCATTCCTTCAGCTGTACCTACAAGAAAACTTGAGCGTGGTTATGTTTTAGAAGTACTTGATGTCACCTCATCAGGAGCACCAAAACGCCTCAGATTCTTCAGTCAAAACGCAATCAAACATTTCACCCAGCAGCACATGTGAGGTACGAGCAAGTACTCTTCTGGCCTCTCGTAGCTGCCTAGCTAGGTTCTTCATCCTGAGTGTCTTTTGTCTTCATGTAGGTGAAATCAGGGTAATTAATTGAAAACCAAGTGAATTCGGAGACGGGAGATGCCTTGAAGAGACAGGTCCTAGATCAGCTACGGATGTGGACGAATTTGTTACCCCGTGAGACACTAGGCTCCGGAGGACTCTTACTGTACCTATATGGAGCCCAACTAACACAGGAGTGAGTAGCATTATTGCTTAGCCTGTGGGCCTTGTAAGGCATGATGCGTATGAATTTAGGCACACGCAACAATAATACAAGAGATGACTATCTCAAAGTCTGATTCTGATTTCCTTCCCTACCAAACATACAGAATTATATCAATGTCACATTAGATCATGACACATCTCCCGACTTCTTTAGTTTAATATAATCCTTTTTATCTTCCTAATAAGGATCAAATTAAGATATATTATATACAAATCTTTAATTTTGTTTTGATATCTCATTTATTAATTAGACATATAAAATATTAATTGTAATGTGATTCAAAAAAATGTAGTTTTTTTTTTAAAAGAAAAGAAAAAGATGTAGTTGTTATACTTGTAGTTGTGAAAGAATTCTACACTATATTAAAGCCAATTATCATGTTGGTAATTGAATTGTCTTACTGTTGGATTGTGTGGATTTCGTGGATAGAAGAAAATAAAGGGAAGTGGTTGTTGCGGATTGGTGAAGGATTTCTGATGGTGAGAATCGTGCACATCTTCATCAAGTGTATTTGTGGGTGTTGCATCAACCTGTATTGTGGAGTTAATAAAATTCTGGAATAGATATATGTGGTGTCGTGCATGTGTTCCTGGTGTGTAAAATATCGTGTGTGAACTTTAAGATTCCAAGAGTTGTTCTTATGTGGTGTGCGTTTTTTGGGTTGCAATACACCGTAGGTTAACTTGTGATTTTCTAGACTTGCTATTCTGGGTTTGTGCATGAAATATACATGGTGTATTTAGTATCCCATATGGTTTAATTGGAGTTGTTAAAGCTGAGATGAATAAGTTCAAATGGTAGACATATTTTTAGATAAATTTCGGGAAGATGAAACTATAAGGAAGTCCCTATTTTATCTCAAGCATATCATTGTTCTGTTCTTAGTTGATTAAGTACTTAAGTTATTTTTATTAAGTGTCGTTTAAGCAAAAGTAGTTGAGTAAAATCCTCTGACAAGGTTAACGAAAGTCAGACGTGTTATTAGGTGTGAAAATCTTTCACAAAAAGTGAGATTGAGAGATAGTTATAAGAATTGAGTCGTGTTGCTTCAGTATGACATTGTGTGAATCTATTGCACTTTCTTGAAAGTATTAATTTGAGTGAGGATCCCACGGATGTAGACAAAGTGTGTCGAACTGCAGTACCAAAATTTTGACATTTTTCATTATTTCATTTTGATTGTTTTTATTTTTCTTTTGTGCTAAAGACGTACACGAAAAATTCTGAAAATTGCAGTAATAGAGGAGGTCCATGACCTTAATGAAGGGTAAGTAAGAAAGAAGCAAAAAATTGGCACTACAGGTAGAAACTGGGAAAGGTGTGAATGATGCGGAAAATGAATAAGATGAAAATGAAGACTTGATACTACTCACACGAAATTTTGGTAAATGATTGAAAAAAATAAAAAAAATGACAGACCCGACGTTAGACAATATGGTAGGAATTCATCGAATAACAACTTAAAACAACAAGCCAAAACACAAAAGGGTAAAAAGAAGGTAAGGAGAATCCAATGCCACAAATGTCAAGGTTTTGGACATATTCAAGCCGAATGTGCTAATACTTTGAAGAAGAGAAAAGGAAAATCCTTCACTGGCACCTGGAGTGAGAATGATTTTGGGAGTAAATATGGTAGCGAAGAAGAAATCGTTAATGGTACTGCATTAGTTGCTTTATATAGTGAGAGTCTAATTACTTGTTTAACAGTAACTGAGAAGGAAGTAACTGAAGTCAAGAAAGGAGGAAAATTGGAAATTTTCGAAAAGAACTCAGCTCAAGATCTAATATCATATTATGATAGCGATGGAAGTGGCCTAGATAATGAAAAGGGGAATATTTACAAGGATTAAAAAGCTAAATATTTACAAGGATTACAAAGCTATGTATGAAAAATCGGTGAACACATGTAGAAAAAAATGAAAGATTGAAGGAAGAAAATCTCTCCATGAAGAACACCATCCAAGAGTTAAAAAAGAAGTTGATGTTGATGTCAGATGAGCTTGGTGAAGCTAGAATGAAATTAGTAAGTAATTAAAAAGGATTAAAAATGTTGAATGAAGGCAAAAAAAAACTAGAAAAGTTAATAGAAATTGGCAAGGTTAAAGGGGATCTTCAATGTATCGGCTATAAGGGTGAATGCTCTAAAGTGAATGAGGAGAAAAATGATACGTCCAAATCTGTCTAAGAAGAAGAAACAGCGAAAAAGAATCAAAGATTTGTACCCACATGTCATTTTTCTAGAGTTATTAGGCATATAAGGCCAATATATTATTAATTACTGTAGATGTTGTTTCAAAGAAGTCAAAGTCAAAAAATTATATGTCCTTTACAAAAATTTCAACATCAGCTCTCAGTACCGAAATCTACTTAGGTAAAAAGGAGTAAATTACAGGCTCTTGTGGTTCTTACATCGATGAAGGCAACTTTGCAACATGGTTGATACTTTGATAGTGAATGTTCACACCATATGACAGGGGAAAATAATTACTTAACTGATTATAAGAGTTATATGGATGGTCATGTGACCTTCGAAAATGGAAAGAAGGCTTTGGTGATTGGTAGAGGAACATTATGTGTGGATGGTTTGCCTCCCCTCAAGAATGTGCTCTATGTTAATGGACTAAAAAAGTAAGTATAAGTCAATTTTGTGATGATGGTTTGTTAGTTAAATTTACAAGTGATGAATGCAGGTTACTAATCAAACAAGGAGAATGTCTTGTCAGCAGCAAGCGATCAGCCTACAATTGCTACATGTTGCAGGATATGATCACTTGTAAATCAATCACTCAAGATATAACATTGATTTATGGCATCAAAGGCATGGGCACATAAATTTTGATCTTATTAGCAAATTGAAAAAATTGGAGGCTGTGAAAGGTCTAGCCAAGATGAGCAAAGAAGGGAAATCAATTTGCAGTGTGTGCCAAATGGGTAAACAGAACCTCATCTCGCGTGGATTTAGTTGGTCCAACATAACATGATAGCATTGGTGAAATGAGATATCTTCTAACTTGTGTTGATGATTAATCGAGATATACTTGGGTATCATTTTTGAAAGAAAAATCAGATGTTTTCAAAGCTTTTAGAAGCCTATGTGTGCAGGTCATGAATATGAAAATTATGACTATATTGAGAATTCGATTGGATCACGAAAGGGAATTTAAGAATACAAGTTTTAATGACTTTTATGATGAGTATGTTATCGTACAAGAATTTTCAGCACCGAAAACTCCAAAACGAAATGGAGTTATCGAAATAAAAAAATAGAACACTTTAAGAAATGACTATATCTATATTGAATGGAAGTAAATTGTCTATGTGATTTTGGGCTAAAACAGTTGATACAGCATGCTATATATGTAACAGAGTGTATCTTCGAAGCATCTTAAACAATACATTCTATGAACTTTGGAAGGAAAAGAAACCAGATGTAAGTTACTTTCATGTTTTTGAAAGTAAGCGTTACATTCTTAGAGATCAGGAACAACTTGGAAAATTCGAAAGCAAAAGTGATGAAGGAATCTTTATTGGATATTCAACTCATAGTAAAGCTTATCAAGTATATAATCAAAGAATCGAAAAAGTGCTAGAGTCCATAAATGTCATGATAGATGATGAATCTTTGTTGAATGGTCAAGTGGCAGAAGAAAATCAACATATTAACCCTTTGAATCAGCTCAAACAAGGAACAAGATAAGATTGAAAAATTGCTTAGATTTGCAGTTAGTTTTAACTGTGGGAATTGAAGAATTTTCAATTTCAGATGATGAATAAACCAAAACACTGGAAGCAAAAATTATTCCTCTAAATGTTCAAAACTCGAGAGAAGCTGATTTAAATCGATATTCTCCATCTCGAATCCAAAGAAATCATCCAGTAGAGAACGTCATTGGAGATGCTAGTGAAAGAAGAAAAACAAGAGAAAGAAAAAGGATTGATTATCGAGATTTTGTAGGATACTTATGCTATATATCTTTATTCGAGCCAAAGAACGTTAAAGAAACTTTACAAGATGAGTTCTAGACAGCAGCTATGAAAGATAAATTGATTCAATTTGCATGCATTAATGTATGTGAATTAGTGTCAAGACCATCAGATACTAATGTAATTGGAACAAAATGGGTGTTTCGAAATAAAACAGATGAAAAGGGCAATGAAACCATAAATAGAGCAAGGTTAGTAGCTCAAGGATATTCTCAGGTTGAAGGAATAGACTTTGACAAAACTTTTACACTGGTGGCACGACTTGAATCTATCATACTATTATTGGGCATAACATGCGTGAACGGGTTTAAGCTTTATTAGATGGATGTAAAAAGTACTTTTTTGAATGGGTTCATACAAGAAGAAGTGTATGTTGACGATTGAAAAAGCACTTCAGGAGGTTGTTTCTTCTTAGAAAACAATTTGAGCTCTTGGTATAGCAAGAAGCAGAATTCAATTTCGCTATCGACCACTGAGGCAGAATATCTAATTGCGGGTAGTTGTTTTTCATAACTTCTTTGGATGAAACATACGTTAGAAAATCATGGGAATGATCATAATACGTTGACTATCTTATGTGATAACAAGAATGCCATAGACATCTCTAAGAATTCAGTTCAGCATTCAAGAACCAAACATATTGATCTTAGATATCACTTTATTCGAGAGCTTGTGGAAATCAAAATGGTCATTTTGTCACATATATCTATAGAAAAGTAGTTATCTTTACAAAACCTCTTGATGCAGTAAGGTTTGAACTTCTTAGAAGGGTTTTGGGAATTTGTGTTCTATATTATTGATGTATTTTATTTAAAACATAAAAATTTATTATTATTTAAAAAATGACGTCTTTCATCCGAGGGATTAAAAATCCCTAAATGTTTTATCAATACCTCTCTGCACAAACCGCCGTTAACAACAACCATGACACCTATTTCTGCTCCTTCATCCCACCATTCCGTCTCTGTATAGTAGTTGCTCTAAGCAAGAAGACTTTGTCGGCGATTCCTCAGAGTTTGGAGACAATTCAGTCTTCTCCATCTCTAGTTTCCTCTACCATAACACTTCCACAACTGCGTTGGAGACATGTACTTCCACAACTGCGTTGGTGACATTCCATTCGTGGACATTGGTTTTATGGTAGATTCAAAGAAACATCACCGCAACATTGTTTTCTTCTACTTATATAGGTTCTTTCTCAAGATCTCAAGGTAGACTTGAAAGTAGGTTCAAGTTTTCTGCACCGTGAACTAAGACCTATTTTGGTAATGTCTCCTTTCCCCTCCAGATTGATTCAATTTGATTGATTGTGGTCGGAAAAGATGGGAAAGAATAAATAGAAGATATTATATCCAGTTTTCGACAAAAAGACAGCTGCTCCAATACGACGTTCAAGTCTATTAATGTTGAATCCAAAACCTAGTAGGAGTTTCACTAGTGCTGGGTCATCTTTTGCGGCTCCTATTGACATTCCTGAAACTACCTTCGTTAGAAAAAAAGTACCAGATCCGGATTATGATGTTACTCAAGTTGTATTATCCATGGTTGAAGATTCTGCTTTGGATTCCGATGATAATCCCGCAGCATCTGTTTCACCAACTGCGCCTCCTAAAAAATGTACAATGATCCAATGTTGGAAATCAATTTGCCCACCTCGATGTCATTCTTCTGTCCGCCTAATATTGGATGATGCAACTTCCTTTAAGTTTTATTCTTCCGTAGTTAAATAGATATTGACAATTCTCAATACTGTCGGACATTTTTTCAGTCTTCCAATCAACTTAGAGGAGTTTCAACAACATGGTTTGAACACTTTACTATCGAAGCAATCTTTATTGCAAGCTTTACTGCTTCTGAAGCACTATGATTTCGATATGGTAAAAGAATTTTATTGTAATTTATCTTGTGATATTCTAAAAGAGCATGCTATGACTTATGGGGTTGTATATGTGCGGGGTCGAGTAGTCCGTTTTTATGATGTTCATTTAAATCTGTTTTTGGGATTTGATAATTTGATTGATCATCTCCTTTAAGATGATGATTGGAATGTGTCCAATGACTTAATTACTACGATACTAACTGGTGAAAAATTGACTACGTGGCCATCTAGCTTTGTAGTTCGTTCTTCCATGTTTACTTAAAAATATTTCGTGCTCTTTAAATTGGTTGTGATCAATTGGATGCCGAGCACTCATGATGTTTCGGTCTACTTGGCACTAGCCAAATTGATTTATGCGATCGATACTGGGGTGCGATTTAATCTAGACCGCCTCATCATTGAAGCTATGTTGGCTATTGAGAGTAAGCCACATTCTTTGTTATATTTTCCATGCTTAATCTCTCAATTTTTATATGCCAATGAAGTTCCCAGGATAGAGTCAAGCATACTTGAATTGGTGGCTTTGATGAATATTTCTCCAAGGATTTTTCGACAACCACGAGTAGTGGATTTGCCATATACCACATCGAGTCCCTCCGATGCCATGGGGACGAATTCTGTTAATCCTCATGCATCTCTCTTTACTGAAATTGAGAGGATTAAAGGTATCGTTCAACTAGTTGTTGATGCTCTTCGCAACTTAAAGCAACGAGTTCTACATTTTCCTTGTGCTTCATGAATTTGTCTTTTTGGCATATGATGTCTCAAAGGGGGAGAATTGAGATAAGAATTTACTATTTGACTGAAGTTGTATTTTTTCCTCTGTGTTTTGTTGCTTATGCCTGGCTTATGCTTGTATTGTTAAATCTTTAATCGACTTGTGGATTCAATAGTTATATGTCTAATTATGTGATTTAGGGGGAGTTTAAGAGTTGTAACAAATATGCCAAAAATGGGGAGGTTGTTAAGATATATTATATATATCTTTAATTTTGTTTTGGCATCTCATTTATTAATTGAACATATAAGATATTGATTGTAGTGAGATTAAAAAAATGGTTATTACACATGTAGTTGTGAAAGAATCCTACACTATATTGAAGTCTATTCTCATATTGGTAATTAAATTGCCTTACTGTTGAATTGTGTAGATAGAAGAAAATAAAGGGAAGTATTTGTTGCATGTTGGTGAAGGGTTTCTGATGGTGAGAATTGTGCACATCTTCGTTAGGAGTATCCATGGGTGTTACATCAACCTATAGTGTGGAGTTAATCGAATTCTGGAATAGATATATGTGACGTCGTGCATGTGTTCCTGGTGTGTGACATACCGTGTGTGAACTTTAAGATTCCGAGAGTTGTTCTTATATAATGTGCGTCTTTTGAGTTGTGATACATCGTGTGTTAACTTGTGATTTTTCAGACTTGTTATTCTGGGTTTGTGCTTGAAATATACATAGTCTGTGCAGTATCTCATATGGTTTAATTGGAGTCGTTGAAGCTAAGATGATTCAATGCAACTGGTAGATAGATTTTCAAATATATCTCGGGAAGTTGAAATTATAGGAAAGTCCCTCTTTTATCTCAAGTATATTGTTGTTTTGTTCTTAGCTGATTGAGTACTACGTTATTTTTATTAATTGTCGTTTAAGTAAAAGTAGTAAGTAAAATTCTCTGACGAGGTTAATACGAGTCAGTCGTCTTATTAGGTATGAAAATTTTTCACGAAAAGTGAGATTGAGAGATAGTAACAAAGATTGAGTGATGTTGCTTCAACGTGACCTTGTGTAAATCTATTACACTTTGAAAATATTAATTTGAGTGAGGACCCCACAGACATAAGTAAAATGTATCGAACTGCGTTATTAAATTTTTGGTATTTTTTATTATTTCGCTTTGATTGCTTTTATTTTTCTTTTATACTAGAGAGGTACGCGAAAAATTGGAAAGTTTGCGAAACTATCATGAATTTTGATTTTTCAACCTTAGACTGCTAGTTCTGCCGACGCATACAGGATTTGACAATGAGACCTCAGGGACATACTGGATTGGCATGAGCAAGAAATTTAACAAGAAACAAAAGCTGACTTAAATGCTGTCCATCGACTTCTACTTTTATCAGGAATTCATTGGATGTACTTCAATAAAAAGCTTGAAGACAACATTCGCAGGGAAAGCCAATTATCGCTCTATGCCAGTTAGCTAGAAGCCTTTAACACCCAGTTGCTATACAGCGTCTTTTTTTTTTTTGTATCTGAAAGGAGCTATACAGCGTCTTTAGTAGGTCTACCTATGGGACCTGTTACATTATTTCCATCACCAACCTGAAGTAACAACGAGATACAGAGTTACACCATATTGCGGATTTGAGATCAAACGATGCTTTCCTGTTGTATGACCCATCAACATTTGAAAGCGAACCATGATACTGTATGATGTGAGGGGACGATGTTCCAGATATGAGACCTTCTGATGTTTACAAGCTTAGTCTGTTTCATTTACTGCAAGGAAATTGCAGCACCATCATCCATTGCAATATTTCTGGATCAACCACAAATTTATGTTCATCTTGATCAATACATATATCAGGTGTAAAAATTATTCACACTCCACTTAAGAGAGTTCTTAGACCATCTTGAGTCTTCAACTCGCTGTAATGGTTAGGAACAAGCTCATCTTTTCCGGATCACCATATATAGCTCCATGTTCCATATATATAAAGCAGAAAAAGCTTATTGCCAATGTGCACCAAGAAAATACACATGCTCGCATATGCACAGTTTGCCTTTGATAGACACTAACCACCTCACCTGATACACAAAAGCTTTCTTTGGTATGGACAAACCACTACATTCCTTGTTTTCCTACAATCTTGATAACTGGGTTTGCTTTATGCTTCAGGATACTTCAGAAAAGGAATCTCCAAGAATGGAAGTCTTCGCAAAGAAAAAGCTCAACTGAGATAGAACCGGGACAGTACATATTCCTCAGACGTAACTTTCAACGTTACCTGACTTGTTCTGTCCTCTTTGTTGCCTATAAATTTGGAGTAAGTCATGTTGGTAAAAACCATGTATATAGTAATGTGTATTTAGCTGGAGGAAAGGAAAGCGAAACCAGAGGCGAGAAAAGGAAAGCACGGAAAGGAATGGGTGGAGGGATATGGAACCCACCGTTCCAGCTCATTTCACATGGAGAGTAAAGGAAGTGATGCAATCAAAGGGAAATTGAAATCTTCAACTTTCTTCTTCTTCTTCTTCTAGACCTGACCATTTCACTAGCTACGTCAAATAAAATTCAGTTTAAATACGGTTGGAGTCTTTTACACAAGTGATTCAGCTCCCAAACACTTTGGAAATACTTGAAAATCTTATGGGAACTCGTCGAACCCCATGTCCGGAAGGTTTGGAACGACCCTTAATTAAGCAGTCTCATGCCCTCACTTAACCATTTCTCCAAGAACATCTCGAAGATGTCTGACACCTAACAGATTGCCTTTAGACGACTTGAGCCACTTCCTAAAAAAGGCACTGACGTGATAACCAATTACAAGACGACACCTTTTGTAAATTTTAACTTGATTTATATAAATTTTAAAAAATTAGTTGTTAAATTAAAAATTAAAAATATAATACTAAATTAAAAAATTAGATATTAAATATCCTAATTCTCTGAACTCTTATGCATACATACAATATAACAGGAAATAAAGATGCAAACTTTTGTGTGGATGTGAATAATTTCCACGTGGAAACTCCTGTTTTAGGTCTCCAATGGGCTCTCATCCTTTGGATCCAACTTCTTAATCCCAAGCCACACGCCGTAATATTTCATCCAAGAAGCCTAGTATTGGAAATTCATAACCTGTCATTATTGTTTCTGAGGCTGAAAATGGATTATAGACTGTGACTACAGGGAAATGGAAGCTTGAGCTCTCATTATTGCCCAGTGCAGTCTCGAGCTGAAGAATTTAAAAAGAGGCAACCGTGAACTGGGTAGCGGATAGACAAGCTCATTTACCACAGCCTTTATCATGGCTTATCATTGAGCCCCTGATTAGGACATGATCATTTAGAGATCTTCTGTATCTCTGCAATGGTAGGACTTGATCAGAAAGAATCTGTGCCCACAAGCACTACTAACATGGCCACCAAAAAGATGGAGCTTCTGTCCTCTGCAATGAAGAGAACCAGTGAATGGTTTGATACTTATCTTTCTGTTTCGTCATTTTCCCAGTAGAATGTTTCAGCCTCTTGTTACTTAATAATAGAGATAGAGCTCTAACCATGGAATTGTACAGGATATTCTCTCAGGAAATACCCAGTGACGTTACAGTTCATGCTGGAGGAGCCTCTTTTTCATTGCATAAGGTGCGAGTCCATCCTGAATACTCTTTTTCCCTGGTCTAAATAATCAGATAGAGCTCGAAGAGAATGATAGAAATATAATCATTAAAATGAACTGTCTTCTAATTTATATCCCCAACTACCATAAAAAAACAATGCATCGCAGCTTAAAGAATCTCAGCCTTCTTCCTCAGTTGGCATTGCTGATTTTTCAATTTACTCGTAATTCAATTGCAGTTTCCATTGGTGTCCAAGTGTGGATACATAAGAAAATTGGTATCAGAATCTAGTGGTTCTGATCTTTCTGAGATCCGACTTCCAGATATTACTGGTGGAGCAGAAGCATTTGAACTTGCAGCAAAGTTCTGCTATGGAATCAACTTTGAAATAAGTACAGAAAACATCGCCATGCTCCGATGCGTGGCAGAATATCTAGAGATGACAGAGGACTACGCAGTTGGAAACCTAGTGGCAAGAACTGAAGCATATTTGAATGAAGTTGCACTAAAAAGCCTTGCTGGGGCAGTTTCTGTCTTGCATCTATCTGAAAGCCTCATTCCACTGGCGGAGAAAGTGAAATTGGTGAGCAGATGTATAGATGCGATAGCATTTATAGCCTGCAAAGAGAGTCAATTTTCCACATTAGGTAGATCAGCTGACAGTAGTGATGCAGTAATTTCTTCAACGGTGTGTCAGCCAAAGACTATAGTTGATTGGTGGGCTGAAGATTTAACTGTTCTCAGGATTGATATCTTCCAAAGGGTTTTGATTGCTATGATGGCTAGAGGTTTTAAACAATATGGCCTTGGACCTATTCTTATGCTCTATGCCCAGAAAGCTCTGCGAGGTTTGGTAAGATAGCAACCTGAAAACTTGACTTGATTCGATCTTGTCGTTCTTCTTGTTCACATCTTTGTTTCTGGAGCAGGAAACGTTCGGGAAGGGGAGGAAGAAGATTGAACCACGACAAGAACACGAGAAGAGAGTTGTCTTAGAAACAATAGTTAGTCTTCTGCCAAGAGAGAAAAATGCATTGTCTGTTAGTTTCCTTTCCATGTTGCTTAGAGCCGCGATATACCTGGAGACAACAGTTGCTTGCAGGCTTGATTTGGAGAAGAGGATGGCTTTACAATTAGGACAGGCGGTCTTGGACGATCTCTTGATCCCTTCCTATTCTTTCACAGGAGATACATTGTTTGATGTGGATACAGTTCAGAGGATAATGATGAATTACCTTGAATACGAAGTGGATGGGCACCAATTCGGACACCACCAACCACACGATGATTTTGTTTCATCGTTGCCTAATGATATGGAGCGAGTTGGAAAGTTGATGGAGAACTACCTAGCAGAAATAGCTTCCGATCGTAACTTGTCTGTTGCAAAATTCATTGGCATTGCTGAACTTATACCAGAACAATCAAGGGTAACAGAAGATGGAATGTACAGGGCCACAGATATCTACCTCAAGGTGCAATCTCTTTTACATGAATTCACCTTTATTTCAGCAGGATTTGAAACACATTTTTGTGCTATATTTCGAATAATACATTATGTTCTATCAGACTACTGAAATTCCAAAACTTTGTGATGTTGAAGCAAGAAAATCACCAACTGAAATGATCACTATACATGTCTTCAATTGGATTTCCATTAGCATAAGTTTTGAGTTTTTGATCAATAGGCTCATCCTGCTTTAAGTGATTTGGAGAGGAAGAAAGTTTGCAGCTTGATGGATTGCCAGAAACTATCTCGAGAAGCCTGCGCGCATGCAGCTCAGAACGATCGCCTTCCCGTACAAACAGTGGTTCAAGTGCTTTACCACGAGCAACAACGACTTAGAGATGCTATGAATAGTGGCCTCAGTCTCACAGGTGGAGATTCCCCTGGTCTTTCTACTAAACTGAGTTTATATCCCACTGACATGGTTTCTGATGAACTCTCAATCTTGAAAAGAGAGAACCAAGACCTGAAATTGGAACTCGTGAAAATGAAGATGAAGCTGAAAGAAATTGAAAACTCTGCAAACAAATCAGCTGTAGGCAGCCCAATGTCACCGTCTGAGAAACCCCATTTGCCTCGAAAGTCATTCATAAACTCTGTCTCAAAAAAGCTTGGTAAGCTTTATCCTTTTGTGCGAGCTGATGGAGTCACAACCTCCAATTCCAAAACCAAAACAAAACGAAGCAAAGACCGGAGGCATTCCATATCCTGAGATTTGCGTTTATTTCTTAAATTTGGCCTCAGTTGTTGTCTGTTCGGTTCATATTTTACCTCCGTGTATCCCTTTCTTTTTTGTGTGGTATCACTGTAAATACTAGTGTCACCCATAAGCAACTGCGTTATGTTGATGAATGACAGAACTAGTATAATTTTATAGTCTCTCGTGTAGCTCAATCCTGACCCATTATCTTCTTTTAAATTGAGTTATATCCAAGAACAACTCTTGGAAAAGGATCCTAACAGAGCTTTTTGCACTATTTGGACTGAACCAAGATCCTCTGTCCAGTATTACCTTGTCTTATTCTATCTCATGAAACCTCAACTATTTATTTTGTGGAATCTACGCGGGACCTACTCAGGACCTACACGGGACCCACATAAATAAACGGCTGAGGTTTATTGGACACAATAAGACACTATAATATTGGACAGAAGATCTGGACTCATTTGAACCACCCTTTGCTATACTCTGTCATTTATTGCATCAATCACCATCTCATTCTCATTATATAAATACTTTATATTCATATTGTTTTCTACATAGTAGGTAGGCATTTTTAAATACATATTCATGCAAACTTGAATTTATAATGATCTTCTTCATCTCTCAATCCTTTTGAATCAAATTAATTTGCTTATCTAAAACGTCTCATTGTGTTGAATCATTCATAATTTTCTAGTAACATTCTAAAATAACAATCATTAACTCAATTCTTTAGATGAGTGAAAAGAGTATTTTAATCAAAGGTTCAAATAATCTTAAAGGATTCTCACACAATATAAGCTGAAAGTATGATTTATACTATCCTTATTAGTCAGAAATGCAGAGATGGTATAATCATGCATTACAGAATTGACTCTCTTCTATTAGAATATATATCTTTTTTCAGATACCATATACAATGATAGTTCAAGTATATCCTATGTCTAACTTGAGATCGTTTATTTGCTCATTTAATCTATCCTTTAAAACTAACATTTTACATATTAAGATGGATTGAGAGAACATATCACTTCTGTAGATTAGGTCATGAATAAAAATCCCTTACACCATTGATGTACTTCACGTCAACATCAATGAAGTACATCAATGGTTTAAGCCTTGAACTTTCATCTATTACCCAGATAAATTGCTTAAATTTTGTTTATCTTATTTCTACAAAGTAATGGAGATGATCACCTATTTGGAAAGACATATTACAAGAAAATTACAAAATATTAACAAAAACATTCGTAGTAAAGTCGTGACGGAATAAAAAAATCCATTGTTAAAAGAAGATGAAATGTTACAACCAACTTTGGTGACAGAATTTAGCGACAGATTAGCAAATGTCGTTGTAAAAATAGACGTCAATGGTTCCCGACTAAAATTTCCAACAAAATTTATTGACAGTGATAATTTCTATCGGTAAATTAAAACTTAAGGAAAATGATGTCGTTTAAATTAGAAGATAATCGTCATTTTTCTTTTAAAATCGACAAACACAGACCTTTTTTCTCTTCTTTTATGTTGTTTTCTTCTTCATTTTCTATTCTTTTTCATGTCCTCTATCTGTCTTATTTCGTTCGTCCATTGCCCGTGTTGATCTGGCATCTTTGCTTCCATTGTTGAGGTTGGTTGTCTTTATTTTTATTGGTTTTGTTTGTGTGGATTGAGTTGTGATGGTTTATTTTGGTTGTTAATGGGTTGCTTGTTGTTCTATGTTAATGTTAGTGAATAATAAAAAAAGACAACAGATTTGAAACAAATTAGAGATAAATTTATGTAGCTAACCAAGTGATCGAAGAAAGTTCTGTTAAAAATGAAAGTTTGATGAATTGGTTTTAAAACTTAGAAATTCAAATGTGATCCTTAATTAACACTTACAGTGACTTAAAACCTGTATTGTTTTGGGTTATACAGGTTCAACTAGAGGGGTTAGAGGTAGATAAAGCTAAAATCAATGTTATTCAGTCTCTTCCTTACCCTATTAATGTTCAAAAATTTTGTTCTTTTCTTGGACATATAGGTTTTGTAAAAGTCTAGGCCTAGCCCGAGCCTTATTTTTCTATACTATATATATTTTTATTGCAAAAATTTAAAATCTAATTTGGTATACAAATGAAAATTTCACCAACAACTACCAGCACCAGTTAACAACAACACTTATAATAGTTTTAGAATCACCTCTGGTGGAATGACAATCACTTATTGGTTAATAACAACCTTATAGTGGTGTTAGGATGAAGTTTCTAAACCTCTCCCAATAACTCAAAACTAATTTATTAAAAGTCCAAATCTTTTACTAAAGAATTAATTCATAAACAAATACTACAAGAAATTTTGGTTTTAATTCCTTCGGCAAATGAAGTTGACGAAGGAAATTAACGATGGAACTAGTCATTGGAGAAGTGGTCGTTGGTAAAATTTAGTGACGAATAAGTCTAACCTGTCACAAATTTAGAGATGAAAAATGTCAATTCTATTGGTAAATTTAGCAACGAAATTTTGTATTTCCCTAAGAAAATTTAGCAACGAAACACACTAATTCCATTGATACATTTAGCAACGAAATTTTGCAGATCCGTCATAACAGTAGTGATCATAAGTTGTTTTTCTTTCAATAAATTTACCTACATAATATTCTTATTCCACTTGTAAATATACCTACAAACAAACAATGTTCGTCGCTAAATGTTTGACGAAAATTGTGATTCCTTCGATAACTTTTACCTACAGGTAAATAATGTCCGTCGTTAAATTTTCCAATGGAATTACAATATTATGTTGGTCGTGGATGAAATTATCATAAATAAATTTCCCAAATTTTCTGTTAATAATCTTTTGATTTTTTCTACTTTTAATTTCTCTAAATAATAGTTAATTGATCATATAAAATAAAAATTATCCTTATTGATAATAAAAAAGTTATAATGTACAACAATAAGTATCTTGAAAATAACTGTAAATTAAGAATTAATAAAAAATTACTTAAAAGTAACAAAATATTTACATTAACTTATTCATCTAAGTTATGCAATTGGTGAAAACGGATGTTCTGACTGTTGTGATGAGGTACTACACCTCCCCTTCAACTCATCCACCTCATGATGAAGCTGAGCTATATACTCCATTAGCCTCTTTACTATGCTCTCAAGCTGAATGACTCTATCATTGAATGCGGATCGCCTACTAGATGTAGTTGTAATGGATGTAGAGGATTGTGAATCGTATGTGTCTGCAAATGAACTTAAGCTGAAGATCGTTCCATGAAGGTCCTTACCACCTACTACACCAAGAGACTCTCATCAACAGTTTTAGAGCATTGAGACTATTGTTGAATACTTTCTTATATTTAGTCTTATGATTATAATTATTTATGTTAATAAGTGATAATTTTTAAGATTTAATATTAAAGTGTAAATTTTACATACATTAAATTCTCTATATCGGATGTTGACGAAGGTCACATCATCATGCTTCTTAGTGTAGGTGTGGAAAAAGAGTTGATGTAATGTAGGCTTCTTGACCATAGACTTTTCCTGCATTAGAATAAAATGTTATAAGTGAAAAAAATTAGGCAGATTTTCCTC
The DNA here is from genome assembly GCA_024752395.1 of Erythroxylum havanense. Taxonomy (NCBI): domain Eukaryota; kingdom Viridiplantae; phylum Streptophyta; class Magnoliopsida; order Malpighiales; family Erythroxylaceae; genus Erythroxylum; species Erythroxylum havanense. Next base: position 5,062,109 of record JANTNU010000235.1, on the reverse strand, counting down.
TATTTTTGTGATATTTTTCACCTGTTGATCAAAAACATTTACTCAACAACACAGTCATTAATGACACCAGACATTTATAACATTATCATTCTCTATAATACACATATATTTTCATTCTAAATTTCATACATCAAATTACATTGAAATCAAATTCATACATCAAAGTACAAAAATTAGAATATAAGTGTAAAATTTAGATACTTATAAGTTTCTCTATATGCTCCTAGGGTGTCATAGATCCTTTAGTGTATAGGTAAACTCTCTCCCTCTGGTCCTTCACATCTGTCTGCAGAATTGCACTCTGAAATGGACATTGCCTCTTGTGATGCCCAATGTTGCTATCAATGAGTCCACATTTCTTTATATATGTAAGGTCGTACACCATTCTTGTGTATCAAATTAAGAAAATTTCTATAATGTACATGAGCTCGCCTCTCCCATACATTATAAATTACATCATCAAATTTTGAATTAAAAAATATTTCTAAAAAAAGAAAAACATACCATAAATACTTATAAAATACAATATTTATCTAATTAATGTATAAAAAAGATTAAAAAATATACTTTGTGTACCTCAAACTCCTGATAATAAAAATTCTTTACTGCCTGAGAGATATTCTTTCATATATAACCCTCAAGATCTATCTTCTCCTTGAACTTTGATCAGATATTTCTGGAGCACATTCCAGACGGAACTAACCTAATATATAAGCTATTTTAGATCATTTAGAACTTTGATCAGATATTTCTGGAGCACATTCAAGACAAAACTAACCTAATATATAAGCTATTTTAGATCATTTTCAAATTAAAACCTATAACTTCAGTATAAACCTATGGTGTTATCATGTATTACAAAATTTTTAGAATTTCACTTATAGATTATTGACAATTGTGATATAAGTTCTTTCATCAACTCCCTTAGCTCTAGGCTGGGAGCCGCCTCTTTTATTTATATCATTTACCCCTGATATCTCTGTCGATATAGGGGTAATGAATGGTGTAACAACAGGTATAGAAGGTAACTGTATAAGGATTGTAGGTTGGGAAAGTAATGCCTCATCTGGATGTACAATAGCTGGACTTATAATACCCAATTCTGTAGCATCTGCAGAATGTGATCCTTCACCTAGACTTGCACTGGCTCGTCCAAATGGTGGTAACCTGACCCTTGGCCACATCATTTCTTGTTTTCTCTTTTGTGGCATATTTTTAACCTAAAATTCACATTTTGTTGAATATTCCAGTAATAAAACAATATAAATTAAAAATATAAAAATATAGTATTAATGTAATAATAGATTTATTCATATAATATTCTATTACAAACACAAATTAATCGTTATCATCATTTAATTGTAAATTAAAATCATCATCCTCTTCTTTTTCTTATTATTTGGATCGTTCAAAGGTTCATTTTCATCATATGTTACGCATGCATTTATTTCATAAACATCTTCCTGAAATGTTTCATTTTCAATTCTCTTATTTTCTCCTTTTCTATGTAATTAAAAAACACCTATAAGTTTTACTTTGCAAATGCCCAACGAATCTGACTTATCTCATTGTAAGCTGAGAAAAGGGATATAATACACCTGGATCATTTGCATCGCCAATAGGAAAGGTTCAAATTGTCTAAATCTTCTTCATTGTTTGATTTCAACCAGATTGTATCGACTATGCATTTTTTTTCCAATATTAGGAGTTGGATCAATCCATTCATACTTAAATATCACATCCGTTTTATTGGCAATGTGGGGTACTCAATTTCAAGCATTTCAATAATTTTATTATATAATCCATCAATTCTCCCTGTATACAAACTCCACTGTTTACTATTGTCATGCTATGACCATGATATTTTGTGTGAAACTTATATCCATTAACAAAATTTATCATATATGATTTAACAGTTTGTAAAGATCCTTTCATAAGATCACATGTGAACTTATTCTCTATTGGATTTTTTGAGGCCTATATAAAAAATTTATCATATTAAATATTATAATGTCATTTAAACACTTGATATAATAATTCAACCATTTCAATTATTGCAAGTGAAAATTTACATATTACTTGAACCATCGAGGAAAGTTTCTTTCAACTACTTTATTGATATCATCCTATATTTTTTTGGGCATTAGCTCGTGTAACCATTCCTCATATAATATAATTATTATGTATTTTAATTGTGAACAATGCTAATTTCGAAAACTCAAATAATAAATTTCAAATCCAACTTAAACTTACTTTATGAAAGGTTGAACCTCTTGACAATTCAATAAAATGTAATCATAGGTAGCCTCCATTTCTTCTTTTGTTAATATTCTTCTTGTTAACCATTCGTATGTTCTCCAAGATATGTGCTAATGGATAAGTTATCAACACCACCCGTTTCTCCCCTATCATCATTACAAAAAACTTTTCTTTCTTTTGTATACACATGCGATTCAAAATAATATGAACAAAATGTACTTACTTCCTCTACTAAATAAGCATTACATATCAAACCTTCAATTCTAGCCTTGTTTTTGACATTTTTCTTAAGTGATGCAAATATTACAAACAAGGTTATTACAATTATGTGATTAAAATATGCTATAACTTTTACTTAAATATTGACTATAATTACCTCTCAAACGGATACATCCATCGATGTTGAACTATAACAAGTTTGGCTGTGCTAAATATACGAGTAGATGCTCCATATAGTCAAAGAATCTTAAAAGAAAAATCCCTTCTAATTCGCACAACATAACTGAAATTTTCCTTTTTAATTTTTCATTTCAGCCAACTTTATTTCAGATGATGTTAAGCTTTTGAAAAACAAACTTAATTATATTATAACTTCCCAAACCTTATTCAGTAGCAACTCCCAAAATGTAATTGGAATTAACCTTTGCATAAATACATGACAATCATGACTTTTTATCATAAATAATTTATACTTCCTCATGTTCACACACTTTGCCAAGTTCGAAACATAATCATCGGAAAACTTTAGACTTTTCAACCATTTACACAAAATTTCCTTTTATTTTTTGTCCAAAGTGTAACATACTTTTGGATATTTACTAGGGCGAAAATCTTATCTAACTCATTCATTTTACCAAAAAGTTTCAAATCAACTCGTGATTTTGCATTGTCCTTTGTCCTTCCTTCAATGTTCATTATGGTGCTGAACAAATTGTTAAAAATATTTTTTCAATACACATCACATTTAGATTATGACGTTTCAAATTAGTTTTCCAATATCGCAAATCCCAAAAGATACTTCTGTTAGAGTAGTGCCCTAAAGGCAATCCCCTTTAGCGCATTTTGTTCATAGTCATGTACAGACTTTATGAATAAAT
>JANTNU010000235.1:5039839-5057145 GCA_024752395.1 Erythroxylum havanense | reverse complement strand
GATCAAGGTTAGTGCTAGCACACTCTTTACCTTGTTCTAGCTGTTCCCGGGTCAAAGGGGTTTGTCCCGGTTAGGTTTTCCGACCTCTGCGTGGATACCGTTAGAGACGATCTCCTTTGGTCGTTATAGTTTGACTATTTGTACATACACATGGATCCTGGCTTTCGGGAACGTCCCGGGACTCAAAATTTAAAATTCCGCACCGTGGGCATGTGATGCACACCCCGGGATTTTCCTACAACTTCTTCCACATTTATTGACGGTTTTACTTCAATACCCCTTGAGGTGCTACAAATTAATGGCTTCCCATGTCACGCCCACTTAAAATAATTTGGAACAAATCGTTTTCTTAACAAATGGAAATTCACTTCATCAATAGGAAGTAGGGATGGCAATGGATTTTCAACCCGATTAATATTTGCACTACCTGACCTGAAAAATGAACATGAAGGCTAAAAATAGATTTGAAATAGATGCTGAAAAATATATGTAGATATAGATTTAGATATGGGTCTAGTGATAACCTGAACCGATAGATGCCCATATCCTACTCGTTTTTTATTAACTCTATTTTTCTGTTTTTCTTGAATATTTATGTTAAATATATTAAAATATTAATATTTTCTTAGAAAAAACAGCTTTAAAATCCATACTTTACTCCTCAGTCCTCACCTTTTTCATCATATTTTATTTTTTATAGGATGATAATAATGCAAATGATATGGAGATGGAGTTTTGAATGATGTGAAGTTCACGTAAAGACAATTTGAAGCTTTGGATATTTAATTCTTTATTCTTGTTCTTGATTGTGAAAAATATATGTTGTCTTTGTACTCTCATTATGATTTTTATTATTTCAATTTTATTGTTTTTTAAATACATAAAATTAAAATCTTGACTTATTATTATTAAAGTAATTTTGATTTGTAGCGTTCGCTAAAATATGTTCTTTATATTTTTTATTTAGAAGTTATATTTTTATGTGTTATACAACTTTATGGATATCTAAAAATCTGAACAATCCAATGGATTTAGATATGGGTAGTAAATCGTAAAAACTGATGGATATAGATATGAATATGGGTTGAGTCATAAAAAATGGATATGGATATGGGTAGAGTAATACCCGGACCGAACCTTAATCATTGCCATCCTTAATAGGAAAAAAAACAAATCTATTTGAACTTTTCATAAGGACATCTAATCTTTGGACCATCTATATATGCAGGTTGACAACATACATAATCAATAAAAGCTTGAACTCTTTCAACAAACTCAGGATTAATGAAATCATCAGGTGTTAATTGTCTATATATCCAAAATCTATCAACATTACTCATTTACATAGAATTGTTATTTAACAAAGTGATTTCATAGTTAGATATAATAATCGTTATGGTAGTATCCATATTAATCTTACAAAACATTTAATCTTTACTTTACATCTCACTAGATCCTTCATTTCTCTTAAGTTTGTACAGGTCTGTGAACATTTTCCCTCTAAAACTAACCAACCAATCCCACCATATGATTTCATAATTACAAAACTCAATGACAACCAATTCCACCTTAGTGATTGGACAATCATCACTTTCTAAGTCAAAAAAACCTTCCAATATCTTAGAAGAATTACAAGGAAAGATAAAGTTTTGATCTTTATTATCCATAATATATGTTAATACCCTTTAAGCAACCTATAGATTAATTGTACTTAGCTTATCGATATATTGACTTAATTTATAGACAACATATGTGAGTATGAGCCAAATAAAGCAATTTGGTCAACCAATATCCTGTAAGAAGTGACAATAAGAAGTAAAAAAAGGCACCAACATATTGTTTTATTAACTTTTTATTAAAATTAAAAGAGTGACAATTGGTTTATAATAAATAAAATCAGTTTCCTTAAAAAATTCAAAAGCACAACTTTTACTTACATATATTAATTCCAACACTAGATGGGGCAATCTCTAAGGCAAGAAAAAATTTTAATGGCCTCAAATCTTTAATGTTGAAGTTGTACGAAGAAAAGCCTTTAATAACATCAACTTTCTCAAAACTATCACCCGCTAAAAGAAAATGTCATTCATATAAATCAAAAAATGACTAAGCGACCATTTGAGGACTAAACGAATAGTTATAAATTAGAAGATTCTTGTGTGAATTGTTGAGAAATCATAGAATTTGATAGCTTTGCATCCTAAGTTTGAATCAATCACCTACAAGTTCATGTTCAAAGTTTGATTTTAAGTAAACACTATGGTATGTGGCATTGTTAGACCAAATGAATCAAGAAAACAAGTTCTCACTATGACTCCTAGGCTTATGGAATTTTTCATCGATAAGCCTTATAAAAGTTGCATCACGAGTTTCTAGCCTATATACTATCCTAGGGGTTTATTATGCAAAGAATTGTCATGCCAATCACGTGTATTTCTTATGTTAATATTAAGTTTGAATTAGTCACCTACAAATGCATTCCTAAAGTTTGATTTTAAATAAACACTATGGTATATAATATTGTTAGACCAGAGGAATCAAGAAAAATCGAGAAAATAAGTTCTCGTTGTGACTCCTAGCCTCGTGGAATTTTTCATCGTTAAGCCTCATAGGAGTTACATCATAGGTTTCTAACCTATATACTATCCTAGGGTTTATTAAGCAAATAAATATCATGTCAATTACGTGAATTTCTTATGTTGTACTAAGTTTGAATTAATCACCTACAAGTTAATACTAAGTTTGAATTAATACGTTGAATCATTTACCTTGATTTATGGACAATCGCCAACTATAAAGAAGATGAATGAGGTTGGGAAATTATCAACACTCTTCAATACAGAACATGACCTGCAAGAAAAACAATAAATAATTAGCTAGTTTTTGATAAGTTTTGAATTGAACATAGGTACATATATACATGAGATTTAAGTTGTGTATTGCATATTTTGTTTTCCTTCTATTAATGTTTTCATATCCTACAAATTATAATATTGTTTAAGCCATTGAAGTCTCGATCTTTGCTTGAAAAAGAACAATTAAACTCAATTTGATCGTAACCATTTTTTGCAATATCACATATGGACAAAGATAACATACAATTTTTTTTCAAGATCATAACCATTGTTATACAAAAAAACATTATTATGCAAAACCATTATTATGGACAAAGACAACAGTTAACTTTGTTTAAGTTTTTTGGCATAACCATTTTTTTCATACATATTAAGTGTTTATTTTTTAAACCTCCCGTGAGATATGCAATTGGTTTCATGCATATCAAGTGTTTATTGGTTTCATGCATATCAAGTGTTTATTTTTTAGATTAAAACAACTTTAATGATAGGTATGGAATTATTTTCACTTAAGGAATTCCATTAAAGAATGCCTAGAATATTTTTATAAGGTTCAAGTAATTATATGATGAGATTATGTTTGAATCTTCACATGATCGTATTGCATTTTTAAATGTTTACAAAAAAATACGTGCCCATCTATCATCCTCTAAGTCCCAAGAAAAAGGAAATTCATGTATGGATCACATTCCAAACCCAGAGGGTATAATACTTCAGGTAAAAATAGAATCATTTCAAAAGAACTGACAACCTCCTTCTCATTCATATAGGCCTCTTTCTTGTTAAAATGGTATGAAACAAACTCACAATCATTATAGATCTATTTATAAGCATAAAGGCATGATACTTGCTCCCATTTAATATAAATCCTTATGAGAAACAAAAAAGCATCACATTTTCTCTAAATCACCATAGGTCATATTGTCATAAAAAGAGCATATCATATGTTAATCATTTATTAGGCTCTACTATCACATAAAAAGAACTCAAAATCCCATTTAATATGGACCTTATAAGAAACAAAGAAGCATGACATTTTCTCTAAATCATCATAGGTCATATTTTCATTAAAAGAGCATAGAATATGCTAAACCATTTATCACATAAAGAGAACTCCTAATCCCTTATATGTCAAAAAGAAACATTATATAACCCACATCGTCTAACTATAAATGCATATAAGTTATACTCTTACAGGTCTTTCTTATATGGTAATAGCACGTTCAATTCTCATCATGTGAAATACTATTTTACGGTGATTATAGACATATCTATAAAAGTTTCTCTTTGAAATAATGTTTATCAAGTAAACCAAAAAAGATATGGGTTAAAAGAAAAATTAAGAACTAATCTCTAAGAACCAAGTTTGTGTGGGTACCTAAAATTTATTTTTTTAATCTACTAGGACCAATTATCGATGCTTCTCTCAACATAGAACATTGCTTGCAAGAAAGACAATAAACAATTAGCTAATTTTTGATAAGTCTTAAATTAAGCATAGGTACAAATATGCATGTAATAACACAAGCATCCAAAAAGAAAAATGCTCAAGAAATAAGATGTAATAAGTCCCTAATAACAATCAACACCTATTTTTACCAAATATTATATGGTTCATGGAAGTTCCAAGCTCTTTTTAGGTTTATAGTTAACAAAGTTGCACTAAGCTGAATATAAAGACAGTTGATCTTCAACTAGTTCAATGAATTATTATAATGTTATAGTCAAATACTTGGTCTTCTTTTATCTTATATTTAATTCCTTATTGAGTGTTGGTTTTCTTAGTAGTTTTGCTACTACTGCCGTTTTGTGTTATAAAAACTTTGATTGTTATATTTCATTCAACTTAAACTTTTATTTTTATTAATATAATTAGTTTCATTTCTTAAAAGAATTTAATTTAAGGGAAGAAGTAATCAATGTCAAATAAATTGCCTAATTTCCATAATCAAATTATACAACTTGAAAGAAAAAAAGGAATCACGTATTCATCATCCAAGTAAAGTGTACTTACTTACCTTTTTTACACCCATAAACATAAATAAGAAGTTGGATATGTGAGAGTTTAAGGAAAAAAAAAGATCATATATAATAATTCAAACCATAAACAGATTGAAAATAGCAGTTGTCACATTTATAGCCTTTATCTATATATGGTCAACATATAATAACATAAAACACAATGAAAACAAATGTATAACCAACTAGGTAGTCTGCCACTAAATTTAAATGTTTTTTTGGAATTTTAAGAAAATTATATTACCAAAAACCAAACACTACATTGTACAATCCTACAACTGGAAAACGTAAAGAGGTACAACCGCAAAAAACCTCTCAGCCTGGAAGCTCACACCAACTAAATATTCCAGCGACTTCTCATTGCTAAACTGACGCCTTCTTGCTGCCTATGTGCCATAAGAACCTCCTGAATCAAGTTGACAATACTATCCACTAGCTCATACTTGTGGCGCTCTTCATGTTTATACAACCATCGATTCCTCTCCTTCCATAAATTATAAATCACCATATGAAATGCGTCCTAAAAATTAGACCATTAATGCGTCCTCGACGAGTTTCTTGAATAACCTCTGCTACCACCTCACTCCAGAGGGAATTCTCCCCAACAAAAGCATAATCCGACTCCACACCAATTTAGTGTAAATAAATTCAAAAAACAAATGATCTCTACTCTCATTAACTAAGTTACATAATACACAAATAGGATCAAAAGTACCAAACCATCTATCTTTCGTACGCAATCGGTTCAGCAGAGACAACCATACAAAAAACGCCGCTTTTGGAGAAAATACCTTCTGCCATACTAAATCCGCCCATGAAACCTCTGCCATCCTGTCTTGTCCAATTGAATGAGCTGACGTTGATGAAAAAGACCCATTAAGGGTAGCTGTCCACAACCACTCATCCTGAGCATTACCAAGTCGAACACCAACCAATACCGACTCCATCACATGGCCATATCTGCATCTGCTCCATCACTCGCTTGCCCGAACCACCCCTGCCACAAATTCCACCTTGGAAACTCTAGTTCTAAATCCAGCTAGGTCTTGTCTCAACCACAGAGGGCTGAAGTCATGCCAATTATTGAACCAAAAGTTCACAGCGGCACCATCTCCAATTCTACACTTAATAACTGGGTACACCAAATCTCTGGCTTGCAACAGTCTTTTAAAAATCCAAGAAAATTCATAGCTCATTTGTAGTTGCCAGAAACTCTACCACTTGAGTCGATATATCTGTACCTATTTAACCCACAATGCTTCTGTGTCCACAAATAGTCGCTAAATGTGTTTCACAAACAATACTCGTTGCATCTGAGTTATCGAAATGATGCCTAAACCCGCGCGTCTCTTGGGTTTAACAATCTTGCTCCATTTGACTTTAGCTCCCTTACATTTTTCATTTTTGCCCATCCATAAGAAAGTCTTCAAAATCCTCTCTATTTCTTTGATAACCCTTTTCGGAAGAATAACATGAGCAGCCCAATGCACATGCATACTATTCAACATCGAAACAATTAAGCTAACTCTCACAGCAAAGGAAAGGATTCGATTATGCCAACCATTAATACGCTTCTGCAATTTTTCCAACAAAGGAAGGAATTCAGAATACCTCGGCTTGCCGAATGTAATTGGCACTTCTAAATACCTGAATGGGAGTCTGTGAAGTGGAAACCCCACCAATCCGCTAAGGTGCTCACGATTGTGAGCATCATCAGAAATATAAATACTACTCTTTTGATGGTTCATCTTCATGCCCGACCAACTGGAAAATGTGTCAATTAAGCTTAGCAACATTTCGAGCACATGTTGGTCAGCTTTGTATAATAAAATCAAATCATTCGCATACATAAGATGGGACAAATTCAGATCCCTACAGAGATGATGATACTGTAAAAGCCCATTGCATTACACCATTTTATTCAGTAACCTTGAAAAGCCTTCCATCACTAGTGTAAATAAGTAAGGGGAAAGAGGGTCCCCTTGCCTAATCCCTCTATGAATTCGAAAGGGCTTCATTGGAACTCCATTAATAAGGACACTCAACGAGGAAGTTTGGACACATTGCAGAATCCAATGACAGAACTGGTCGGGCAAACCAATCCCCTGTAAGCAGTCCCTCAGATAATCCCACCCAATCGTGTCATAAGCTTTATAAAGATTGATCTTCAAGGCACAACTTTGAACCTTCTTACCGGAATGATAATCCCCCAACAACTCTTGTAATAACAGAATATTATCGTCAATACTTCAGGAAGGAAGAAACGCACCTTGAGTAGAACTAACAACTTCAGCCAAAACCTCCTTTAACCGACCCACCAAAATAGAGACTATGACCTTATACACTATATTGCAGCACGATATTGGACGATAGTCCGTAATCCACTCCGGTCTCTCCATTTTAGGATTCAAACATATATAAGAGTGGTTGATCTCCTGAAGTAGTTTCCCTGAAGCAAAGAACTCCAGTACCGCTTCTGTGAACAACTGACCAGTAATGCTCCAGGTATGTTGAAAAAACTACCCGAAAACCCATCTAGACCAAATGCTTTGGAGTAGTTAAGTCGGAACAAGGCCTCCTTCACCGGAGATGCCGAGATCAGGGCAACTAATCTCTCCAAACTATCTGGACGCAGAGAATACTCCAGCACATTCCGAACCCCAAAACCATTCCCCGAATCGACTGGATTGCCCATCAATTGCACAAAGAACTCCCTCACATTTGTATCCACTGGTTCATGCCCACGAATAGAGTTACCTCCCTCATCTAACAAAACGGTGATGGTGTTGACATTTCGCAGAGCCAAGATGGCTGCATGAAAAAACTTAGAGTTGCAATCACCCTCCTTGACCCAGAGTTGCCTAACTTTTTGTTTCAAAATAGATTCATTAAGCCTAAGAGCCTCTTGGTACTTATGCATAACATCTGCCTCAAGAACCCTCAACCTTTCATTAGTCGGCTTCACGTAGCATTGCTTCTGTATATCAGCCAATTGGGCCCCCAACACCTTGCAATTACTTGAACAATTCTTGCTAAATTCCTTGATAACTCTCTTGGCCATCTTCAATTTCTGCATCAATTGGAAAGATTTGTAACCCCAGATATCTATCTGCCACACATGCGTAATCATTACCATAAAATCCTCTACTTGAAGCAATCCATTAAAGAACCGAAATGGTGCCCCGACCCTAACTACATTGTGTGGGTGTTGTATGAAAATGGGCGCATGATCCGATAGCCCTGGTTCCCCAAACATCGCTGAATCTAGCGGGAAAGAGCCAAGCCAATGCTGATTTACCAAGGCCCGATCAAACTTCTTTCAAATGAACATTTCCCCTTTTTGTTTATTTTCCCATGTATACCATCTACCCTCACCTCTAAGATCAACCAGCTCAGTGTGACAAAGGAATTGCTGAAGTTCATCGCCAACACCTCCATGAAAAGGCACACCTCCCTCAACCTCCGTCGAGTCAAGACAACAGCTAAAATCACCCGCTACCAACCATGGACCTTGCAATCCAGTCTAAAAGTCCTTCAATTCCGACCATAGATTAGCTCGTTAGAAAGCAAAATTGGAAGCGTAAACTAAAGAAACAACAAATTTACCTATCCCTTGCACATGACATTGCAAATGCATAAACTGTACCCCAATCTTAAGCACTTGGACGTCCACCTTGTCCACATTAAACCAACACAGGATCCTCCCGTTATAATGATAATCAAGATTAGTAATGAGCCTCCATTGTTTCCCCAAAAACTCTAACTTCTTCCTACCTACCGAAGCTTTAATTTTAGTCTCCAATATTCCTACTAAGTATGGATAATAGTCCGCTACTGCCTGCTTGACTATCAGCTACTCTGGGGGTCATTCAACCCCCTCGTATTCCATACTAAAAACATCATATCAAAAAAGACACTTAGGGGATATCACCCCTTTGTGCTTCTTTTTTTTGCTCTTCTTCTTGGCCACCGAACCCTTAAGAATCCCAACCTTAGGCTGAGTGATCTCTACAGCCTCTAAAGGTGATCCTACCTCTTGCCCGGAACTTACACTAGGTTCTATGTCCACCTTCGTTGCTCCTCCTTGTTTAGGAGAATCTACCATACCATCCTCCACATTTGCAATAATAGCCTGCTGCGACATTACAGTTAGAGAAGCCGCAGTTGGAAGGTTCTGAGAGCATTGGGGCTGAACTACCTCCGGCACATCTCTCTCCAATCTTGGCAATGGCCGGTACTCCTCCGACCCTTGCTCAAATACTGCTTTCGGCGTCTGTGGCCTACTCTGCACTATAACCGGATCCCCTGTACCTACAGACCCCAGACTCCGACCCGAACCCTCCACACATAACTCCACCGACATCCCACATCCAGGGCCGGTATCCTAACCCATCATGAGTCCCTGTTCCTCCATTCCCCTGTCCTCCGACAACAAATCTTCCTGCCGCCCAGACTTAAACACTCGCCCAGTAGCCACCTACTGTTTCACAGCCATATGAGGTTTCCATGGATAAGAAACCAAAATGCGATCACGCACCATTTCGCCAGCCTCACTCAATCTCAAGATGGACAACATATCAGGTAATTCAGCATTCTTTGCCACTTCCACACAAATCTTCGCATAGCCAATCCTATCCATGGTAGCCGTCGGCGTATCCATACATATAGGTTTCCCTATTCCACTAGCCAAATGACTTAGCCCTTCCAACTTCCAATACTCCATCAGAAGGCCATGAAATTGAACCCAAATAGGCAACACCTCCACTGAACCCCTATCGAGTCCCAACCCAGGTCGCCATTGCCTCAGAAACAAGGGCTGGTCTCCAATGTGCCAAGGCCCAAACTCCAATATCTCGCCTAAATTGGAGTTCACCGAAAACTTAAATAAGATTGACCCGTCCCCCATCAGCATCGCTTTCTCAAACCCTTTCTTTCCCCATTTGGCTCTAGCCCACGCATTCACCAGAGGGAACGCTAGACGTTTGGACCGAAAGAAACCCACCAATGCATTAGACCAAGCTCTGACGCCAGCACACAGTAGTTCCACCGGAGGAGACACAATACCATCTTTCACCACATCAGGGTAATATGTGAGTTTACCTGGAGATTTCCGAAAGTTGACCTTCTCTCTCCACGATCCACCCCTTGGAGCTGCCGACGAATGAGCATTCCCATGTACCACCTTAACGTTATCTAAACCTTGGCTGGAACCCTGCTCCCGCGACAGTGGAGGCAAGGATAATGACGTTGGGGTCGAATCTCCCATGACGACCCTGAAAAACAAAGCCCTGGAAAAGACGGAAAAGATGGAACAAGACTTGGGAGGGACGAGGACAACTCGTCTACAGCTAAGGGCATGAAGGTAAAACAATAAAGAGGAGGGAAACTGAAAGTAGAGAGAGGTCAGAGCGGATTGATTTGGGCTTGCCACTAAATTTAAATGTTGTCAACACTATTTTGTTTATAGTTCTCTTAGATAGTCTTCTTCTATACTATTCCGTAAGTCTTATAGATATGTTAATGTTATATCCTTCAGAACTAGTGCAATTTCTTTGACCCCTACTTGCATGAATATATTTCTCTAAACACTAAGCACAACACTTGCTTAATATGAATTTTTTTTTGCACATGACAATGAATCATATATTACATCTTATCAATATAATCAAGTTTGACATACTTATACTAGATACTCTTGTTGAGTTAATGAATATTTAATTTTACTTGTACATACTTCATACTTTTGTTGAGTTAATGAATATTTAAGTTTACAAAAAAATAGTGATTTGCCTCGTTTGAATTTAATTTAATTTAATTAACAATAAAATGACATCATTTTTTTTAAATTTAAACAACAACACTAACTTCGTTTGAATTTACCGACAGAATGATAGTTCCATATGTAAACAACTGACTGAATGGAGTTTCCGTAGATAATTTACCTATGGAAATTTCTTTCATCGATCGGTAAACTTCGTCGCTTATTTTTACCGCGATCCGTTGTCATTTATTTTTATGATGACTTTTATTATTCCATCACTAAATTCTGTCGGCAAAGTTTCACATTAAATTCCCTCCACTTTTAACGACAAATTTTTTATTACAAAATACTAATTTTCCCAACAAGTTTACCAACGGAAATAAATTTCCGTCACTAATTTATTACAAAAATTTTTCCTTCAGGAATTTTCTATCGATAATTTGTAATTTTCTTGTAGTGAAAAGAATGGATATACAAAGTGAGCAATCTCCGGTCAAGTTTTCTAGAAATTTTAAATTTCTTTTAAGTTACTTTTACATAGTTCATTCTATATTTAAATACTACTAAGTTATTATAAAAGGAATAGGTTATAGAAATCACCTCTGGTGGAATGACAATCACTTACCAGTTAATAATACCCTTATGTTGGTCTTAGGATGAGCCTCTCCCAACAACCTAAAAATAATTAATTAAAAGCTCTAATCTTCCAATGGATAATCAATCAGAAACAAAACAAGGGGGCATGCAGATTGAATTTTCTAGAAAGAATCAACGCAAAAGCAATTACTTTTTTTATTAAAAAAATATATAATATATGTTAATTTTACCATTCCATTAGTATTTTTCTTTCTGAAATTCTAACTAAGAACAATTTAGTAATAATACTTAAATGCAATTTGAATATTATAATTATGATAACATCATAATTTTAATTACATAATAATTATTTTAAGAATTTTTCTTTAATATTAAGTATTAAATTTAATAAACGAAATACATAATAATGATTAAATTATGAATGTTATACACTAATTCAATCAACCAATTCACTGCAAGTGATCCACTAGTCCTAGTCGTACAATGAGCCATAAGCTTCAGTTTATGCCTAATCCACAAGAGTCCCTCATCCAGAAAATCAATATTTCGTCACCAAAATAGTTGAGTCCACTTTCCAGTGATTAGTCCTGCAGAAGTACGAACCATTTACAGCAGGAGCAGAAGTTATCTCAAATGAAGACTCACCGTTCGGACCAAGAACTAGAAACTATTTATATCATTCCAATCACCGCTATGGAGGTTTTGTGCTTGGTGATTTCGGAGAAAGGATAAGTGCTTCCTCGACTTTCATCTGTGAATGCTCGTGGAGGATCTATACCCATAAGTAGTCACATATAGACTTTGTTGATTAAGATTGGAATTTCTAGTTATGTTAAGGAATGCGTATGCTTACAGAAATGTGAAAAGTTAGCTGATGATGTTGAAAGCAGGTCAGTATTATATTTGGATGATCTTGTACGTAATGAAAGTTCAGAAAAGTAAGGGAAGTCGAGCGTTTGCATTTGCTAATTAGATCATAATTGTTTGACAAGCAACGAAATAACAAGACATCTTTACACAAGAAAGACACGCATCAAGCAAGAATCTAAGCAGGAAAAAAAAAATCCACACATGAATTACGGAATTAGTGGATGGGAACAAGTCTAAAAGGTTCTCATCATATTAAAGTAAGCAGATATTTTCAGGTCATGTTCAGACTCAAAACTTGGAAAAGCCAAGGAGGCTGTTTCAGCCTCTCCTGTCTAAATTGTTCCTCAACATGAACATTGTTTTTTCTTCCACCTTGGCCCTCAAAGGTCACATCAGGAACCTGAGCAATTGATTCCCTCACATTTGCTTCTCTTGTTGCATAAGCTGCTTGATGGTTTCCTTGATTTGTCCTGTTGATGTGGCTTGATCCTGTGGAAGATGAAGAAAAGCTTGGTCCTGAGTCTGAAGTCCGAGGTGTCTCGGGTTTGTTTTTCCGAGTAAAGATTGTCGGCCCCAGCGTTAGCTCGATCTCACTTTCATCTATGCCGTCTAAAACTCCGATACAATTCGATTCTGCAACACAGTCTTCTGCTGGCATCTCTAAGTCAAAATTCGTCATCGACTTATGTTGCATATCATGAGCATTATTAGCATGGTTGAAACAAATGTTTTTCTTGGAGTTCCATAGTTCTCGATTCCTTGAACCAGGACTATAATTGCTTTCAGTTCTTCTCATAAGTACCTTCTGTACCTGATATAATCGGTGAAGTTCGTACACCTGCAACATCATTTTCAGGCTTATAATTACCAATTTGATCAGAGTCGAGACTAGGACCAAAAAAAAAACTTGGAGAAAAATTACCTGCTCTTTGAACGTTTCTTCATGCTTCAGCATGGCCATCCTCATGTATTCCTTATCATAAGGCTTAAGAAGTTTCTCCATTAAAAGGATTGTTAGCTGTGGTTATACCAATCACTATAGAACCGGATTTTTATTGAACTGGCAAACGATGACGACCCCTTCCATTACAAGAACTTGTGCTCAGGACTTCATCAGGATAACATTTCAAGATTTATCTGCAACTGACGCCTTCCACCTGTAAAACGAGGGGAAATGGAACAATTTAAAGGGGGGGCTTCTGGTTCAACGAACAGGAGATTTAGTTAGAAAACGTACTGAAAAAGGATAGCATTAATATCGAATAATAATGTAAATGCACAATCTGTAACATCACTCAACTACTCGGCCTAATTTGTCTGTTTGTTAGCTTGTTTTTTCTGCATCAACTTGCCCTCGACCACAATCTTAATTGCTGGCACAAAAAATCTTCCAACATGAAGCATCAGATTCATATGTCATCTTATATCCTATGGTCCTTATTCCGATACACAACCTTCCGGTTTAAAAAATTAAAACACTGAAAAAAAAGAAGAAGAGATGCATGGAGTTCTCGAGGAAATATGTAGTTGGACATTAATTTGAAGAAACTGATGATCAGTAGTGTACTTCTTTTATCTATCTGTATCGTTAAATAAGAATCTGAAGGCAGAATTAGCAATATCATAGGTCTTCCAGGAAGTAGGCAGATTGTATAGAATTAGTAATATGATTAGTTGGTGAGGAAACTAGAGTAATACATGCTTCAGGTGACATATTTAGTTCAGAGAGCACTCGGCCATAAAGGCAAGAACTTGATACTTGACAATAACATGAAAACGACAAACTGGAATCAAACTGGTGTACTATATTTTATCTTTCAATGCTTCCAAGTTTCGTTACACAGAATCCCTGGAATTGGGAAAAGGCAGGCAAGAAAGGCGCTATATTTGATTACCTTCTGACCTCAAATATATAGTTTCAACAGCTGGGAAGATCAAAAGCTTGCTCTAAAGGTGGAGAAGAAGCAGAGCAGAATGAAATTCTTTCCAGGAAAAGGCCAACAATACTACACCTTCTTGTTGGAACAAAAAACTTTCAACCAGCCACAGCTTTGTATCTATATGAAAGGCCTTTGCTTTTCATTCTCAGTCCGTATATACCGCAAAAGATGGAATATGAGCTGAAGAGGAATTTAAGATTCTTTCTCCATTTCTCAATATCCCTTTCTCTCTCTCTCACATACATAAACACAGATACCAAAGTAGTGTTTCATCTGGGTTTTGAGGCATGCCAAACAAATCCCAGTTCATTGGCCAATGTTATTAAAGTTTTGTGAAAGAGATGCCCCAGACAGGTCCAGCACTGCAGGCATAAAAAATATTTGAGAAAACTATAACAGTAACCACATACATAGAATGATAAAACATTAGTCAGATGATATTATATTTATGTTTACAATAGCTGAGGATCGCAAGGCCCTACATTGCTTCAGACAATCATCAAAAAGAAACAGCTTAGCCTGCTAAGGTGAATCACATGCAACCAAGAATTCTATATCCCCAACAAATAGTTGTCCCTACCAATATTATATGGAAGATGTAGTTAGATAACAGGGAAGCTTATGAAGGTGGCATCAAATGGCCCGCCGGCAATTAGATCTCCACCGTACATTATGTGGGTACCTTACATAACAGTCCAAAAACTCATAGACTGGCCACAGGATCTCAAATCCAATATTTGCAGAAACGTGAATTATCTGATAAAATAAGCTTCAAGGATCAAAGGGGGCCGGGCTCATTTGCAGAAATGTTAGTATATTCGAGGTGGGCATGAGTTGGTAGACTTTTTAATTATCACACACAAAAGAAGACCCAACACAATGATTGTAGCCCTTAATTGGCCATGTGAATGTGTGGAAGTTAGGAAATCCCATCAAAGCTAGCATATGAATTATATAAACGTACTTGCATAACTCTACACTACTCTCACATATTGATGACTTGGAGAGCACAATAATGTTTCTCAAGGTGTATATGCATACATATAATCAATGTATAGATCTCCTGTTGTGGTGGGGAAGACTGCTGGAACAATTTGTCACTGTTATGTTGGGACTATAGAAATGGATTTGAGTAAAGGAGAAGGAAAGACAGAAGAGTCAAGTGTCATACGTAAAGACAAAATTTGATTCTGCAAATAGAGGAAAACTAAGTAGAGTTTGCTCGTGCTTATCGAGAAAAATGATAACGTTCACATGCAATGTGGGGTTTATGTGTAGATAAAAACTGCACAAATCTCTATCTTTCGTTATCAATCCAGAGTTTCAAAGAATCTAAAATAATGGAAGTCACTACGGTTTAGAACTAGAAAGTAAAAAGGGCAGAGGAGATAGAAAGAAGGAGAGTGACATGGAAGCACGCGTTGCCGGTGAGACGAGGTGCAGTCGTATGGGAGGTGGGTCCGTCGGGGTTGCTGAAAAAGGCTGAACCATGCGGCTGTTAGCCACTTAGCCTGTGGATTGGCCCCACTCTTTGGAGTAGCAAACTCGGACATATCTACTTCAGACAACCATAAAAATCTTCAAGCCAATTATAACTTTATATTAAATATAATATATATATATATATATACATATATATATATATCTTTTAAACATATACAATTTATTAATATATTATGAGTCTTATTTTCACTTTCTAAATTACAAAACTAAAATCACTTAACATTAGCTTTAAATTAATAATTAAGTATAATAAATACAAAAATAACTCAATTAGTCAATATAAGGTTGTGTGTGATTGAACCTCTCTAAATTTTACATAATAATGAGATTTATACTGAGTGTTGTTGTTGTCTTTGTTGTGTTTACAAAAATAAATTTATAATAAAATGAGGGTAAATAGTAATTTAAATTTTTATTTGATGAATATTTATTATTTTTAAATATGTATTTAATAAATTATACGTATAATTTATAAATTGTATATTTTAAATTAATTATTTAATAAAACACAACATTTTAGAAAGCAAACCATAAACTCCCCCAAAATTGCAAATTGAGTATTTACAATTTAAATAATTAGCTCAAGCTTAATTTTATTGCTCCATGTACAAATGAACCCTAGTGTCTCCTAATATCTAGTTCAAATCATTGATAGGTTCTACAGTTAATAATGTTCTCACGCAGGTCTACAGCAATGCTGTCTTCTTGAACATGACATAATTTGTGTAAATATGGGTCCTTAAAATGATTATTTATACATTAATTTAAAGATAAAACGAGGTAGATGATGGTACTTAAATGGTCATGAAGGCATTTTAGATTGACCAAATCTCTACCTTTTCTTTAATATCTTCTATAGATTTTTCTTTACTCCTTTTGGAAGGTTTCCATCCGGGATCAGCTTCTTCTGCTTTCATATTGCAATTACCTTTAACATTGCTATTTAATAATGTTTTAAAAATTAGAACGAATGTTGAATTGGTAAAACGATAAATTTAAGATTTAAAAGGTTCAATCGTCGTTATAAAATTTATTAAAAATTGAATAAAATTTAAAAATTTAAAAAATGTCTGAAGAAAACTATAATCTGTTATTGAAAATTTTAAGCTTAATCAAACATAAAGACAGCTAAATTAAAATCAATTGGTTTATTGTAGTTTATAAAATTTGATTAATTTATAAAAAAATAGCTGATTAATTAATAATCTAATCAGTTTTTAGCAACAAAATTTAATAAATTAAATCGAAACAAAAAGTTAAAAATCGAACTGAAAAATTAACATTCATTATTAAATTAGTCTAACAAGTTCCATTTTTAAAATATTGATTGATGCTAGTAAATCTTTATTGTTAGATAATAAATAAAATACACATTTTTCCTCTAAAAATATATGAATTGAAAATATCTTCTTTTTCTTTTGCACTTGTATTCAATGTAAATCAGTGTTTTGGATACCGGTACGGTATCGAAAGTTGGTTATATCGGATTTAAATATTGGTTGGTACCGGTTGATATTCAAAATACTGGTCAAATACTTGTCAGTACCGAAAATTTAAAAATAAAGGGACGTTTTTGTAAAATTTTCAAAAAAATTTAAACTCTTCTTCCCTCACTCCCGCCTCTTCTTCCCCCTCTTTTTTCAAAAAATTTTTAATTACTTATTTTATTTACTTTAATCCTTATAATTATTTTGAATCGTGAATTTTTGTTTTTAAAATAAAAATAAGTATTTTTATTGATAAATAAACCTTTAAAATAAA
>JANTNU010000235.1:5017591-5033398 GCA_024752395.1 Erythroxylum havanense | reverse complement strand
ATGAATTAAATAAAACTTAAAAATAAATTATTTTTATTTAAATTTGTTTTAATATTTTATATAATATTTATTAATTAAGTATTAATAAAAATATTTTATTTTTAAAATAAATAATTTAAAATTTATTATTTATAAACTAATATTTATTTTATATAATTTTAATTATTAAATCGAAATTTATTTGAAATTTATATATTTTAAATTTAATTATATTTAATAATAATTATTAAATTAAATTAAATTTAAATTATTATTTATTATTATTATTATTTTTGGAGACATGGTTAAAAATATACAGTACAACTGTACAATATGACAATTGACTATTTTGTAATTTTCAAAAAAAATTATAAACTATTTCATAAATTTAAAAGATAACCCGAAATGATATTCAGTATTAACCGATACTGATACAGTATTATATCATAAATCAATTTAGTACTAAGTTCGTATGTAAATAGGAAAAAAATATCAATTTAATTTACTAAACCATATTATTCTCTAAAAAAAGTAACCGAAATCCAAATGTCAATTGGCATTATCGAAAAGCGTACGGATGTTAATGTGTGAAAACTCTTTAAGTTCCAGACGACAGTAAAAATACTCTTTCATACTTTTCAAAATTGGTCATGCTATCCGACAGATAAAAGCTTCGGTATTATTTCGGAGTACAGATTTTAAGTGAGTTAGAACAAAGTCTTGTCCACATCCTTCTCTCTTGGTGATTAGCTCAAAAATCTTGATGAGCAGAGCAATTGTCTAGTCTTTATAGAGATTGATCCCAGTTTCATGTAAGCCAAAACTGAATGTGTCGTTCTTGTGTAACGAAATAGGCAAAAAGTGAGAAATTGGTATAATCAAGGTCATAGATTAAACGCACGCATACCATACCTTCACTCACTTTGACTCATGCATGTAGGGAGAAAAGATTCTCTGTCTATTATTACTCTGCTTTATTCTGTCTTATAGAATCTCAATCATTTATTTTGTGGGACTCACATAAATAAATGACTGAGATTTATTGGATACAATAAGATATCATAATATTAGATAAAAAATCTGAACTCGCATGTAAGCAACCTAAGGGTCGATCTGATCGTAAGCTAAACAATTAAAAAAAAGAAAAGACAAAGGTAATGTCGATTTGGTCGCACTTAATTAGGGTCACGCACTCACGTTACGAAAAATAATAATGTTGACGGTGGCTAGTGGAATCTCAAATCTAGATAATGTTAATCAGTACGATTTGCTTATTATGTTAACGTAATGTCGTTGAAGTTAGTGGACAAACACGTTATGCTATGTTTCCGCATAGCACCTTCCATATTGGACGATTCTACTTGTATAATATGCATCTATAAGCTGTTTTGGAAAGCATGTCACGATGCACTTTCTTTTCACTAACTAATTATTTAGATATGTCCGCCATTGTTGTAAAATCATAGATTTCGAAGTTATTGATCACCTTGTCTGGTGAAATGTAGTAATTTAATATTATATACCCACAACTAGTTTCTTGATATCGGGTAAGTATTTGCGGTGGGAATTTATCAGACTTTTCCAAATTTCGCTTTATTACGAAACTTCGAACTAATTGTGATGACGTGATGATTTGTGGTGGAAGTTCTATAACAAGTCCATGATCTTATCTAAAACATAAAGGAAATGCAATATTTTGAAGTAAAAATTGCTTTGTTGTGTCTTTTCTTAATTTCCTTGAATATATAATGTGAATATCTCATTTTTATTAATTTCAAAAAAATTAGCCAAGTCATCTAACGTTTATTTAAAGAAAAAAGCAAAAGGAAAAAAAACCCCACTTCAGATGTAAAGCTATCCTGTTGTCACACATGTAGTATCAGGGACGGAGCTACTTTATATGAGAGGGGGGCCATGGCTCCCCTTTTAAACTTTTTTTTAAATTATTTATATAATTAAAATTTTTAAAATTATAAATATAAATGACTCCTCTTAAAAAAAATTCCTATTAGATGTTAACTTCCGGCCCTCTTCCAACTCCCCTTAGAGTTAAGTCTGACTCTATTACTGTGTAGTATGTACCTAATAAGTGGGAAGCTCTTACCAAAAAAAAAAAAAAAACCCCACTTCAGAACTTTTTCTTTTTGTTATCTTCCAGAAGATATGGTAAAGCTCAAAATTCCTGGAGAACCTTTATCAACTGTTCAGACACCAAGAACACAGTCCACAGGAAAAGACGTGGAGCATAGCAAAAGAAATCTTCTGGTGAAGACATCATCTACACGTATCCTCCCTCAACCGAAGACACTGCAAGAACGTCACGGTATCATTATGAGGTGATTGACATCACGAATCCTATTTCAGAGTAGTCTATTAACATGTCTCTGAGACCAGTTCTTGCTTTTGGACACTGATGAGCCGTAGAGGGGCTGATGCGGATACCACTTTATGGAGAGACTTTGTGAGCAAGACCAAATGATATGTTGTTATCGTTCTTGCCAATTTTCTTGTCTCTATTCACCGCTTTCTGTCATGTTCGACCTTAGCCACATGTGTCTCTCAGAGCTGATGATAATGGTCGTGTCCTATTACACTTACATGAACTGAAAAAAATAAAAAAGATATAATTGAACATGAACGTTAGATTCCAGGTTGGTAGGGCCAATACCGATGCTTACAGACGTTAGAAAACTTAAATTCAGCGAATAATGGGGGATGAAATTTGATTCTTTCCATGTCTGGTCCAAACCTTGTGGGATCTAATCCTTTCTCTAGATTCGATTCGATGAAAGTTCCTCAATCCCCAGAAACAAACTTTGTTCATTGAAAGCTTTTTATTCTTTCCGTTTTCAAGTCAAAACAACAAAAATGTTGCCCTTTACTCTTTCTTTTTATTAATCATCAATTTGGATAGCTGTTGGATGTCATTAATCTCTTTAAGTAAGTTGTTTATTTTTTTTTGTTTAAAGGGAAAATAAGAATACATCTATTACAAAGTGACTCTAGGGAAACATATCCTTGATCTATCCTCTAATAGGATATTGTGACACCCGATGGGTTGTACATCAAAAAAATAGACACCAAGAGCGGAATGAACTATCTGGGCGGCGAGCCAGTCTACACATCTGTTGCTCTCTCGATAGATGTGACGATGAATAATAGTTCAGTTCCTATTAAGCAGTTCCCGAATACCCAAGATTAAGGAGTTGCGCGACTGAGAACGGGAGGAAGCAGAAGAGAGGAGCTGGTGGACCCCCAGCAAGTTCACTTCCAACTCAACCCTAAGGAAGTCCAACCTTCAAGCCAACGAGAGGCTGGTGTACACCGCCCAGAGTTTCGCTGACAACGCAGTACACCATCCTATGTTTATTTTTGTTTGAACATATAGGCAATAATGAATTGAAGTTACTGAACTAGAGAACTGTGGCAACTTGACTATTAGACTGATTTCAATAGGATTTGTGGTTGTAACTGAACTAGAGAACTGTGGCAACTTGACTATTAGACTGATTTCAATAGGATTTGTGGTTGTAATTTATCTCATAGATCTACTTTCTTATAAAAAAGCAATTTATATTTGATTAGGAATTGGTTATCCATAATAGTTATAGTTGGAATAAATTCCAAATTATTTGTGAGCTTTTATATATATATATATATATATAATGAGAATATCGCATATTATGAGCTAAACCCAATTAAAGTGATTTAATTAAATTTTAAGCTTAAGTACATAATAAAATATATGTTAGTTTTATATGTGCAGAGACCACGATAACAATTTCTTATTTAATGATAAGTGTAACTAAAAATTATAAACCCATTAAGTTTAAGATTTTGCCTCTATAAAATATGTTTATAGTCCCCAAGTTATATGTGTAACTATTAGATTTTTCTTAACATTCCCGTCACAAAATAGGATTCGACGTACAAACTTGAAAGATCATAATCCAACTTAGCTTTTTCATCCAACGATTCACTACAATGAATTCAGTTATACTTTCGCTTTTATATCCAGATGATTTAATATAAGTTTTTGCACTCCAGACAATAATTTGTACCAATTAAGGCTTAATACAAGTATTATCAAAACCTACTCATGATGAAGAACTTAAGGTTGTATGTTTTTTTTATAATGAATAGTTATAATCTTCTATGTGCAATTCAAATTCTGTTCATAAAAAAATTGCCCTGGATTTAGCGGTCCAAAGATCCGTTAATGGCCTTAAAGTTAGTAGCAGTAGGCATGTCATTCCAGGTTTATGATGACTTACTAATATAAGTCTTTAAATAAAGGGAAAAAGTCAAAATTATTAATAAATGGGAAAAATCCGTAATTCTTAATACATCAAACATGCTTCTGGTCTGCACGATGATATGGAATTTTTTTTTTAAAGGTGTGGAAAGAACTGCAAATATGATTGGTGTGACCTTACAATATTGATGTATGGATCACAGCCACAAGCAAGGACACGGCCAACGTATGTCTCTATCAATTGATTCAGTATTGTTTAATTGAATATATAAATTTAATTTACATTTTTCAATTTTGTTTAGGATGTTAAATATTTTTAAGTTTTTATATAATTAGCATAAGGAGCATGCATGACCATAGAATTAAGGACTACGAAATACTCATTTTTATGTTTCAATATCACATTTTAGTTTGATATTCTTTATTGGTGTTCTAGAATGACTTATTTGAAGTAACATAAAGTAACATCTCTTGTGTAGGGGCATTATGTTTGAGGAAGCTATTACAATTAAGGGTTTCTTTACTGAAATCGAAAAGAGTTTTGTCAAAATGGAAAAGGCGAAAACCATGACGCTCTTATCAAACCTCGTATGAATGAAGTATAAGGGAAAAGAAATCATAAGGGAATACATTATAAAAATGTCTCGTCTTGCTTTGAAACTAGTTAAGTAAGAACTATATGAAGATTCTTGTGTATTTAGTTTTGATAACTCTTCTTGCACAATTCAGTCAATTCAGGGTAAGCTATAACTGTCAAAAGGACACATGATCCCTCATTAAGCTCATTCCTTATTGTGTGTAAGAAAAAGATAGGATAAAGCAAGAAATGATTGAGAGTGTTCACTTGGCCACAATATCCAAAGATAAAGTAAAGAAAAGAAAGAAGAGTAAAAAAGCTATTTGTAAAGGTGCAGGGCACAATATCATGCTTGAAATGTAAAGAGAGATATGTTTCTTGCTTCAATTTGTTCTTAGGTTAATTTAGCTTCAGTGCCTAGACACACTTGGTGGATAGATTTTGGTACTACAACTCATATAAGTGTATCTAAGTAAGGTTGCTTGAGTTACCGAAAGCCAAGTGATGCTGAAAGATTGTTAAGTTGTCATTTTGCGCTTATTTTCTATTTAATTCTCTTTAATGTGTGAAAATTATGATCCAAAATTAATGGAATTGTCTCTTAATTGTTTTCAGGTGATTTTCAACACTTTAGATATGGAATTGAATCAAAAGATGCAAAAGAAACAAAAAAAATCAAAATTTTCATTTTGACAGCAAAATTCAGTGACTAAATGTGGGCATGTGCAAGGATGGAAAAAGTCTGCAGATTTATTTTCAAAATTCAAATCCAAGATTTTCATAATCTTTAAAGATCATATTGTTATCTTAACAATGAAAATCAGCATCTTGAAGTGAGGATAAGGACTATCTGCTGAAAATCACGAAAGAGAAAAGAGAAGAGGGATCGGAAAAGTATAAAAAGATAAGAAAGTTACTATTCACGTCAACTTTTGTTTAGAATAGTTTACAATTTCTATAGATTTTTTATTAGTTTAGATTTACGGTTCTGCCTTATTTTTCTAAGTATTTTTGGATTTTCTAGAAAGACCAGGGATTGAGATTGTGTGTTTTGTTATTTCTTTGATTTTTACTTTTGTTATGAGTAGCTAAATCTCTTTTTTTTAGCTGAGGGGAACCAAGTTATCAACTATTATGTGTAAGATATTTAAATAAAGTTTGTTTTGTTGATGAACATTGAGTATCTTCCGAATTAATTTTTCTAATTGAATTGATTGATTTCTAGGTGCGCAACTAGGAATTGACTCATTTAATAGCTAGATTAATGAAATATGAAGTTCACTTTTGTTAATCACAAATAGCAATTAGGATTACCTTCTTTACGTTAGAGAAGGGAATTATAAGAAGGTATTCATCTTGATTAAATGCATGTAGTACATGTGTTATCTTGTTCATTGATTTCTTAGTTCTTAAAGCTATTATTCAATTGAATCTACGATCATATCTAGGTTGTTAATTAAAAAGAATTCTTAGAATATATATTTCTATTCATATACACTTAAGATAAAACAACCCCCAGTGAATGTTTATTGATGAACTAAATATTTTGTTAAGGATCCATTTTAGTGTGATAACATCGGTAACTCGAAACGAAGGCTTTCCTATTAAATTTTCAAATCCAATTATTTTAGTTGATTTTTTATTTTTATCACTCTTTTCTAAATTGTCGTGAATTAAAACCAACCCCCCTCTTTTTTTACTTTATTTTAGTTTTAAACTCGCTAACATTTACCGTTAAAATTTTTTCGTGGGAAAAATCCCTATTTTCCACTACTACATTATTTTATATTGATAGAAGTTAGTTTCTTTTTAAATTTGGTAGCAGGTGACAGTAGTATCAAATTTTGGTGTCGTTGCCGGGGATCGAACCCGAGTCACCCACGTGATAGGCGGGAATACCCAACACTAAGGTATATGAGATTTACTCATTTTTGGGTTTTTTTTGTACGTGCCCTGTTTTGTAGGAGACAAAGTATAGATTCGCTTCTCCACCGAGCTATTATCAAGAGCAGCCCTACTTCCAACCAAAGCCTCCACCTCCACCTCTGCCATCGCCACCACAAGCTGATGAGATGTCTTTAAAGGAGATCGTAATGAATTTGGCTACGAGCACTCTTCAATTTCAATAGTTTAGACAACTGTATATACTCGACAACATCAAAATATAATATCCAATTCCGAAGGTAAGTCCTCTTTGGAAGATATAGTTCAATCTTTAGCCATTAACACTTTGACGTTTCAGCAGAATACTGAAGCAAGCATTTGAATATTGAAAATCAAATGAACCAAATGGCAACTGCCATAAATTGATTGGAGGAAAAAAATTTCAAAAATTTTCCAACACAAACAAAAATCAATCCCAAACAAAGTGGGAAGGTTATCACATTGAGGAGTGGTAAGGAATTGCAAGAATCACATCTTAAAATTTCTAGAAGAGAGGTAGAAGAAGAAACAACGAAAGAGGTACCTAAAAAATCAGAAATGATGCAAACAACTTTGCATAATATAATTGTTCCACCCCTTGTTTTGAGTCAATTTGCCAAGAAAAAGAAGGAAGAGCAAGCAGAGTTAAGAGATGAAGAGGCTACAATTTGAGAAAAGATGGAGGATGTACAACCTCTTAATGTAAGCGATGCAGTTCATGCTATAGCTAACCAAATTTCGTTTCCTTTTTCTAGTTGTTTACAGGTAAAAGAAGAAGAAGAACAAGAAGAGAAGCAAGAAGATGAAACATCACTAATCACATATAAGTTGAACAAGCTGTAGGTGAGCAAGCTGAAAACTGAAGATAGCAAGCAGGATGTTGAGTCTCCACACCTATTCACGATACTTTTATAGAGACTATCCTGGTGTGAGAAGGGCGATCCCGAAAAGACGAGTGAACATTAGAATATGATGGTGAAACGATGAAGTTTCACTCATCAGACGTCATGGAGCATCGTGCTGAGAAGGAACCGACTTCAAGGGAAGTTTCTCTAGGCTTCTCACAGAGTCTGAGCAAGCTACTTGTTGGGCTTAAGCATCCATTCGATAATGGATGATGTACATATGCCAAGGGTCCAACTTCTGGTCTTAAATAAGTGCTTGATGGGAGGCACGCCATCTGTATCCCTTTCTTTTTTGTGTTTTTCTCTTTTATGCATATCTTTTAAATGTTTGCTTTGAATGCTTTACTTGTTTTCTTTGGTTTGTTTTGTTTGTAGGTATTTGAAAAGGAAGCTGCAATCATTCATTTAAAAGCTGCATATGGTATCTTTAATCTAGGAGAATACTTCTATTTGCATCCCTCTTTTGTGTTTTTATTGATTGAGGACAATGCCCATTCTAAGTATGGAGGTCGGGCAAGTATGAAATTTCTGTACACTTGGATTGTTGTGAGTTTGATGGTGATGATGAGAATGTAGTAACTTGAATGATTTCGATCTTTAGTTAATAGTTAATTGTGATACAGGAATGATGTTGATGCTTTTGAATTGAGGTACTTTGATTGACTCTTGAAATGATGTTAACTTCAAAAAATTTTGTTTTTTATTTTTCCTTTATGTGCATTGCATGTTTTTGGTGACACTTGTGTATGATGTTTGGTATTTAAGTGCATTTCGTATAGCTTGTCATATGAATGTGGAATGGGATGTATAGAATGCAGTGTCAAAAAAAAGCACAAAAAAAGAAGATGAGATAACTATCTTTATTTTTGCGTTGTTGATCAAAAGGGTCTTTGCCTTGTGTTATTAAATAAGAAGCATCGTGTTCTTTTGTTTTTGAGATATTTTTATTTTGTTTGTATTGTTTCTTTTCATCTGTATTTATGTCGTACTGAGCATCCTTAACTTGTTTATGTGATAACAAATGCAAAATGGCTTAAATGCTAGATATTATGCATCTTGAGTAACTATTTACTGATTATGTGCTTGCATGTGAGTAACTTGTTTTGCTCATTATAGAGATGAACTGAGTGAATTAGGCTGAAAGCATTAATGGATTTCTGTGTGCTTGATTAACTATTAACTCTTAACTAGAATTGTTTGAGTGAAGCGTTTGATTTATTGTTTGAGGACAAGCAATGGTTCAGTTACAAGAAGTCAGGTTTCAACAGCTACACCAAGTAGTCATCAACCTTCCCAAATCAATTTGGATGACCGCCTCAGTCGCATCGAACACCGAATGGAGCACAACTTGATGGCTTATTAGGAATTTCAAGGATTCTAACCTCTGCACCCACCATCACCACGAAGTCAACAGTCACAAATAGAGAAACATTCTTTCCTCTTTCTTTTATATATATATTTTTTAATTTTCTGTTTTAACATTGAGGACAATGTTGGTCTAGGTGTGGGGGAAGGAATTGGAGTTTTTTTGTGATTCTTTTCGATTTTTACATGTTGGATATGCATGTTAATCCATGAAGCTCTCTTATATTAGTTCGGATGAGATTGAGTGTGTGCATGAAGTTAAAATGGGCTATGTGAGTCTAAGATGAATCATGTTGATTGATTGCAATAACTGATCTTGTAAACTTAGTTAAAATTTTGAGATTTGCGTAATGGGGTAATTTGTGGAATTGAAGTGAATTCTTAAGTTAAACCTGTGAACAAAATTTGAACCTTAATGACATCATTTTTATGTCATTATATTTCTTTGAATTGTGTAATGTTCTTCTAGTCATGTTTGCCTTCAGAACTTGCATTGAACCGGATTGAATTTGTTTGATTACATGGGATATAGAAATGATTAAGACCTTTTTTGTTTTTAAACCCTTTAGCTTAAAAATAATGCACCGAAACAATTTTCCCCTTGTAAACACTTTTGAGCTTTTAACCTTGTTTGTTTTTTAATCAAGCACTTTACATTGAAATCCAAAAACCCCCCATTAGCCTTACCCTGTCACAAGTTGAATGAAACATTGAGTAATTTGATATTTTTGTGCTGTATTATATTCTGAGATATTGTTATAGATACTTCTACTCATGTGTTTGTTAATTTATGTTACTATTATTATTATTATTTTATTGTTCTTCCTTGTTCTTAGCATTAGCTAAGTTTAAAAAAAGGAAAAAAAGGAAAAAGAAAGAAAGAAGAAAGAAAAAAAACAAAACAAATGAAAAGAAAAGAAAAAGAAAAAGAATAAAGCATAGTAGCATTAGTTAGTATGAGTAGTTGTAGTCCTTTATATCATGTGGTTATCTCATAATTTTAATTTGAGTGTCCCTTTTACTTGATACTTTGTGAATGCTTGTGGTTAACCCTTTGTCATTTCTACCTTACCTTTAAAATTAGTCCCATTACAACCCATAATAAAATCCTTATGATCTATGAGCTCATGTAATTCGAATAAATGATATCTGGTGAATCTGCAAGGCTATGGTAGTGCAATTTGTTAGAGGGAGATTTGAGAGAAATGTTTTCACCTTAAATACTTGAGTGTAAGAGAGAAATTTGTGAAAAGAATTCACTTTGCTTTCATACTTACCTTTGAACAAAAATATCTTACTTTGACTTTGTTTATTTGTATGATGTATGTTACAACCTAAGTCTTACTGGCCCAAGTTAATGGAGTGTGTGCACTTAATCTTATGAAGGATGAATTGATAGAGTATAGTGGTATAGCATGTTTGCTTGACTGCGAGCAAAGGTTTAGTATGGGAGAATTTGTTAAGTTGTCATTTTGTGCTTATTTTCTATTCAATTCTCTTTAATGTGTGGAAATTATTATCCAAAATTAATGAAATTGTCCCTTAATTATTTTCAAGTGATTTTCAACACTTTAGAGATGGAATTGAATCAAAAGATGCAAAAGAAACAAAGAAAATCTGAAAATTCCAGATTGACAGGAAATTCAGTGACTAAGTGTGGACACGTACAAGAATAAAAATAATATGCAGATCTGTTTTCATATTCAAATCCAAGATTTTCATAATCTTTGAAGACTAGATTGTTAACTTATCAATGGAGATTTGCAACTTAAAGTAGGGATGAGGATTGTCTGCTGAAGATCATGAGAAGGAGAAGAGAAGAAATCGAAAAAGCATAAAAGGAAACTCACATTACTGTTCACACAGACCGATTTTTAGGAATAGTTTATGTTTCTACATTCTTTTCTTCTGGTTTTCTGGACAACCATAGCTAGCTTTCAGTTTCTGTATTATTTCTTCAGGGGGACCAAGGATAGAGACTTTGTGTTTGGCTATTACTTTGTTTATTTCTACTTTCGTTATAAGTAGCTAAATCTCTTTTTTTGGTTGAAGGGAACCATTTTATCATATATTATGTGTGAGATGTTTCAATAAAGTTTGTTTTGTTGATAAACATTAAGTGTCTTCCGAATTACTTTTTTTAATTGAATTGATTGATTTCTAGGTGCGTAACTAGGAATTGATTTGTTAATAGCTATATTAATAAAATATGACGTTCAGCTTTATTAATCACAAGTAGCAAATAGGATTACCTTCTTTACGTTAGAGTGGAAAATTCTAAGAAGATACTCATCTTGATTAAATACATGTCGTACATATGTTATCTTATTCATTGGTTTCTTAGCTCTTAAAGCTATTATTCAATTGAACTTACGATCGTATCTAGGTTGTTGATTAATAAGAATGCTTAGAATAAATATTTCTATTCATTTACAGTTAAGAAAAAAATCCCCCAATGAATGTTTATTGATGAACTGAATTTTATATCAATGATTTATTTTAGTGTGATAACATCGGTGACCCGAAACTAAGGTTTTTCTCTTAAATTTTCATATCCAATTATTTTAGTTGATTTTTTATTTTTGTCATCTTTTTTTCTAAATTTCGTGAATTGAAAAGCCCCCAATCTTGGTTACTTTATTTTAGTTTTAAAATCGTTAACCTTTATCGTTAAAAATTCCTTATGGAAACGATCCATACTTTTTACTACTACATTTATTTGTATTGTAGAAAGTTGGTTTCTTTTTAAATTTGGTTACAGGCAACAGTAGTACCAAAGATACATCTTTGTAGGCGATGGTAAGTAAGTGGGAGTGGAAGTAATAAGGACATTTTAGTCATTTTTAGGAATTAGATTTTATTTGGATTTGAAAGAGACTTTTATTATACCGTTTTTTAGATAAATTTTCTTCGGATAAATTTGGTTACTCTTAATTATTTAGAAATAAGAAATTTAGTCTTTTTCAAAATTCAAATCTTATTGGTATTTGTTCCTTGATGGTAAATGATAACCTTTATATACTTGACACTATTACTCCATACAATGAATCTTTCCATAATAGTGCACAAGATATTGAAAGAAAATTGACCAATGAGAATTCTTCTTCTGTATGGCACAAACGTTTAGGTCATATCTCTGAAAGGAGAATTAAAAAGCTTATGTTTAATGGAATTATTGGTCCCCTTGATCTTACAAATTTACATGTATGTGATATTGTATAAAGGGGAAATAGGTAAACCAAAAGAGATTAGATATTAGCAGATATACATACATCTTGGAACTGATACATAAAGACATATGTGGGTCATTTACTATGGTATCTTGGAATGGTCAAAAATATTTGATCACTTTCATAGATGAATAATTAAGATATGGTTACATATATCTCATTCATAAAAAAAAAACCCCAATCTCTGGATGTGTTTAAGAATTTTAAGGTTGAAGTTGAAAATCAACTCGGCAGAAGGATTAAGAGCATCAGATCTAACCGAGGTGGAGAATAATATGGTAATTATGATGGTTTAGTTGAACAATGACCAAGCCCATTGCCAAATACATTAAGCAATATGGAATTGCCCATAGTATGCAGTATCAGGCACTCTTAACATGAATGGTGTAGCTGAAAGATAAAATAGAACACTTAAGAAAATAATAAGGAGTATGATTCCTTATACCACCTTGCTAGAATCCCTTTGCAATGAGAAAATAACGATTGTAGCTTACTTACTCAATAGAGTTTCAACTAAAGCAACTACCAAAACCCCTTATAAGTTATTGATAAGCAAGATACCTAACTTAAACAATTTACACATTTAGAATTATCCAATAGAGGCTAGGCTATATAGGCCAAATGAAAATAAATTAAACTTGACAATTTTTAGTTGCTTTTTATTGGACACTTTAAAAGATTTGGGTGTTTATGTTTTTATAATTTCACAATTAAAGGAATTTTTGGGATAAGGAATGTTCAGTACTTTGAGTAGGTTGAGTTTTTTTTTGTGCCAGATAAGGTAAACGACTTTAACCTAAAGGAGGAAATTGTTATTAGTCCTCAAGCTATTATTGATATTAGTCAAGAAGCAACTTCAGATCAAGACAATGTTCTTCTCATAGAAATTCAAGAAGTTATTCCAAAAGTCCAAACTCAACAACCTCAAGAACCAATACCACTAAGGAGATCAACTTGAGAGAGAAAGAGTACAATTTTGAATGATTATGTTGTATATATTCAAGAACAAGAGTATGTCATTGGGATGGTGAAAGATGATATAGTTAACTTCTGTCAAGTCATATAAAGTTCTAGCTCTCAAAAGTGGATTGAAGTCATGAATAAGGAAATGAAGTTCATAAAAGACAATAATGTTTGGGATTTTATCCTATTACCTGAATGTGTAAAATCCATTAAAGGAGGAAAGTGTTATTATTCCTCAAGCTATTATTGATATTAGTCAAGAAATAACTTCAGATCAAGACAATGTTCTTCCCATCCAAATTCAAGAAGTTATTCCAGAAGTTCAAACTCAACAACCTCAAGAACTAATACCACTAAGGAGATCCACTTGAGAGAGAAAAAGTACAATTTTGAATGATTATGTTGTATATATTCAAGAACAAAAGTTTGACATTAGGATGGTGAAAGATGATTTAGTTAACTTCTATCAAGTCATATAAAATTCTAGCTCTCAAAAGTGGATTGAAGTCATGAATAAGGAAATGAAGTTTATAAAAGATGATGATGTTTGGAATTAATGGCACACTTTGTTTTTAAGTTACATCATATGGATATTAAAACTCCATTTTCCAATGGAGACATTAATAAGATAATTTATATGGTGAAACTATCAAACTTTGTGTTAGGAACCTAAAGAAAATAGTTCGTAAACTAAAGAAATTCATCTATAGACTCAAACAAGCTTCTTGTTAACAGTATTACAAGTTTCATCAGGTTATCATCTCATTTGGTTTCAAAAATGAATATGGCAAATGACTATGTATACCACAAGTTTAATTGGAGCAAACATATTTTATCTTGTTTTATATGTCAATGATGTACTACTTGTCAGAAATGATGTAGTATTATTGCACAAAACTAAAAGATTTCTATCTCAAAATTTTGAGATGAGAGATCTTGTTGACACCTATTTTGTATTAAAGATCCAAATACATCAAGATCATACTCATAGTATTCTTGGATTATCGCAATAGGCTACATGGAGAAGGTTCTTAAGAGATTTAGGATGCAAAACTATAAAGTAAGTGATACCCTTGTATTCAAAGCGAATAAATCTAGTCTCAGCAAGTGTCGAAAGAATGAATTTGAGGCTAAAGATATGCAAATGATTCCTTATACATCAACAGTAAGGAGTCTTATGTATGCTCAAGTAGGTAATATCTAGATATTGCATATGTTGGTTGGATGCAAAGTAGATATTTGAGCAATCCTAGGCTAGACCATTAGGCAACAACCAAATGTCATAAGATATCTACATAAAACTAAAAACTATATGCTCACATATAGGAGATCAAATTGGCTTAATATTATTGGGTATTTTGATTTTGATTTTGCTAGATGCCAAAATAGTAGGAAAATACTTCAGGCTATATCTATTTGTTAGTTGGAGGGGCTATTTTCTAAAAGAATGTTAAGAAAAC
Source organism: Erythroxylum havanense (assembly GCA_024752395.1). Lineage (NCBI taxonomy): Eukaryota > Viridiplantae > Streptophyta > Magnoliopsida > Malpighiales > Erythroxylaceae > Erythroxylum > Erythroxylum havanense. The sequence goes on along the minus strand of JANTNU010000235.1, from coordinate 5,018,741 downwards.
ACTCATAGTCTCTTCCACCATAACAGTAGAGTTTATAACATATTATGAAGTGTCTAATCATGGGATATGGCCACAAAATTTTATCACGAGGTTACGAATTCTATATGACATTAAGAAATTACTTAAGAAACTTAATGATAATAATTCAATGGTCTTGTATTACAATAGTACTAGGAGCTTGACAAAGTCCAAGCATATAAATATGAAGTTCCTGAAGGTTAAAGAAAGAGTTTAGAGTGTTAAAGTGTCTATTCAGCATATTGGGACAAACTTCATGGTTGTAGGTTCGCTCACTAAGGTATTACCACCCAAGATCTTTCATAATTACATTGTTCGTATAGGAGTAGTAATTTTAAGGATGTTACAACTTAGTGGGAGTTTGAATCCTTAATAGTTTTCAGATGAAGACACATCATATGGTTATTTTATAGTTAATACTGCAGTAATAAAGTTTACAATTTTATTTCTATGTTGAATGTATTTTTTAGCTTGTTCTTATAAGGAATAAAGTTTAGAGATCAAGTTTTAAAGAATGACCAGTTGGAAATAGTCATATTAAGATCACAATACATGAAATTTTCATACTCACATCCATTATTGACCTATATCATTCATCTATACTAAAATATGTGAACATTGATGGATTTAGTTATGCTCAATGTAATGGAAGTCGCTTTGATCCCTTGTTAGTATATATGATGGATGAGGTTATTCTATATGCCCATGGTGATAGCATATTTGCCCTCATAATGATTTTGGCATAATATACAATTATTAAGGTTTCACGTACATATAGCGTAAATGGGAGATTATTGGAATAAACCTCAATAAATTGGTGAGCTTATATTTATATTATGAGAATATTGCATATTATGCACTATTGTTAAGGTTGAGCTCAATTAAAGTGATTCAATTAAACTTTGGGCTTAAACTATTTAATAAGCCATGAGCTGGGTTTATATATGTAGAAATCACAATAAAAATTTTCTTATTTGATGATGGACCAAACTAATTAAAAACTGTAAGCACATTAAGATTAGGTGTAACATCCCATCTCCCATAGGAAGGGTTTATTGGTAATTTGGGACGGGTTAGAAGTATTAAATTATATCTCGGCATGCACATACAGCATATAGCCTCTATGATTGAT
>JANTNU010000235.1:4955572-4965804 GCA_024752395.1 Erythroxylum havanense | reverse complement strand
CTGTTTTATAATTTAATAACTTAACAAAAATTTAAAACTTTAAAATTATACAAATAGTTTTTTATTATAATATAAATTTAAGTTATATCAAAAGTTCGCGTTTTAACATAACTTTTATTGGGTGTTGTGAGATTTTTACTAGTTGTTATTGTTGTAATTAAATGATTTAACTGACACAAAAATACAGGTAATTTTTATTATCTTTTATTGATATAATAATTATTTTTTATTATTTATAATGTATTTATAATAAAAATATACTCTTTACTTTTCAACATTATGCTCTTCTTTGAATGTATAAAAAGTAAGCTGCAATCGGACTCCTAACCTTACGTACTTATCATCGGGAAAAGGTCCGAGTACGAACAAAAGCCGCCTGCAATAAGCTGGTCGACACGAACCACTAAAATTCATATCATTGCGTGTATGTGATTCAGGAACTAAACGTGAAGACGTCGCTATACATCCTGTCAAGTTCTTGCATCGAAAACCCTATGAACAGTAAATTGGGACCATCCATTCCAGGTCAAAGAGAGGAAACATTTTCTGTATGAGACCAACAAGTGCTCAAATCATATCGGAACCTTACAGGGCCAATATCTCTAAGATTCCGATTTGTGGGGTCGCCATTGAAAGGCCGCTTGGATGAGCCTGAAGCTACTTTCACCTCCCAAAGTGATGGGTGCCTCGTGTCCGGTATTGCAGTACAGTTGTTGCGTTGGCTTGGACCAATTAGTTGGAAACTTGGAATTCATAGTACATAAGCGGCGATTTATCAAGGGCGATTACGTCAACACAGTACCATGTTTAATCAAATCAAATACGAGTTACCACTCAAGTTTAAGCTTTTCATGGTAAAGGAAAAAGCTTTCCACTATCCATTTTCTTACTGTTATACTATTGGACATTGTTAGTCTAACCTCCAAGAATCTGTGTCAAAGGTTCTGTTAATTTTGGCTGGTGCTCCATCCAAGCTTCGAGCTGAGATTGAAAGCAATAATATAGGCTTTTGAGCCAACCCTTGTCTGTTCTTGTTTTTTTAACCAAAAACATTGAAAATTTGGCATAGCCATGGCTAAAAGATGCGGTGCACGAATGGTATTTCCCGTAGACGTTAAGAGGAAGCCATGGGAGCAGAAATTTCCGCTTCACAACCGGTGGCACCCGGAGATACCTCCGGTTGCTGAGGTCATAGTCGGCGAACTTTTCAGGGTTGAGATGGTGGACTTCAGTGGCGGTCTTATCACTCAAGAGTTCACTGCTAATGATATCAAACACGCTGATCCATCTGTTGTGAGTAGTAGCTTTACTTCCCTTTCTATTTTCAATTACCTTCAATAGTCGTTATTTAAAGGCCCAACCTTGGTGTAGGAACCTGAAAAGAGGGAAAATTCCGAATTTCTGCAGTAGTGACAGATTCGAGCTCGCAAAAGCTGTTGAATAATCCTACCCTTTGCACTTGAGTTTATTTGTTCTCTTTCTTTCACCTTTAGACGTTGAAGAGCAATTAAAGTTCTTATCGTCTTTCCTCTTCTCCTGTGTCAAAAGTTTGCTCTGACTAGTTCCTGAATTCAGATGCCTGCAGCCTGTTAGTCCTCTATACAGTAGGACAGTGAATGGTCAACTGGTTTGTCTTCTTCTGAAGCAAAGGTTATAGACCATTGGAGAAATTTGGCTTCATCTATCTAGTGCACATAACGCTTTTGTTGCCATTTGATGAACTTAATATGCTTACTAGTTACTACCCATAAAAAATTGGCCTACTCTCCCTGCTTTTCTACTGCTCAATTCATCCAATGGCTCCTTCAACTCCTAGACTTGCAGTACCAATAGACTTGAAGAAAAAACCATGGGAGCAAGAACGTCCTCTTCATAATAGATGGCATCCTGATATACCACCAGTCTGTGAGGTTAGGGATGGTGAGTTCTTTAGGGTGGAGATGGTAGATTGGACTGGAGGTAGTATTAAAGATGATGGTTCTGCAATTGATGTGAAAGGCATAGACCTATCTGCTGTAAGTTCTACTTTATATTACTCTAGTTCATAACTCTAGATTAGAGTGCATGATCTGGTCTGCCCCAATTTGCAATCAAGAATCATGCAGTTTGAAAAGCTCTCAGAGATAAAAAGTTGCAGAGATCATGAACTATGTCTACCCATATATGAAAAAAGATACATCCTTATCTATAAGAATCCATGTTTACTTCCTGTGTTCATGCTTTTTCTTCCTCGCTTACATGGTAGAGCGTTTTAACAAGCCTAATTTCTTATAGATTACGACTCCCAAAACAGGACAAGGAATTGGCTGAAGTTCCAATGTAGTCCAGTTCACGAATTGTCATAGACGATATCGCTTCACTTCTGTCATCTACTAACTACTATCCAAACAAGACAATTTCTCTTTTTGACGAACAATTCTATTTGGTTAGCCTGATAAATGTAGAGTCAATGTAAAACACAGCTGCTAATCCTCTGTATCTTTGTTCCTTCAACTATGGCTCCTCCAACTCCTAGAGTAGTTGTCCCGATAGACTTGAAGAGGAAGCCATATGAGCAATCAATACCTCTTCATAACCGATGGCATCCTGAGATAACCCCAGTTGGTGAAGTTAAAGTTGGAGAATTTTTTAGAGTAGAAATGGTAGATTGTTGTGGAGGGAATATTAAAGATGATAGTTCTGCAATTGATGTGAAATTCGTAGACCCTTCAACTGTAAGGTTCCATGTTACTGGTAGTTCAGAAGCTATGTTCTGTAGATTGCATTTAAATGATAGTTCTGAAGTAACACACGTTTAGGGATTGATAATCAGTTCAGGCTCCATTTGGATGTTGAATTAGAATTAGCACTTCAATTTTCATTTCAGAAATAAGAATTTTGTCCATCTATGTTCAAATCTGATAAAAGTTCAAGCTCTCTGAAGTATCAGAAAATATGGGATAATGTTCTTGGAAAATGGTGTAGGTGCATTACTTAAGTGGACCAATTAGAGTGGTTGACAAGGATGGGATAGCAGCCAAGCCAGGTGATCTTCTCGTGGTTGAGATATGCAACTTGGGTCCTCTGCCTGGAGATGAATGGGGATTTACAGCTATATTTGACAGGGAAAATGGAGGTGGTTTCTTGACTGACCATTTCCCCTGTGCATCCAAAGCTATTTGGTATTTTGAAGGAATATATGCCTACTCTCCTCATATACCAGGTAATCTGGCTGCATTCTCTTAAGTGTTAATATGTTGTTTCTTTGGCTGTGACTTGAGACGAATGGACCTTGAATCGTTAATTCTGTATGCATCAGGGGTAAGATTTCCAGGTTTAACTCATCCTGGAATAATTGGGACTGCACCTTCAATGGAACTCCTCAACATATGGAACGAAAGAGAGAGAGACGTTGAAGAAAATGGCCTCAAATCTCTGAAACTCTGCGAGGTTCTGCACTCAAGGCCATTGGCAAATTTGCCATCACCAAAAGGCTGTCACCTAGGAAAGGTAACATTCCGGAATTTGCCTAGCTAACCAAAACATACCAGCATCTTAGACTCAACAGTCTAGGAGATAAACTGGTTTGAGAACAGTGGTCAGATAGATTTGACTAGTTATGGAGATTAAGAATTCTAATACCTGTTTGTTACTGATAATCTTTAGATCCAAAAGGATACTCCTGAATGGGAAAGAATAGCCGGGGAAGCAGCAAGAACAATTCCAGGAAGAGAAAATGGCGGAAACTGTGACATCAAAAATCTTAGTAGAGGCTCAAAAATATATTTACCAGTATTTGTAGATGGAGCCAATTTTAGTACCGGTGATATGCACTTTTCTCAGGGCGATGGTGAAATCTCATTCTGTGGAGCAATTGAGATGAGTGGATTCCTAGAGCTCAAGTAAGAATATACCTGTGTTATTACTTCCTTGTACCTTAATATGCTTTATCTGCATTAAACCTTGCTCGGACCCAACATTAAGCACTTCTATCCTTAAAAAGTCATTATACTGTTCTTTCTATCAACAACAATGGGATCCTTGAGGCTTTCTACGTTCTTTTCATGTAATTTTTCATAGTTACTTTGAGCCCTGATTGATGATACTTGTCGTTTACCTGATCATCAGGTGTGAAATCATAAGGGGAGGAATGAAGGAATACCTTACGCCAATGGGACCAACTCCTCTGCATGTGAATCCCATCTTTGAAATTGGGCCTGTGGAGCCAAGGTTTTCAGAGTGGTTGGTGTTTGAAGGCATCAGTGTCGACGAAGGTGGGAGGCAGCATTTCCTGGATGCTAGTGTTGCTTACAAACGAGCAACTCTCAATGCCATTGACTATCTTTCCAAATTTGGCTACTCTAAGGAACAGGTACATGGCTTCTCTTAACCATCAGTTTTTTTGTAGTTATATGTGAAAATGTGCAGCTTCACTAGTAGTCGATTGACAAGACAATTACTGACAAAAAAGAAAAAACTGAAGCTTTAGAGCTCTAAGTTGTCCTGAAAATTTGTTGTGTTGCTTGTTTACTATGTTCAGATGTATCTTCTGCTATCCTGCTGCCCATGCGAAGGAAGGATTTCAGGAATAGTTGATTCTCCTAATGCTATGGCAACTATAGCAATCCCAACAGCTATCTTTGATCAGGTTTGTTGGTTGCATCTTCTCTTCAGGTTTCTTTACTCACTAGCCAACTTTGGCTTTTGCATAATAAGATCGCTGACATGTGCAGGATATTCGTCCAAAGACCGACAAGGTACCTCTTGGCCCCCGGGTTAGAAGGACACCGGATGTCTTGAAATGCACTTACGATGGAAATTTACCTATTACAAAGAATCTAGCCACCATGACATGAAGCTAAAACTGATAAGCTTTCAGATCGGTATCAGATGATTGGTGCTTCCGTCTTCCAAGTATGCTGGAATCTGTTGTAATATTGTTATGCAACGACATGAATGTTGTTACATTTTCAGGTATCCTAGCAATAAAGTATGCCAAGAATGAACACGAAACTAAGTTACACTTTGATGGTTAGAAGATAACATTTCACCTATAGAGTTCAAAAAGCGAATGTCTGGAAAATATTAAGCGAAGTCTGTTCCATTACTCTTAAAATCTCTAGGTACACGAAACAAAGCACATGAAATGTAAACCAATGTCTGGAAAAATGGAAATGAGTAATTTCCCCATTGAAACTAAACTTCTTAGTTGATGAGATTGACCTAATAAATAAAAGACAACAGAGTTCTACTCTCAAAAACTAGATTTTCCCGTCCCAAATGAGGAGAATACAAGAGGATTCCACCAATTAGCTGCCATATTTTCCCCTCAAGAAAGCTAACTCAAGTTTACGGACAAAACTTTACGGTTCTTCAAACCTAAACATAAATGTTAAGACTAGCCAAGACGGATTTCACCCTTTTAATAATAGATTGACAAAGTCCGATGATGTTGGAGAGATGGAGATTGCACTCCAAATGCCCAAAGCCAAAGGTCCAACTCCACACTCAACACCTGAAAGAAGTATCAACCACTAAAAGCCATGAATTCCAAATATAAGAAAGTTCAAAAAGCATCTGTTTAAGGATGGCAGATATTCTCTGCAACTGTTGACATTGGAAAACAACTTAAAGAAGTTGCTTGTGTAGTGAAAACAATATAGAAAAAAGGAAGAAATAAGACACTTAAATGATACCTGCTTTCCTGTTTTCACACGAATCAAGTCCCTCATTTTCTCCACAGCATATATGGAGCAGGCCCGCAACTCAACCTCCTCCTCACTGCCTGAAGCTATTACTCCATTGTAACCAATTATACTGGCAAGTTTTGAACTATATTTCAGAACACCAAGTTGACGTAGCATTGCAGGCACTATGTAATCAGCAAATATTGTGACTGAACTAATGTCGTGAAACTCTCCATATGCTTGGCCCTTGAATGCACCATATAAATCTGCTGCAAATATTTGGGCTCTTTTATAGAAGAATACTTGGCGGCCTTTGTAGATTGCGTGGTCTCGAAAACCTGACAAAAACCACCAATGTCATTTGTTAAAACCAGGTAAAGAAATAGCTATATTTAATGGAAGCTAAACGAATATGTACCAGGAAAGTGACTGGTAATAGTAGCAACAAGCTTTGCAGCTGATTTCCCACATGAATCAACAAGATTGCATGCTTTACCTCCAAAACTTCTTTCTAGTTCAAAACCAACCTGGTAATGAAATGTAGCAATATCAAACAACCAATCTGTTTAGTGACTGAGGTCACAAGTGTTCAATAGAGAAAGAGAACTCATGAACGACAAATATTGGTCCTCACATTAATATATGACAATTTAAAGCTTTTAAGTGTAAAAGAAAACCTCATGCAGTAGCCGGATTCTTTCCCCCTCCAAAGGAAACGGTCTAGGCCATTTCAATAGCTCACGTAATTCAGGACCTAAAAAGCCACAGACAAGCATGAACTTGGTTTGGAAAGTGAATCAAACAATAGCTTATTGTGCTTCTATTAAAGGCTTCGCTTTTAAGCGAAAGAAAGTCAATTCATCATCTGATCGATCTTATAACATAAGTATGTATCACAATTCTCAAAATGTTCTGCAAACTCCAAGCTATTTTATGGGATTCTTTTTGATTTATGGATATAATTATCTAGTACGTATTTTATGCTTCGAGTTGACATATAGGGACGAAAACTATCTAGATGAGAAAGTACCTGTGAACTTCTGCAGACGATCAGCATCAAACACAGACTTATCATTCCTTAAAGCCGCCTTTAAACCCGAAGCTAGATGATCATAGCTCAAATCCTCATCTGTTTAGAGAAGGAAAAAAAAAATTACTTTCAAAGGATCTACGTACCGGTTGCATCGTAAAGTTCAAAAATAGCAAAAAGTTCTTGGGGATTTTTGGAACTGAATAAGGGATTGACATAACCACTCAGCTCATTGTAACTTATATGGAAAATTTGGGTGCCTCGAGCATTTCTTGAGGTATGTATACTTATCAACTCAGTTTGTCATGGTTCAAAATACTGGAGTATTTGGAATCCCATACAACATTTGTACTACTCTGAAGCAGAAGAAGTACATGTTTAAAACCACGTGTGAGCCTTTAACAAAACTAGAGGTCAAAGGATGGATCAAATTACTATGAAAAGGCACATTGACAGATCAAGTACATTCCAAAGATTAGACAATTCTGTGTTTCATCTTCCCCTTACTCTTCTTATTAAAAACGATCCAAGAAAAGTAACAGCAGAAACCCGCTGGTAATCTTTCTAAAATCTAAGTGTCTAACCATATAAGCACTTCCTCTGCCACCAAAATGCTTAAAAGCACTCTTACCTCATTTATTCCAAAAAGTACTAAACCAACTAAAGGAAAATTCTCAAGAGTTACGTACCAGGCCAAAAACAAAAATTCAAAGCATCAAGAACAAGCAAGTACTGAACGGTTAGAGGACTGCCGTCGAAGTAGTGAATGCCTTCGAAATCCCACTCTATTTGCGGAATCTTATCTCCGATAGTCTCCACTACCTTCTCGATTCCTGCAACTCAGACGCAAGTTCCCGTTCGACTCCTCAGAAACCCAACGCAAAAAACATTAAAAACTCGACAATGCTAGTGAGTGACGTATACGAGACCTTCAGAGTCCACGATGACGTGAGATGATTGTCCGGCGACCCAGGCGGCGGTGGCTCTGACCTCTTCCATGACCGACGTCGGCTTCGGAGCGTATTGTTGTGCCGCGTTTACCAACCCTAGTTTCGCGTCAAAACCAAAAGAATCCATTTTTGTTAAAAAAAAAATATATGTGAATAAAATTAAAAACATCACAGTTCGTGTCCGTAATTGCTTCGAAGTTTCACGCTTTCTGTTGGCAGTTAACGTTGTCTCTCCTCTATTCTTGGACTGTGTTTTGTCCACGGAATTTTCCTTATTACGAAAATTGATTCACGTGCGAAAGTCGGTGCGTGGGTTCCACTCGGTTGTGGTCCGTCACGCTGTTGGTCTTACTTTTTTGAGATGTGGTGTATATCAGTCGCCGTGATCGCGGGTGAGGATAAGCTCGTAAGTTTGGCCTATGTGGCTATGTCGGCTTGGAATCTCGGTTTGGATTTTGGTTAGATAATGCGGGGCCCACAGATCCTATACTTTTGTCTCGACCTTTAGCTTTTATTAATGGATTAGGGACTTACGGCCCAAATATGACTGTCCAAAGACGGAAAATAGCTCATCATAATCTTAGAACATTTTGATTAGTGTAATTTTAAAAAAATTATAAATTTGAGAGTAAATAATAAAATTAAAATTAATATTTGATAGTATAATAAGAATAATAAACAAAATAAAATATATATTTATATCTTTAATTTTTAAATTTAAGTTGATAAGTTTTGAATTTTTAGATCTCATTTAGTAGACAAGTATTCAATTATTTTTTAGTTGATTGATTGTCTTCAACTATTTAACTATTCAAACAGCTACAAAAACCGTTGGAGAATAGTAGATTGGATGGCTAATTTAGAATAAACAGCCAAAAATAAAAAATATTTTTATTTTTAATTGTTTGTCTTATAGGAGTGTTTTCGTCAATTAACCAAAAGTTTAATTATCAAAAGTCAATTGTACCTTTTAATTGAGATTCGTAAATACCTACACTTTTTGGAATAGCATTTATTCTTATAATTATTTTATACAGTTATAGGTTAAAAATATAATATTAACTTTAAATGAAAATGAAAATAAAAAAAGTTACATAATATTTAAATAAATGATAAAATAGTACATGTGAATATGACTTTTCTAAAATATAAATTCTGATAAAAATATTAAATAAATTATTAAAATATATAATATTTATACTCTTATAATTTTTTTAAAGTCATATATTCATAAGTCATTTTATACTTAAAGAGTTAATATTAAATAATTAATTTTATCAAATATTTTTAATAAATAATTAATATAATTTAATTATCAAATTAACCGTTATAGTCGCTGTCAGCTAAGAGTTAATGCTGAAGCATCCTAGGATGGCTTTGTATGTGAGATGTTTGCCACGTACCAAAGCGTTGCGTTGACATGTTCTCGTGACGCATATTTTTGGGTTAAACGACAGGAACAGCGTAGGAATGCGAGTCCTTTTCCTTTCTCTTGGTCGGCAAATACAATTATTAAACCAGTTTGTCTTAGGCTACAACGACAAAGAAAGGATAGTCCCTCCCCAGCATTTACAATTGCTTTTATCAATTTTTATAAAGGAAGTTGTTAAAATTATTTCATATAATATCACAAATAGGTAATAAATACGTAATTCAAGTTTTGCCTAACCGGTTCAGTCAAGTTAAAAATAAAATATGTAATTTTAATGTTTAAATATTAAAAACAATGTCAATTGGAGTTTACTTATAAAATTTATATTTCAACCCGTACAATCTAATCACGAATCCACTCAAAACCTAATCAACTATTAAGTGACTATTTGGATAGACTTTTAGAAAATTAATAAACACTTTTTCATCACAAAAATATTTTTTAAAAACATGGGGGGTTAATTGTAAAATAAAAAAATACTTAATTTATTGGTAGCTAAAATTCAATTTTTTAAGAAGCTCAAATTTGAAATTTCTCAAAAAAAATTTCTTAAATGACTTTTTCGAATAAATTTTTATATTAATTAATGAGTCTATTTTTTAGTCTCTTTTGCTTTTATATTTTAAACATAATTTTCATAATACCAACAAATCCATCTTCACGTTTATCTTATAAATTCATATTCTCTATTACAATAAAATGCATAATTTATTATGTATTTAATTATTTACTGAACTTGAATATTTATTTTAGGATTTATATAATATTATTTAGCTTTTTATATATTTTAATATTTATTTTAATATTAGTTTTACTTATGTTACAATCCACATAAAAACATTTATTATATATATTTTTATTTATATTTCATTTAGTTTAAAATTATATAATAATTAATATATTGTGCTTTGTATATTGTTTAATATACTTTAAATAAAATTTATTTGCATAAATAATTTTTATTTCAAAACAAAATATAGGTAAAATTAAAAGTACTTTTTATTTTTATGTTACCAAATAGTTTAGCGTATGAAGCTTTTTAAAAAAAACTCTTTATTAAATGACAATTAAACAGTCAATTAGTTTCTTAAAAAAGTTTTTATCCGAAAAAATCTACAAAAAATTCTCTATTAATAAAAATTTTATTAATATAA
>JANTNU010000235.1:4941720-4955472 GCA_024752395.1 Erythroxylum havanense | reverse complement strand
ATATATGAACTAATAGTATCAGATCCCTTTTTAATAGATGATAACTGTTGTTTTAATTGCAGGACTTTAACCATGCTGGTTTGAGCAAAAAGCTTTTCAAGAGTAACCCAGATATCGACAGAGGTTTGGGATTGAGTAACAAGACTGACTATATCATCATCAACTGTAGATAACAACCAGCAAAGAAGTAATTGATCGGATCGACGCCATAGGCGGAACTCAGGATTAGGCTGAGGAATACTATCATTTGAAGGAATAAATGCAGTAGGAATCACAGAAGTAGGAGAGATAAATTTTTCTAGCTCCAAGGCACGAATAGCGGCAAGAACCTGGGCTCTCCAAGTAATATAATTGGTCAGAGTAAGCTTAGTAATTGTAAAGTTCAGAGATTTAACAAGAGAAGGAAAGTTGAGAAGCTGATCAGAGGATGAATCAGCGGTAGCAGTGGAAGAAGAAGGAGAGGAAGATATGGCAGCCATGGATGTTAGTCTAGAATGACTCTGATACCATGAAAAGTTTAGAGAGAATCTTCGAAAATGTTTTTGTATTCACTAAAGAATGACAGAGTATAGTGTGTATATTTATATACACGGTTGTTGCTAGAAAGTTCTAAATATTGTTACAACCGAAAGAGTAATAGTGGTAATGATTTGTTATTTGCGAGCTTCTTCTAGAATGTGCTTCTGCTGCTGTGAATTAGGCTTTGTGGGAGGATCGTTTGATGGGCCTGAGTATGAGTTATTTTCAGCTTCTTTTACATTTACAAAAAAGGGCATATCAGAGAATCAGGACCTGCCCAATTGGCGACTTTCCACATAGAAAATATCCTCATCCCCTGAAAAGCAAAACGTTCCAGTCGCTCCTTTTTTAACATTTCTTCGGTAGGAAGATAAGCTAATACGAATCGAACGGCGTCGTTTCGTTACGTAATGACTAATTAATTTCCTGTTGCGGTGACTGCTACGCACAAGCAAAAGGCCAATTAATTGTTTATTTTGTTATTGCAATTTTCAAATTGAACAATCCCTCTTGGCGACGTCAATTTTCGCAATCCTCCACCGCCCCAAACCACCACCGCCTCTTCTTCTCTCTCCTCATTTCCCCTCCCGAATTCTCTATCCTCTCTCCCTTCCTCTCTCCGTCGCCGATCGTCTTCCTCCGTCAACTGCCCTCTCAGCTTCCCCGCTACCGCCGTCGAGTTTTCTAACCGTCACCGGCCACGGCAACGTCATCAACTGCTTTGTTAGCGCTGATTGAGGCCTTCACCGGACACCCTGGCGCAGAAGATCGGGAAATCGGTTCGTCGCCCTGGCGCTCCTTCCAAGGCTAGGGCTTACCCCGACATCAATGTCGCACGCCCTAAGGAGTATTGGGACTATGAGTCGCTCACCGTCCAGTGGGGGTAAATTTTTTTCATTTTTTCCTCGGTTTTATTATTCGCCTTTTGTTATTCTGCTTCGGATAAATTTAAGAACCATAACATGAAGGAATTAATGTTTTCAATCATCGTCGGCCAGTTGTTAGCTGTTGGTAAATTAGAGGTAATATGGAAGATAGATTGGATAATACTATGATTATTACGTCGCTTTATATTTCGCTAGTTGCTTCTAGTTCCTCATATGATTATGGCACCCTTGTCTAGCGTCTGTCTAGTGAATGGATTTGTCACAATTGTGGGTGGTCCAGCTGGAAATCGGATGCTAATTGGTGCGAATTTTGGTCACTGGCTTTTGGGTTTTCCCCTGATATTCAAGCTAACTTAGATCAGCTGTGCATTTTCAGAGTTTGGTTGTGTGAGAATTTTGGTTAGCTTGATATGCATGTGGTATGTGCTTCAGGTGCCATTTTGTTAGTTGGATGTGAAGGTAGAATTCATAACTTGAAGTTCATTATTCTGTTCGTCTTTTTGAATCACTAAACGAAATGATTAGCCTGATTGCTTGGAGTTTTCATTGTTTCCCTGATGTAGCTCCTTGATTACTTGCCTATTTGCTTTCATTTTTCATTTTCTGTGGTTCATAATTCAATGCAGTGGTTTGGACCTTGGATGTATTACTAGTTGTTTGACTATGTTTCCAGAGAGCAGGATGATTACGAGGTAGTGAGGAAGGTTGGGAGAGGAAAATACAGTGAGGTTTTTGAAGGTGTCCATTGCACAAACAATGAGAAATGCATCATTAAGATCCTTAAACCTGTGAAGAAGAAGAAGGTGAGTCTTCTCCTTCTGATCATTTTTCCTTGTTGCCTGGTCCTTGTCTTTTGCTATATTCTTGCTTTCAAATGGTTCCATATATTATTATAGTGTTTTTGTTTGATTGGAAATTATATATTTTTTATTTTTCAATAAAATACTTTTGCTTGTATGTGAGAATTTGTCATTGTTAACAAAGTGCAATCTTCTTCTTTGTAACTTTCTTTATAGTTCATTGCGTTAGTATTTAGAGACTTTGCACTTAGTGCTCTGCTCCGCTTGTGAAAGTTATAATGGAGTCAGCCTGTATGATTAGATAGCTTGCTGCTAATAGTAGTTAAGAAATGAGCTGTTGGACATAGTGACATTTGAAATGAAACAGCTCATTTCTTAAGATAACTTAGATGCATGAACAACTGTATGTGTGGTCATGTCTGTTGATGGCTTTGCATTACTGCACACGCTCTGTGAAAATGGATTTGGATACAGTAGGATATCAAATGCACTGGCATTTTAATTATAAGTAATTTGACTTATTCACATCAAAATTTCTTTTTTTATTTTTACCGTGTCAATACAATAACATTTGAATGGTAAGGAGGTCTTATTCAGGAGCTATTCTTGAAATTTGGGCGATTTTACTTTAATGCTACACTATGGTTATTTTCCATGATTAATGTCTAATAATGATGGCCATAAATCCTTTTGCTTTTAGTTACGACTGAGATGGATATTTTCTTTTGTTAGCGGTAGCTCTTTCACATTGAAACAAGTAGATATTCTTTGTGTATGTAATCGGTAGATAACTCATTGGTTACCTTGTTTCTTATCTGCTATTTACCTTCGTTGGCAGAGCTAATAGGAGTAGTGGAGGCTTACTTTGATTTTCAATTTCTGCAGATTAAAAGGGAGATTAAAATATTGCAGAATCTCTGTGGAGGGCCGAATATTGTGAAGCTTCTTGATATTGTTAGAGATCAGCAATCGAAGACGCCGAGTCTCATATTTGAATATGTGAATAACACTGATTTTAAAGTGCTTTATCCAACTCTCTCTGACTACGATATTCGATACTACATCTATGAACTTCTGAAGGCACGCTTCCCTTTGTTAAATCTTCTGAAGAAAAAACAAGCTAACTATTAGAAATGTGAAGACCATGACACATCATTATGGATTCTTTTTTGCAGGCGTTGGATTATTGTCACTCTCAAGGCATCATGCATCGAGACGTGAAACCTCATAATGTCATGATTGATCATGAGCAGAGGAAACTTCGTCTAATAGATTGGGGCCTTGCAGAGTTTTATCACCCTGGGAAGGAGTATAATGTTCGTGTTGCTTCAAGGTTTGTCTTCTCTTTTTCCTTTTTGTAAACTTCCTTTTTGGGTTCATAATCATCCTACATGTGCTTTCATGCTAGTGTATTACACCTTGTGTTGCACCAGTCCTGTTTTGAAATCTTATGTACATTTAGAAAAGCTGCTTTTGTTTTTATACTTTGTTTTGTTTGTATACTAAGTGCTAACATGCTGCATTGCTTCCATTCGTTGAATATCTGCCCCCAGATACTTTAAAGGACCGGAACTTCTAGTTGACTTGCAAGATTATGACTATTCTTTGGACTTGTGGAGCCTTGGTTGCATGTTTGCTGGAATGGTAAGCATTTTTCTCCATGATTAACTATTTTGTTTGTCAACTAGACTTGCTCATCTAGAGACTTCTACTGGCCACCGATAGATCTGTTGGCCAAGCTTTTCCTTTCAATTTACTTTGTTCTCATTTATTAATGCCATATGATGTGGACCATTTGATATAATGTTAGGTTATTTTGAATGTGCTGTTTAATGTTACAATCTTGATGATTGATGGTGATGTGCAGATATTCCGTAAAGAGCCATTTTTCTATGGGCATGATAATTATGACCAGCTGGTTAAAATTGCCAAGGTATGTGGGTAGATAACAGTTTAATGAGCATATAATAGAAGCTCTTTTAGAAGATTATTTCACTTTTTGAATATCGGTAATTTTAGATAGCTGCATGGTTATAAATGTCTTTTCCCTGTGAGAAGATTAGATTTGTATTGTGTTTGAAGAAGACAAATCGTGGTAAACTGTTTGATGTGCCCTAGCCCACAAATTATGCCGATCCATTTAGTTGTTATCCAGTATGCCAAAAGATATAATTATTTATGGTTTTGGAAATGACAGGTGGTTATGTGAGTGATAAAGGATGGTTGTGTAATTCCTGCTTTCCTTAAAATTCAGGTGCTTGGAACAGACGAGTTAAATGCGTATTTGAACAAGTATCGCATAGAGTTGGATCCACATCTTGCAGCCCTTGTTGGCAGGTTTTTAGATCTTCTAAATCCTCTTTCAATTCTTTGTCTCTAAATTTCAAACTCTCCGATTTGAGCAAATCTTTTCTGGATACAGACACAGTCGGAAACCATGGACGAAGTTCATTAATGTAGATAATCAACATTTGGCAGTTCCTGAGGTAGAGAATCAATCACAAATAGACTTTATATCTTCCTATTGTGCAATTGAATTTAATCTAAACGCATTATTTGTACTTGAAGGCTGTTGATTTCCTAGACAAGTTGCTGCGATATGATCACCAAGAAAGGCCCACTGCAAAACAAGCAATGGTAAATACCCTTTCCTTGGCCAACTATTAATGGAAACCTTTTTTGAGTGCAAGCATTCTAATTTTAATATATGGCACCTACTTAGTTTTCTACTCTTTTATGTTTCCTAATCTTCTTGAGCCACTAATCATTAATTCAACAGAGATTTGATTATGCCTGTACATTTATCCAGATCAAATACCTGGAGTCTGTTGCGAATAATTCATTTTTGTGTCTTGCAGGCCGATCCTTACTTCTATCCAGTTAGAAATGCAGAAAGCAGCATAACTCGTACCTAATATTAAGTTTCGGTCGCTGCTAAATCAATGTTGCAATCTTTTCTGCACATGTTTCGGTCCTTTATAATTGTGGCAGCGAGCTTGCATTCAGGGTCCATATATCCGTTGTTTCGAAGCTGTAATTTGTCCATGTGCAATTCATTTACCGGACTTTTTGGCATTTTTGTTATTGTATGATCAATATCTTTGTGCTCTTCTCTTGACTTTGTAATCGAATCGTTTATCTGGTTGATTTTGCTTAAGCTTTTTAGACATTGTTGTTGCTCTGCCTTTCCTTCCATGATATCAAGACTGTATTCCCTCGTTGTGCATCTCATATTGGTTTCCGCTATCCAACTCCGACGGAAACAGTTTATGGAATCCAATTTTGAGAGCCTGAAAACTTTATGGTTTTGTGTAAAGCACGTGGTTTTGGGTCATTGGGCCAGAGGGGAATAACCATATTGATTTTGCCAGATTTTGTTATGTGGAAAGTGTCTTACAGAATCAATTTATTCAGTTGATGGATTCTAATTTTAACACCGTCTATCTCAACCTAATCATAAGAGAATTTCAATCTTAGTTTCATCTTTATATAGATATGAATAAATAGAAAGGATATTGCAAATAAACATAAGCCGAGCTAACTACAAAAGTGTTAAAAGAGTATTACAGTTTACCCACTTAACAAATGAACATTTTCCGCCAACTATTGAGGTTTATTGTGGCTTTTCTTCTTTTTGATAGGGATTTTGTATATGTGTTTGACATTGAAAACGAACCCAACTGGCAGGGACAAGCACAAACCCACCACCTCAATTCGTGTCCTAATCCTGTTAATTACAACCTTCAAGTGTGTGTCCAACAGCTCAATCAAGAAAAAAAAGTCGATAGGTTTTAATTTGTGGTCTAAATTTAATTTTTGTTGATTGTGCAAATGACCCATGTTTTATTTTTAAAAAATTTTAAAACTGCACTAAATGAACTCTTAACTACGCATAATTGCTCTTAAATTTCAAAAACTCAAAGACTTGATTGTTTTAACCAAGTCTATGCAACATAACTCAAGTCCTTTTTGGTTGAGCCTTCGGAGGTGAAGAAACTTTTTTCTTTCACCGCAAAAATATTTTTTTAAGAAAAATGAGTGTTTGGTTATAAAATAAAAAAGTACTTTTTTTTGTAAATATGAGATTTTTGATAGCTAAAAAAGAGCACTTTTTTAGGTAGATTTTTCAGATAAATTAATGAGCTTATGTTTTTTTCTTTTGTCCTCATGTTTTACACATAATTCTCACAATATTTACAAACATATTTTTACGTTTATTTTGAGATTTTATATAATATTATTTGACTTTTTTATATGTTTTAATATTTATTTTTGATATTACTTTTATTTGTGTTATAATCCATATAAAAAATTTTGTTAGATATATTTTCCTTTATGTTTTATATGATTTAAAATTATATAATAATTAATATATCGTGCTTTACATATTGTTTAATATATTTTAAATAATATTTATATGCATAAATAATTTTTATTACAAAATAAAATATAGTTAAAATTAAAAATATTTTTATTTTTATGTTGTTAGTTTACATGAAGCTCTTTTAAAAAAATTGTTTTAAAATTATAGCCAAATAGACTTTTAAAAGAAAGTTCTTCTTAAGAAAACTCTACTGACATAAGTTTATCAAAATAAACACTAAACCTTATGCTCGGTTTGTTTAAAAGAATTTGAGCTCAGGTCGGCTTAAGCTGGCGTCATCCTTATTAAAAAACTTTAAGGTGTCGTCTCCAAGCACTTGAGCTACGGTGGAGAGATACTCACATTGCGAGTAGTGTATAGATGAGGAAAGGATTGGGTTGTTACTTGTTAATTATCGGTAGTCTTGGGAAGGGAGTTAGTCATAGAACAAGTTTGAGACAAGGTTAGGACATGAGAATCCTGAGTTATGGGACATTTGGCATATAATCCGATACTTGGGACCAGTCAGGAAGGGACCATATCCACCTCATTTTCACGCCCTTAATTAAAAAGGCATCTCTAACCTATATCTGTATTTGCTTTCCCTTACCTTGAAAACGATCAAAACAGAAAACCCTAAAAGTTCAGTTGACCATGTGAGTTTGAGCAACCAATTCACATGTCAGTCGAAAGCTCAACGACTCACACACAACCTTAGAAAGATCGATCAAAGAGAAAGAACAGGTCCAGAATTAATATATAATAAATTATATAAATATTAGTTTGGATGAGCCCGCATCATTGAGGTTTTGTCCCCTTTGGTCTCCTAGGCCTCCTTACTTCATCCGCTTGGAAAATTTGGGAATTGAACCTAGGATCTCAGGGTTTTGTTGGGTGCAAGACTCATGTCTTTCACCACTGAACTACTAGCCCAGTAGTGAGAGGCGTGAGTCTTGTACCCAACAAAACCCTGAGGTCTCAGGTTTAACTCTCAAATTCCTCCAAGGAAGGAGATGAATAAGGAAGCTTAGGAGACCAAAAGGGACACAACTTCAATGGTGCGAGCCCACCCAAACCAAATATTAATACGTGGGCATATTAGATGGCATGCATGATGATATATACATACAGTATGGGGATGAATGTGAAACTATACGTGATTGGACAGATGGCTAAAGATTAAAGTTGGTGAATTTGTTCTTATCACGATGAACAGAGTTTGGACAGTACTCCAGATAGTCCCATGCTCTCAGCTTCAGTACTTCTTGTCTTCTCCCATATCTCAGTCACAGTCACACAGACACACACGACCCTGTTTAATTTCTCAGAAGTTTACCCTTTATCTTTAAATAACACTTATCTCATATACAAACTTCTTTCTTATTCTTATACCTCAGGCATCACTTATCCTTTATTAGTAATATGATCAGTAATTCCTAAAACTTTATAAAAGAAACAAAAGTGGATATTTACTTATGTTATCTTCAACCTATAAAAGTGTTACTATAATGGAAACTCCTTTGATTTCACCCTTTTATATACTTTAATATCTATATATTTTGAAAATTATGATTCACCAATCCATAATATTATTTATTTATATAAATTTCATTGTTTTTTTAAATATATTTTACAATGTATTTGATAACATATTTATTTGTATTCTTTTCTTGATTTTAGATCTTTTATCCTATACTTTAGTTTTTAAAAAGTGTATCAGCTTTTGAGAGCATACGATTCCGAATCAAGTGATGTTGCCAATTCAGTCTTTTTAAGTTTTGGCATATGTATGATACACAGTTAATTACTATGAGAATAGGATTTCTCTCTTTTCCAGGATAGTGAATCCAACTTCACCAAAATGGCATTGGCATACTTTATTTTGTTAAGCTTTAAATTTCAAAACATGATTTTTATGTTATGAACCCTCAAATCTGTTTCAATAGTATGGAGATTGTACTTAAAATTTCATTTATGTTAATTAATTACTACTAAGTATATGCTCTCCATGCTTGGCAATACCACATTACTCCTCACACTCTATTCTCATAATTAACCTCATCTCTTGAGAATCCACATACATCTAGAGCTTCATAATTGATCCTAACTACCAAAATTCCTAAGACCCTTTTTTATTAATTACATACTTATCTGAATTTGAATCACAACTAATGAAGGGTTCCATCCTCATTTTGTTTTGACTCAGTTGTTAAAGCACCTTTCTACAATCTATATATCGAATTCTTAAAGCACCTTTCTGACTCAGTTGTTTTGACTCAGGCTTTATGGTGACCTCTCATGCCATCATCATATATGTTTTATTAGCTTGTTTGTCGTCTACTTTCTACAATCTGCGTGGTGTTTTCTTCTGCTGCTGAAATGTTATACATAGCTCGCATATTTTAGTTAGAACTAACCTAGAATTGCCCAACTAGGGTTAACAACTTCATTTCCTAGTAATGACAGGTAAGTTTCCAGCTATACACAAACTATATATGCATATGAATATACAGATATATAACGATCATGTTGTAATAAAAAACTGGGATCGTTAACAGTGTAAAAACTTGCATGCAGTCCAAATGGCGGTACTACGTGATACATAATGAAATGTCATGTCAAAGGGGCAAGTAATGAACAGCAGGAAAGAAAGGAAGAGACATGGGATGCATAATCTTGGGGATTCGACTGAGCCAGAGACCGCACCCCAGTGTCGGTCTCTTAGTGTACAAAAATGTCTCATAACACAACAAAATTATCAATTTAAGAGGAAATGACAGCTCCTCAAGACTCAAAGTACACTCCCCCCTGAGCTGCCTATCAAATCCCAATTCAACCTGGATTACTTCTACAGTACTGATCAATCTCAATAAATCAATTCAAAACCCCCCCATCTCTCTGCTCTCTGTCTCCCTAGCTACCTTCTCTGTCAATTACCCCTCCAACATTCAAAGCTGTACTCCATCTAAACAGTCATCCAATTCGATATATAGTAAACACTTTTTTTTTTTTTGTCCAAATGACTTTACTTACACGATACCATCTTATTTTATTGAATTTATTAGTTCAGGTAGATTGATTAGTTAAGATAAACCCTATTTTATTCATAATTTATACATATATTTAATGGTTTGTTCAATTTAAATTTATAAATAATTACAAGATCTACCCTAAATTTTTAAAAATTATTTTTATATGTAAACGCATTGTTTCTGGTTTTAGGATTAAGGAGTGAGCTAAGCATTATTCATTTATTCTAATAATTGTGATTAACTCTTTCATATGTATTATAATTTAATGCTCATATATATATATATATATATATATGCATGTATTGGTCATGATTGGACGTCGAGGAACGAGTGGTCAAAGTTACAATTATGTCAACGACCCTAAGCTCGTGTAACGAGAAGGGAACAAGATATGGGTTCTTAATCCGTTGCTTAGGGTTTGAAATTAGGGTTTAACGCCTTTCTTAGTGCATATAATATTTTGCAAGACTCGTGAATTTTAAGGTCTCGATGCTAAAAGGAATCTAGGTGGAGCATTAGGTTTATGCTCACTACAAACACCTATCAATGGAAGGATTAAGAAATTAGAAAAACTCTTTAACTGGTTCCATTACCATTTCAAAACCCTAGTTCAGTCTTCGAGTGTAAATGATATTTTAAATCACTCCCATTAACAATTAAACAACAACCTTGTATCTCCTAGTTGGCCACTAGACAATACTGTTTGCTAATTGGTTAGGTCGGTTGTGCTAGGTTCAGGCTCAAATTCACGAGTCCACGGCTCATTCGCAGGTGGAAACTTCCGATGCATATGTAGAGACCTACGTAAAGACTTAAACCTAGCATCTATTCTATATATAAGGTACTACTTTGTTATGATACAGGTACGACATTAGAACCTTGATATTCTTTGTTTATAGCCACCGAAATCCTCACAAAAAGACTAACTTGAGTGTGGGAAGGGCTTGTCGGCTATCAACTCCCTGCCTTGTGCTATTTTGCAAGTATTCTATTGCTAAAGACGACCAATCTCATGGATCCAAACGGTAGCGTCCTACCTCACCAGAATTAGACAGAACCACTAATATAAACATGTTTTCTAGTTGTAGAGTTTCAACTGATTGCTCCGATTGTCATGTCGATGTTGCCACACATATTTAAAAAAATGAAGAAGAAGAAGAGGGGGTTCCGAAATCTTGCACAGGTCATCTCTTAATTTCATAATCTTCTACATTTTTTTCTCTGCATGCTCGTGATTTCCGAGAAGAGACATAACCTAATGTGAGGATTTAATGTTTCATACTGGCCCTACAACGTTAGGTTGTGCTTTGAAACCATTATTCAAAAAGGCCTGTACGGATCATTACAAAAAAACTGGGGAACAGAATCTCTAGCTGCCATGATTACTTCGAGGCATTTGTCTTGGCATTTGTCTGTAACAGTTTCGCTGTCTGTGTAATTTATCATCTAGGTGAAACATGCTAACATGATACGTGTCGAGGACCCATGTTCTTCTTCTTGGCTTAATCGACATTATCATAATAAATCTTACGTTAAACGCCACGAACATGGCCTCTTGATATTAGGGTTTCTGTTCACTGAAGTTTGTGTGGTCCTAACACAAAAAACCCTAACGACACTTTTGACTCTTTCAGTTGCAGTTGATGGGTGGACCTCAGAACAAAACCCCATGGGAATAAGCATTACCTGCTTAAACAATCTTTCTTTACTGTTATAAAGCTTGATCACTAAAGAAAATGGAGTATGAAACTGAAACAAAAGCCAAAAACTTCGCAAGAATCATGTGTTTTTATTATGAATATCGCGCCCCCATCATCTCTTCCGTCATCAAATATCGATTTGTTCGAAGACTCTTTAATTAGTATAATTTAGTCTTAATTAAGTAAGATTCTGAACCAAATCTTGAACAGGGAACATTAGTAGCTATCCCCAAGAGCTTTCATTGGTAGAAGCTGGTCAAATAGATCAAGTCCTTCACTTTTTTGCTATTACAGAAATCGACATCATCATCATCAAATATCTCGATTCCAAATCTAATGGTTCCTCGACAATCGTCTAGACAGAGAATAATATGATCTTGTGGATTCTTAGTATCATCTAAAGCAATGTAAGGATTGTTTAATGACGTGTAAGAATCTCATCCGTCAGTTCTTTATTTCATTATCCCTCTTTATTCTAATCCCACTATTATCAAAGACAAAGCATATTCCCCCTATTTTGACTGCCAGTGGCTTAGAATATATACATGTATATACAATAAAAGTTAATATTTTAAAAACTATAATGAAAATTAAACCGATATGATAAAAATTTAAGGTTTAAAAAATTTAAACGATGTTAAACCGTCATAAAATTGACTAAAGATTGAATAAAGTTTAAAAATTTAAATTATAATTACAAAAGATAATTCTTACCCATCAAATAATTTAAAATTTAATTGACAATTTTGTTAGATAAAAATTACTTTAAATTATAAGAGCTTGTTAATTTATAAAAATTGATCGAATAATTAATAAACTTATCGATTTTTAACAATAATAGTTATTAAAGTAAATCAAATCGAAAAATTGAAAACTATAAAAAAATTATATATATAGTTTAAGATTTTTAAGGCTAAACCAGTGCAAATAATTAAGTTTTTTACTTGTTAATAAAAACGTAAAATCATTCTTTAAATAATAATTAATTAAAGTTTTTTTTTTTCTAGTAGTCATTTTCGTGGCCATCATTGTTCTGGACATTTCTATCATCGTCAATCATCAAATATTTTCTTTTTTCATCGGAATACTTGAGAGTTGTGACATCATCTGCATATGTCCATTTAACTTCCATACATATGATTTTTTGGATTGTCCAACGAACATGACAACATGGAAATTTCCTTAAATGTTTTTATCTTTCTTGTCTAGTGTTTTTGCGGGTGAAACTCGACCAAGCAACATCAACATAAATTATGAAACGATAATTTTTTATTTTTTTATTTTTTTAAAATTTGAGGAAATTCCGTAGGCGGACGAAGCGGGCACACCTCTCTGAGGGTTCAACTGGCGCACCACCTCACAGGTGAGTCAAGCGGGCACACCTCATCATTGAGGACCAAATTAGTTATCCATCTACAGGTAAAACTCCAGCTGCTCCAGGCTCTTACAAAAGGAGCTAGCATGGAATCGAACCTGAGACCTAACTAAAGTCAAGCTTCACTCTTAACCATCGAGTCACACCCTTTGAAGACGAAACGAGAAAAATAACTACACATGTTTGGACAACCTCCCCAATCTCCATCAGATTTTTTTACTTTTAAAGACGTTTCTGTGATTAAAAGTAATATCGTGTATTATTAAATTTTTTTAAATTTCGTATCTCAACATAACTTATATTAAATGTTTTTATTATTATCAAAAGAAAATAATTAGACTCTCGATATTTAAACCTGATTTAGTTGAACTATAAAGAAAAAATGATTGCAATAGACGTTAGAAAGTAATTTATCATCTCTACCTGTGTGTTAATCCATGTGAATAAAGGTAATTACATTCATGTTTATGGAGTGCTGTAATTTTTTTTTTTTGACAAACGTGCTGTATATTTTATTAATTTCTAATTTATTAGAAGATAAATAATAATCTACTGAGTAGGAAAAATGATTCAAAAACTAGATTTGATTCAACTTGCTCAATTATAAAAATTTTGAATTCATTAACTCTTTATTTCGACTTATCTTAATAACAATTATTATTAAAAATTTACTAATTTAAAAACTAAAATAAATCAATTAAATTTTAACTTATTTGACAGATAATGATATTATTCCACTTCAGTGCATTTTAAATTATTCAATTTTATTTTATATTTAATTTTATAACATTAATTAAATTTTTGAACTTTAAATTTCTTATCATAGCTATTTAATTTTAATATAATTTTTAAAAACATTGTGTAGGACATTAAATACTAAATTAAAGTAATAAAAAATTATTCCTGATTAAAAAATGTCAAATCAATTATTAAGAAATTAACCAGTTCGATCGGTTCAATAGTAAAAAAACTCGAGTCTTTTATTTTAAATTTTTTATTCGATTTTTAACTTTTCAGTTTGATTACTTTAATAATTCTTATTGTTAAAAACTTTTTAGTTTACTGATTAATTGGTC
>JANTNU010000235.1:4895526-4918935 GCA_024752395.1 Erythroxylum havanense | reverse complement strand
GGCCTAAAGAGTGTGTAATAATGCATAAATTCTACAGTCACTATTGCTTTACAGTTCCATATCAAAAGAAGAGATAAATACTGTCATGAACTATCAATCCTGGCAATGAATAGGCATCGTGAGAATGGATATTGGTCACAAAGTAGGAGTTCCAGTTCCAGGCCACCTGCCAATATTTTACTTATGCAAACACAGGATGTTGCATACAGACAAGAAGCAAGAAAGGATCAAAAACAGAAAGTTACCGTGGGTTAGGATAAACAACAAGAGTCTTTCAACAATTTGTTCATTAAAGTTCATGTGATTACAATAGTTGGAACAAAACAAAATATCCAAAATCAACTCCCTGCGTCTTATCTACTGAGGCATAACTGTACTACAAACCAAACCAGGCGTTGTCCATTCACCACCTTCTGATGATACCATCTAGTAGAGAACAAAGCGACAGTGAAGAAAACCTGTAAAGACATTTGCTAGATTCATTTTAAGAGTGGACACACCAAGGACTTCATGGCAATAACTAAAACACAAAAAAGATGTTAACTAACAAAACGCAGTTAAGGCCTCAAAAGCTTACTAGGGTCAGCATTGATGAGCATTGCGGTTCCTCCAAAGCTGCAAGTACCGCCATTTTTCTTGGTGTTTTGCCAGTAACTGTTAAAAGCATAAGAAGCATGAGCGACAACAGTATCGGGATAAAAGCAGCTTCCATTTGGCTTGATCTCCTCACAGTTAGCTCCACCCTCACCACAAGCATAGTCCATTGCCTCTTGTAATGTTTCAGCAGGAACACTAGGCTTAGCCACGCACCATAGCTTCTGAACAAACCCTATATGTGGAGATGGGGCCATGTTACCAGTCGGATTGCATGGAGGTGAAGAATAACCGAATGGTGCAGTTGCTGGAACCAGAAATGGAGGCTGCTCAGGGGCTACAGGATAGTCCACTGGAGGCGGAGAGTTGATAGGAAAGGATGTTGGTGGTGGATACGTGAGATGACGCACAGTTAATGGAGGTTGAGAGGTAACATGGGATAGTGGGGGGTGAGGTTTTTTTGCTACATTTGCAGGCACAGAGAAGCCATTTGAGGTATGAAGCGGAGAATGAGATATTTCAGGTAATGGACTTGGTCTTGCTGGAAATGGTTCTACCGTCTTGGCGTCTATCGATAAGATCTTTCTGTTCACATGTTTTACCTGTCCGGGATCGGTGACAATTACATTGACCTTGTTCGGGCTCAAAGATCCAACCTTTTTGACAAACTCCGTGTAAGAAGACGCCAGGGTTGCAGTTTCATCTGATAAAGTTGAGAAATGCGGAGGTAGCTTTACGGTGTACGTAGAGTTTGTCCTGTGGAGAAACTCTAGCAGAGGTTTCGTAAATTTCTCAGCTAAATCATCTTTCCAAATAGCTAAGTCCTGGTAAAAACAGTTGGAAGAGATAGCTGTTGAGACTTTGATCTCTGTCTCCAAACCCCACCTTGTAAGGGAGTAATGAAGGTTCTTCAAAGAAGGAAGGATCAGATGAAATCTCGTACCATGACCATTTTGGCATTGGATAGCCTCATCAACAACAATGGTGGTGATTTTCGTGGTAGGAAAGTAAGCCAGAACATGACTTTTGAGCCAACTCTCAGCCTCCAAAACGTTGTTTGATACCCTGTTGATATCTCCATTTCTCACAGACACAGCTAAAGAATGAACATAGTGAGCCCCCTGAGTTGTGTCATGGATATTCAGAACTTGAAAACTTTCTTGACCTGCACCTGCAAAAATTAAGGAAACGACAATGGCTTCAAATCAATAGCAAAAGCGGAGTAATACCAGTACAAGAAACCATCAAATGACATAAAAATCGAAGCATTCTGGCTCGTATGAACACACAACATTTTTCCTACCTGTAAGACCCAGAAAACAGAGGAGGAAGAGGATGAAGAACAACCCCATCTTCAACAACTTACGTTTCAGAAGTCCAAAGATATAAATCAGGAAAAAAGGACCCAAAGCCTACACGTTACACTTACACACTACCACTGCAACACTACTAGAAGCTAAAACGCACTCACTCTCTCACTCTTTTCCTGTCATGCAAGTTTTCTCTGCAAGCTCACAACACAGACAATGTAGGGTCGCTGCTCTAGGCTCTGCAAAAAGTTCTGTTCATGATCAGCTCTGGCACGGTCTCCACAGAATTACCAATTTAGATTGTTGTGTGTTGGGACTCAATATTGCCAAGCAAGTTACTCACCAAGACCAACCAAAACTTGGAAAAGGGTCAAGCTCAAGCCAAGCCATGAAATGTCCCTGTGCTTGAAATGTTCCTATAAATCCTCGGGGAACGTGGCACAAGAACAGAGAACAGGTGTGGGAAGCGTGAGCTCTGAAGATTCCAATACCGAGCCAAAGGTACACTCTCCCTTGTGTTTCTATGTCCGGTCTCTATAACACACAAAAATTATAGCTTTTTAGCCTTTATTTGCATTTCTTTTTATACAAAACCTTATCTGCTTATCGTAACGAGGCTGTCATCAATCATCAACTTAGAAACGCGGCAGTATCAAGACAAACGGCGGGCCTGAAAATCGTTTTACTTAAATTAAGCGGGTGCGTGATTGGTAAGTTTAAGAAAGCGTTAATAAGTATGGAATGAAAAATAGATGAATGATTGCCGCTATTATGTATGCAACTGTCAGAATTTTAGTTCTTGTAAGAAATTTATTCGGTTCAAGTGAGGATTAGTTTGAGAGTTGATGACTTAAAAATATCTTCCTATAATTGAAACATTTCTAGAGATATCTCGTGAGAAAAAAAAAGTAAATAGTTAGTTATTAATTATTTATAAAAGAATTAATTCGTATGAAATAAAAAATGAGTAGTTGCACTTTTGGAGAATCTTCCGTACCAATTAACAAGGAGAAATAAACTCATTTTTAACGATGACTTAAAAAATATATATATTTTAATTAATTATTAATTTCAATATAATAAAATTTTATTTTTTAAAAATTTTTACAAAGAACAATAATCATTTCTTTCTTTGATTTGTGGGTCCGGAAGGTTGTGGACCCCACAACCTAAGAAACTAATAGTCTAATACTACAAAACGTTTGTACATTCTTAACTTTTGTTACTTTTCAAAATATATAAAAACTTAAATACAACTTATGATATTAATTTTAATATTAACATTTATATTAGACCTTAACATTATTAATATTATTATATTTATAAAATTTGAAATTTTAGAAATTTTTTAAAATAAAGAGTAAAATTATAATTTACATAAGCAAATTTTCTAACTTCATTTAAACTAAATGTTTAACTTAGCTAAAATTGATTAAGCATTACAATAAATAAATAAATTGCATGGGATTTACTAGTTTTCTTTTCATTTCAAATTTAATAAAAATTATTTTATTGAATTTATATTTAAAATTTACCTCCTTACAGTTTTTATAATTTATGAAAATTACAAAAATTATTTTCATTTTTATTTTATTTTTAATCATGGATTAATTTATTATTAATTTAATATATAATTTAATAATAATTAATAATATTATTAATATTATTAAATAATACAATATATTTTAATTTTATATTAAGTAATATTAGTAATAAATACAAATTGGAGAAACAATCATTTTTAATTTTAAAATTGTGATTTATGAAACACTTTTCAACTATAAAATATTTTATTCTAAATAATGTATTACTTTTAATAATTAGAATATATATAATACATTATAAATTTTATAAATTATTTACTTATTTATTTAAATAAAATATAGTAATTTTATTAATAAAAATATATTGAAAAATTAAAATTCAGTCATTCATAAAATTAATTTAATATATTATCCGTCAAACAATATTTTATTTTATTTTTTAAATTAAAATTAAAATAATGAAAACAAAAAATAATAAATAACTCCCTCATTTTTACACAATTTATCTTTTTCTTGGACTTAACAATCCGAATAAAGTGATTGGGTCAAATGAACTTTTGAGTGTGAGGAGGTGGCCCACTATAATTAAAAAGCCCAGAAACAGCCCGCGTCATTTCAATTACTATCCTCTTTTCTCTTCCTTTCTTGTTTGTATTAGGGATTGCGCTCTTCTGCTCAATGGATCCTCAATTTACTGGAGATATTTTCAAGTAAGTGCCTTTTTAGTTGTTATTCTTCGTAATTTCTACTTTTAATATGTTTTTTTATTAATTATTGTGAATTATATATGTGTGTGTTATTGGATGTAGGCATTTGGAGAAGCAGAATGAGTTGTTGAAGGATGCTTACAATTCCATGTCCCAGGAATTGCACAAGCTTCAGGTTTTCGTTTTGAATTTGGATTCAGACTTTTCTATAATCAACACTGCAGTGTATTGCTGATACCTTAACAAAGAACGGAGGTGTCTTGTGGATTAAGAACGGCAGGCGGGAAGAAGTTGGGGTTGATGATGCTTTGTTTCGTGTTTATAAGAATTTGGGGTTTTGAATTGAATTTTCTCCTTCCACGCTCTTGTTGCTTAATGAACTGTTGAAGGAGGTTTAATTTGACTATCTCTCTGGTATGTAATTGGGGAATCTAAGTGGTGGAGTATTTGTTGTTTTCAGGTAGAGGAAGAGATGCTAATGCGCAAATTTTACGAGCTTATGACTACTCATGGTCTTACTAAAAGGGTATGCTTAATCGTGGATTTGTGATATTGTTGTATACTTAACATACTATTACAGCCGGTATCCTGATTGAGTTGATCTCATTCTCTATTCTCTGGTTTTTAGTTAACAGCGAGAAGGTTTGGTGGTTTTATTTATTTGCTATGTTCTGATGTTTAATTATTTATCGGAAGATTTGACTGACATCAATATTTGGTGTAGTTTCTGCAATTAAATTAGTGTAAAGATAGAGATATTGGTCAGTAGATATTACCAGGTTCTCTATCTTTAAATCTAAAGAGCCATGTTGAAACATAGATAGAGGTTGATTTTGGGGTATGTTTAAATCCAGAACCATGTGCAAAGGAAAGATTTCTAGTTGATAATTGGTTAATAGTATTAGGATGGACAAGCTTGATGACTCTGAGCTAACATTGGAGGTTTAGGATACTATCAAAATTTTCTGGACATTTTGTCCTTTGAAAAGCTGAGGGGCTTGTCAAGTGTCCTGCAGCATTTGATGTTGATAGTTACTCTCATTCGGTCCCATTCTTTAACTTTTCCCAAGTTTCTTTTCATGCCTATCTTCTCATCTTAAGAGCTTGATGATCAGTTCAATGGATTTGTCTTTGTAATTAGCTTTTTGTTTTTGCTCTTTTCAATATTGTTCACTAAGTTGTGTAACCTCTGTTACATATTTTGCAGAATGAAGGCGGTAGCAAAGTGTCTAATGACGAAGAAATGGGACACCACACTGCTTTACTTACTAATACTAATAGCCATATCTCTAATGCTGACGATGACAAAACTGAAAACCATACTACTTTAGATACCGAAGCGCAGTGAGGAGGATCTTGTTCCCCACTTTGTGGCAATAGATTTGTTGACCAGAATAATACAGTATATTCGTTAGCTGAATATCTCTTCGGCAGCATTTACTTGAGTGAAACCGTATAAATTAAGTTTAATTTTGTGTTAGATTACTTGGTGTGAGTATTAGGTATGGATCCATGGTCAGGGCGATGAGAATGAGAACCCAGCTTAACCCAGGAAAATATAGTACTGGAAGGAATGTAAAGGAGAGAACTTCCAAAGATCTGACAACAGAAGGAACTTGCTTGTTCACTGATTTTGCTATTTGACTACTATCAAAGTGATATGTGAACCTTTCTTTGTTTTTCATGTAATTGTCACTGTTATGAATCCAGTGGCCATCTTATGTTAGGTTTTTTGCAACATTTACCAAAATGGCTCATCTTCTCCCCTCATAATCGTATTTTAAGCTTCAGTTTGCTTGCTCTCTTATATATCCAATTCTTATTCTTTTGGCATGCCTATTTGGCAAGCAAGAGATCAAACTTTGGATGGCCTTATCATCTTTTCTCTGCAAAACATGCGCTTGGGAAAGATTATATGAAATTGAACCGATCTTCCTATGATTTAGGACTCAAAACGTAAGTGTGTATCGAAAATGTTGGAGGAGTAAGACTGTAAATTATGCACAAATATAATCTTATATTATATGTTGTTGACATGTACTACAAAGTGTCAAAATCCATTATACACTGCGTTTGGAGGAAGCCAAATTGGAGTGAAATGTTACTGAAGAACACTAATCGAATCTTCAGGGAACGAAGGTGAAGTAAGAATGCAACTGACTCACCTGAGTTCACTTTAAAATGTTGGAAATGAAAAAGCATAAAGGGAAAGAAAAAGAAGAAAGAAGAACAGAAAGCAAAAGTCGCATCTTTAACTTGTGACCCAAAAATGCCCGTTAGAATATGTGGAAAGTAGAAAAGGATTTCGTGGTATCCACTCCATACCACAACGAAACTTGTAACAGGTGCATGTAAAATCATTTGATACGTTTAATAAGGACTTCAGGTCACCTATTATGTTAGTCTAGATGTTCATGAAATAAAGTAAGCACTCAGTAATAGGAATAAGTTGTTCTTGAGTGTCGATTGAAGGGTTTAGCTAGATGATTGTATTCTTATATTCTTTGTCTGTTTAGTCAAGACATGAATTCTCAATCTTTAAAGCCTTTTAACGTATGCAAATTTTGATCAGAACAGAATCAGATCCATGGAAGGTTTTGAATTTGTAAACTATACCAGGATATCTGACGATCAGTCCAGCTTGGAATTCTGCTATTTTCCTGGATAATGAGATAAGATTCTCTTATCCCATGGACACGACCAGAAAGTCTCATTGGTCCTCAACTTCATGCACTTCAATGGCTATAAAGCAAAGATAGATGCTTGACGTGTTGTAAGGAAAGCAAGCCTGTAGGTTGTGTACTGAGAATGAGGCCTTCGGCCTAGTTAAGTGGCTTTTTAAGATTGGAGAGTACAGCGAATAATTTAAACAACAACAACAACAACATTCCTTTTACAAGACTACAGGGAGGAAGGGACAGGAACAAATAGGAATTTGGGAATGAAATCGATTGCTGTCCCGTTATGCCTCTAGCTACTGACTGATGGGAGGCGTTGGCCATTCTTCCTCTGTTTCACAAACCAATTTGTACTCAAAAGGTGAAATCGCCTACTTTAGACGTCTCTATATCCCGAATCGACAGAATTATGAGGAGGTAAATTATGATTTAATCTTACTTAAGTTATTCGCAAGGCAGTCGTTTTTTTTTTGTGCGCACAAGAAGTTACCACATTGGATGAACTCCCACACTGTCACTGTCAAGACTCAAATTTGAGATCTTTGTACTCAATTTCTTTGTTAATAACCAATTAAGCTACCCGTGCGTGCACAAAGTACTGTTTTCATGCCAATTGTATTTTCTGATTGGCTACGAAAGGAAAATTTTGAGAGATTTCTTTTTTACTTTCCTGGAAATCAGATTCACAAGTTACACAAGGACTGACGAGAGGGATCAAATCCAATGTGCCATCCCATAAATGTTAATAGATGGATCAAATGGAGAGGACATTGGATAGCACACAAGAATGAGTAATGGATGGATGAGATACTCTCTATGTCTCATCCATCCGTTAAATATTAACGCACGGACGGGATGAAGAGGGCACATAGTAGCACATAAAAATAAGAATAGCTATCCTGTGCCACTCACAAGAAGGAATGGTCAATTTGGGCCTAAATTAAAAACAACTACTAAAAAAATATATACACATACGTAAATATATGTGTACAATTATAATAATTAAAAGTAAAAATAGACATAAAAGATGATTGTAATAAAATATAAACAAATAAATTAATACATATAAATAAAAATATAATAATAAGTAATGAGATAAATAATACAATAAATAAAGAAAAATCGAACAAATCATTGTAAAAAAAATTAAATTGAATAAAAAGTTATTTAAGCTAACTAATTAAGAGGGAAGTAATATGTATTAAATACTTGGGCTAAACGAAAGACTTCATACTATAAGCCTATTTGGTTCAGCTTTTAGAACGTAAATAAACACTTTTTTCAACAACAAAAGTTTTTGTAAGAAAAATAATTATTTGGCTGTAAAATAAGAAGGTACTTTTCTAATAGATATAATTTTTTAGTAACCAAATTATATTTTTTTAAGAAGCTCAAATTTAAATTTTCGTATTTTTAGATGGATTTTTTATATCAATTATTTTTTAATTTTTTTAATCCTTATGTTAAAAAAATCTGTCAATAAATTTGGAGGAATAAGCATGCCTTGTCTTATAGGTAAAGTTGGCAATTTACAGGTTACAAAGACACTTTGACAATGACAACGAGAGCAGGACCTGAAAAGTGGCAAAAAGATCCCTTTCTCTTTGTAGACAACAACAAAATTTGACCAATTATTTGATTATAAATGTTGTAATAATGACAAATTACAATAATGTTTGTTGTATGCATCGTCTTTTAGTGACTGTTTAATGGGCATGCATCACTTTCTTAGTTTATCAACACAAATACAAGATAAAGAGTTAGTGTAACTCTATATAGTAATGTCGGTCCATAGTACTTACCCTTCAATTCATCATATTTTAAATCCAGTACTCATATTATAACAATTTTCAAAAAGAAAGAGTGGTTAGGTCGATCGTGCTAGGTCCAAGTTCAGACTCAAAACGGCACATGGGCCGATCGGCCCATCCCTTGAGGATTGACCTAATTCATATAGGTATTAGCCATATAAATTCATTACCTCATCATGAAAAAGGTACAACTTCCGATAACCCTATTTTTCTTTATTTACAAGTCACCAAAACTCTTACAAAAAACTGACTTGAATGTCGGAAGAGCCTATCAGAAATCAATTCCCGACGTGCCTTATTTGTTTTGTAGGTATCTTTGACCTAGAATCAGCCAATCTCATGAATCCAAACAACAGCGCCCAGTCTCACTAAAATTCGACTGAACCAAAGATTTAATCACTACATGCTATCTCGTTTCTTATTATAGCACTAAGCTAAGGACGTGGGGTAATTTCTCAAAGTGGTGGGTGTGTCCAGTAATGGCGAGTATATATAGCTGGTGTAGTAGTAACCAGACATGAATCTGCTGTTTCATAAATAGGCCAATGAATTGTCAATTTGTTCAGACCAACAAAGACAAAACTTACATGCAAGATCCTTCGATTTTAATATAATAATAATAACATCTCTTGTCTTTGTTTCCTTGTGACGTGCTTCTTTAATGTTTTGTCTTATTTCCATTTAAGCATATTTAAATATTATGTTAATATTATTTTTATAATTTTAAATAAAAATTGAGTCATATTATCACATAATTATATTTTTAATTAATTAAAAACTAAATCTCACTGTCATATAATAATAGGGTTTACTGTTATACATTTGATCCCAGTTATCAGATAATAGTAAGACCTAATATTATATATTTTAATTAGAGAGTCTAGAAATAATAAATAATGTTGTATCATTGATAACACATCAGTTAGCTAAAAAAAAGTTAAGTTAGTAAATTTATTATCCACTTATAATTTATTTTAAATATATTAAAAGTATTCTAGTTTAATTTAAATAATTAAAATATTATGCCTGTTTGGATGTATTTTTTGGAGATCAATAAGTATTTTTCACCACAAAAATCTTTTTAAAAGAAAATGAGTGTTTGACTGTAAAATAAAAAAGAATTTTTTTAATAGATATGACTTTTTTGACAGACAAATTACGGCTTTTTAAGAAGCTCAAATTTAAAGCTTCTAAAAAAACACTTTTTAATAGATATTACTTTTTTAGCAGACAAATTATAGCCTTTTAAGAAGCTTAAATTTGAAGTTTCTAAAAAAATACTTTTTCAAGTAAAATTTTCAGATCAATTAATGAATCTATTTTTTAACCTCTTTTACTCTTATGTTTTACACATAATTTTCACAATATCCACAAACTCGTATAACTTTTATCTTGCAAACTCATCTCTTCTAATTTATTGCAAATCTTCTTGTATTATAACAAAATGCATAATTTATTATTCATTTAATTATTGACTCAATTTAAAATATTTATTTTGAGATTATATAATATTATTTAGCTTTTTATACGCTTTAATATTTATTTTTTATATTAATTTTACTCATGTTATAATCCATATATAATATTTGAGTAGATATAATTTTATTTATGTTTCATATGATTTTAAATTATATAATAATTAATATAATGAGCTTTGCATATTGTTTCATATGCTTTAAATAATTTTTATATACATAAATAATTTTTATTTTAAAATAAAATATAGTTAAAATTAAAAGTACTTTTTATTTTTATGTTGCCAAATAATCTACCGTAAGAAGCTCCTTTAAAAAAGTTCATTTTTAAATAACAATTAAACAGTCGACTAATTTTTTAGAAAAAATCTACAAAAAAAAATATACTGATAAAAACTTTATTAATATAAACCCAACTAAACATAGGTTTATTCTTTTTTTGCCTTATTTATATTGTAGTTGAAGATCCTTTGTTACATCCCCTTTGTTCCTACCATGCTAGAAGAGATAATTTCGTCTATTAGTTGCAAGGTATATCTCTCTTGTCTCATAACTCATGGGTTTCACATGCAAGAATCCAAAGATTGGAGGAGAACACAACTAAAAGTAAGAGTCCACCAAATCTGCAAACCAGACCAGTTGAGTACTTTAGAAAGAAGAGCCGTGGTCAAGAAGGTACAAGCTTTAGCGAGCATTAGTCTCCTCCACTATTTGCGTGCCAGATTTTGCAATACAAAAAGTAACGAGACCTCTAACTTAGTAGTTAAGAATTTCCCATTTATACAAAGTGTTTGAAAAGGAGTTAGCGTCTCTTACACTTCCTTGTGTTTAATTAACATGATTTAGTTGCGACATGGAACAACATGTTTGCAAACCCTTTATGGACAGTTTAGTTGCATTTGTGTCTCAAATACCACCGTAGAGAAACATCCTCAAGGCATCATGTTTAAATTGTAATACCTAATAGAACTTTAGTTATATATCTAGAGTCGAATATAAAAAGGCAAGAAATGAAAAAAAAGTGAAAATATATCTTATTTCAGTTTTTGTAACTACAAACAAGATTTTCGAAACAAGTGCGAATCTACCGTCACCTTCACGGAAATTGCTTTCTGAGACACGAGTAAGGTCTTTCAATAGTTTTCCTAAAACGTAAACTTTCTAATAGGCCAGAGAATCCTTATGCTTTAAATTGATTATATAAGCAACTGCATGAGATCTTAACCTTTATATATAATATTCTTATCAGGCTTCCTTATCACAAGGCTGATATAGGTTCGGTTCACACTAATCGAGATCTGTTTTTCATACAAACTTCGACCCATTGATTTAGATTATTTATTAGGTCACTTTATTATCTTTATCATGATCAAATTATGTAACTTAACCGATAATTTATAAAAGCTAAAAAATACAATTAATAGTTATCCAACTTGATGAGAAAGGACAAAATTGTCCGATATAAATTCTTCATAAATAGTGTAAAAGATTTTAAAAAGTTTCATATAAATATCTTAATCTTTATAATTTTGGAGAAATTTTCTTTCATTCTCCAGTTTTTCATAAAAACTATTGTTTAAAATTTTAGTTAAAAATAATGATGAAATCTATGTGTTGTAAATTTCAAATGTAGACTAATCAAACGTCACTAATACGATAACTCAACTTAATTATTTAACCAAGCTCTAATTAATTAAATTAAATTAAAAATAATTATAATAAATTATTAATTTAAATCAAATTTAATTAGTTTGATTTGATTTTAAAATTTAGTTTAATCCTCGAATAAACATCATTGATTAATACAAGTATTTTTTAAAATATTAAACAAATCAGTAACTCAAAATTGAATCATCAATTTGATTTAATTAATATTTATAAATTTAATCTCTATCTCTCTTATATAATCTTTTAAATTATTAAAGTGAAAAACAACTCCTAACCACAATTCAAAATTCAGACAATGGAATTACTAAATTATATAAGTTGAACAGAAATAGTGTTTGATTCACTTGTTCAAGTAGATAAAGAATGAAATAGTTATTTTTAGGAATAGAATAGATGAGAAATATAATGAAATTTTGCATTACTTGGCTTGGTTTATTTATAAAAATTTCTAATGATGATGTATGTCAATGTTTAGTTTGAAAATATAAATTTGAAATAACAAAGGAATAACTAACAAAAATATCAAAATATCCGTTATAGTTATAGTTGTTATTATTATTATTATTATTATTATTATTATTATTATTATTATTAAGGAAATTAATAATAATAATGATAACAATAAGGATATTATTATTACTTTTCTTATGAAATTAATAATAATTATAAAAATATTTAAATAAAATAATAATAATAATAATAATAATAATAATAATAAAGAGTGAAAAATGTTATTTTTACCTATTCCACATTTTGCAAAATAGGTAAAAACATGAGAGATGTACATTTAGCTATTTCCTAAAATACAGGAATAATTAAACCTGCGATTAGTTATTCTGTATATTATTTTCTAACCAACCAGAAGAATAACCATTCATCATAAATAAAATAGCTATTCTACTCAGTTAAACAAGCCATGAGGGGTTTTCAATGTCTTTTTTGAAAACTTGAGGCCCTTCGATGTCGTTTTCCCGATAATTGAGGGCTTTAGATGTCTTTTTCGCAACTCACTAATTACTTGTACGGAAACAGTTTTACCTTATTATTTAGTAAGATTTGGATCCCCTTTACGAACCAGACAAAACATCTGCAAAGAATGAAGA
The DNA here is from genome assembly GCA_024752395.1 of Erythroxylum havanense. Taxonomy (NCBI): domain Eukaryota; kingdom Viridiplantae; phylum Streptophyta; class Magnoliopsida; order Malpighiales; family Erythroxylaceae; genus Erythroxylum; species Erythroxylum havanense. Next base: position 4,906,045 of record JANTNU010000235.1, on the reverse strand, counting down.
TAGAAAATGGACCAACGTTGTCTTTGCATGGTAGTGGAAGTCCGTTCACGAATAGGTTGTCCAGTAAAGAGGAAAAAGTCTTTGCATAAAAGCTATAAAGTATAAAGCATATGCTCCATTGCGTGTGCATGTCTCCCCCAATGCTCCAATAACTCTCGGGGAGGTCGGTGGGTGGAACTACCTTAGCTGACCTGACCCCAACAAAATTCAAAGACGAGGGCCAAAAGTGGAAGCAAAACATTATTATTTTCTCATTAGGTTATTTGAAAGCAGTATGTTTTATTGTTGAGTTTCTCGTATTAGAAAAAAGAAATAAAAACATAGTAACATATACGTCTAATGAATTACTTCACCTTTGTCAATTATTTTTAGAATAGAACCTTACTTGAGCTTATATATGGCCTTTTTTTTTTTTTCTCGGGTGAGCTTATAGACCCATTGTAAATTTCACATGATATTAGAAGAGGTTTGGTAAGTATTATTAATTTTGTGGTTGTCCATCTAGATGTCCAGTCTCAACGAACTGATCCGATTATCACTGTATTTATTTCAAGTAACAACTGGATGTCCAGTCCTATTTGTACTTTAGGAGGAGTGTTGATAATACCCACATTTTAGTGTCTTATATTGAAAAAAAAAACTAACATATAAGTCTAGCAGGCTATTCCACTTATTGCCAATTGATTTTAAAATAAAATCTCACTTGAGCTTGTGTGTGACCTATTTGTTTTTTTTTACATTAGATATCTCGGCTTTGCCAGACTAATCCCAAGCCCCTACGACCCCACTCCAAGAGCCTAGAAGATGTAAATCTGGAATTCCAAAATCCCTCATGTTCTTACATAGCCTGTATACTTCTGCGCACAAGGAGTCTTCATATACTTGATTGGTCAGCTGATGATTGATCACTAGCTCCCCATGCTCAGCATCAGTTTCCCATCAATCATAGGTTCCCTAATAGCTCCAACTCTCACACTGCCGCTGAAAGTGAGGCGTCCGTAATTGATCCGATCAAGGAGTTTTGCTTAGGGGACTAGAGGATCATCAATAAGAACATGCATATTTTCGCTTATTTGACGTGACTCGAATTCAAGACCTCCTTGTTAGGGGAGAAGCTTAAGTGAGGAATCTAGACCAATTAGTCCACCCCTCGTTGTCTGACCTAACTTTTCTTCCCGTGTAAGCTCGTACGCCTATTGCAAATTTCACATTTATTAACTTTGTCAGATTCTTCGTATTAGCAAAATTTTTGCTAAATTTCTATTATTATTGTATATTATTTTAATGAGGTTAAATTTTTTTAAAATTGAATTAAAAATTTAAATTTAGACTTAAAATTATAAAAAATATTAAATACATGTTTCTAAAATTTACAATTATAATAATAGAATTAAAATTTGCTAAGTCGTGGAATGTTTTTCAGGTGCATAACATTATTCGAAAGCCCCCACCTCACCAATGAGGTGTTCGACCTATGAATCAATTATTACTACCTAACTTTGAAACTACTACATGAAACTCCAATGAAAGCCAGACTCCATAGATTCATAACAAAAATAGTGTGTGGCTTTTCAAACAGCGACGCTCCCACGATCCATTCGTTTTTCCAGATCTTACTGGAGAAGTCACCGCCAAAATCTATAAAGTCTTCATCTGAGATGGAGATGTGTGGTTGGAGTTTCTAGGATGCCGTGGACGTGATCGTACAGAATCTCAACTTATCAAAAGCAAGCTTAACGGCACTGGTGATAAAATGTAGAATGCGCCTCGATCTAAACTAAAGTTCATTGAAAAAGAAGTGGACAGTTAAGGACGTGGGGATCGTCATTTGATTTTAGAATGGAAGGGCAATCTCGTCATTTGGTCCGTAGAGAGAGAGAGAGAGAGCAAAGTAGATTCTTCTTGTACACGTGTCATTCTCGTAAATACAACCAAATATTTGGTAAATAAATAATGGTGGCAAAGTGGGAAATTAATGAATAAGGAAATGCGGCTGCTGACGTCAGCAAATCGGAGCATCCAGATCTTGCAGCGAAAAGAAGCTTCAAGTCATGCTTTACGGACCAAGTGTTAAAGTCTGTCTCTTTCTCCCTCTTTCCCAGAAAATTTCCGGAAAATCCAGAGACACAGATATGAATTTAGTGAACTCGGAAGAAGTGAAGAACAATAGCTCATCATGAACACCCATCATCGTTACCATTTCGTCTTCTTTCCGATTCTGTTGCTACTACCGTTGACAATCTCTTGTTTAGAAGGCCCTCTGTTGACTACAATTCAGAGAAGAATTCTACACCAACCGTTGTTTCCTGCCACCTCCGCCCCACCACCAGGCGCCGACGAGTCCTTAACCCCACCCCCACCTCCACCGCCGGATCCCACCGTGTTCCCCACCCCGGACCAACCATTTTTCCCGGAGGTCCCAGCCGCACCAAATTCCGACCAGACTCAACCGCCGCCAACAGCAGCAAGCACCACCAATGGGACCGCGATACCAATCCCAACCGCAACACAACCTGCGAAACCTGCGAAGAAAGTGGCAATCGCTGTCTCTGTCGGTATCGTCACTCTCGGAATGTTATCTGCTCTTGCTTTCTTTCTGTATCGCCACAGAGTTAAGCATCCAAGAGAGACTCAAAAGCTTGTTGGACCAAATTCTCAGACGTTCCCTGACGAATCACGAGTGCCCGCCTCGAGCTTCTTGTACATTGGCACTGTGGAGCCCAGCACAACGTCGGTGGGTGAAGTTAACGGAGCAGCGAATACGTCGCCGTATCGCAAACTGAACTCTATCAAGAGATCTGAGCGATATAGGCCTAGTCCTGAGTTGCAGCCACTCCCACCATTGCCTAAACCTCCCTCTCACGATAATTCTCCGTCGTCAATGTCGTCTTCGGACGAGGAGAGTCGTGAGACGGCGTTTTATACCCCACAGGGCTCGTCGTTGAGCAATGATGTTGACGGGTACTACATGCCTGTTTCGGTGAGGTCTGTTAATGGTAGTAGAAATGATGCTCATGCTCATACTAATAGTTCGTTTCCTAACTCTCGAAGAACGTCTCCGAGGTCGAGATTTCCGGCGGTATCATCGCCGGAAATGAAGCATGTGATTATACCACCAATAAAGCAACCGTCTCCGCCTTTCTCACCGCCCCCTGTGATTTCACGGCAGGACATAGTTCATGATAGTATGCCAACTAGTTCTTATGTTCACAGTAGGCCAAAATTCTCGGGGCCGCCACCACCACCTAATGTGGCTCTTCTCCGATCAATAAACAGCCAACAATCAAGTAGAATTCCGACACCTCCACCGCCGCCTCCACCTCCAGCTCCTCCTCCTCCGCCTATACCGTCTGCATTATCAACGCCGAGGAAGGTTGGATCTTTCGAAACATCTGAATCAAGTGTGTCGTCGATGCCAAGTAAGGTACTTGGGAAGCCGCAGTCTTGGACTCCTACCCCCAAAGTCGGTTCCACGACTGAAACTAAAAGCCCTGTTGAACAACTTAGTAATGAAGCAAGTTCATCGGAGAGGAATGATCCCGATGACAATGACGGAATCAAGCCCAGGTTAAAGCCTCTGCATTGGGACAAAGTGAGGGCAACATCTGACAGAGCCACAGTGTGGGACCAGTTCAAATCCAGCTCCTTTCAGTGAGTAACATGAAACTTGTTTCCCTAGTTAATAAGTTTGATTCTCGGAGGAATTTAGAGTCATAGTAATTGAAGTTATTGATTATGGATGGTTATTAAATTCTTGGCAGATTAAACGAGGACATGATGGAGAGTCTTTTCGGATGCAATTCTGCAAATTCAGTCCCGAAAGAACCTACGAGAAGATCGGTGCTACCTCCTGTTGAGCACGAGAACAGAGTGTTAGATCCAAAAAAGTCACAGAACATAGCAATTTTGTTAAGGGCACTGAATGTGACGCGAGATGAAGTCTCTGAAGCTCTGTTAGATGGTATGTAGTATTACTATTTTCTGTTCAGATAATCTATTAAGCTTTATAATCATAACCTGCTAACCTGTCCAAAGAAAGTAGGATAAAAGCAAAACTAATAGAATCGTACTTCATGTCTTCCTCGGAAAAGTATGGCTAACCCATAAATTCAGGGGAGTTGATGCCTCTATCACTCCGTGAATTATGCACGAGAGACTAGGCAGTGCAAATGACTATGATACCTAATAGACTGTACAGTTCATGTCCCCCAATCCCGTGGACTACTGTGCTTGCTTTTTATACAAGTAAATCGTATTGTATAAGCAAAGTTGTAGTAGACTACAATATGATTGCATGTATCTTAGAATTAATACCTAAATTTGGGAAGAAAATACACCTGTTGGAAAACAGTAATTATAGTCAAACAGATTAAATTAGAAGTTATCATCATTACAGTCTCAAACAGAAGAAAATGCAGTTTAGCATAATCATATGACATAAATGATGGTTTTGTTCCTTCAAAGGCAACTCTACCGGAACGAAGTAGAAGTGGAAACTGGCAGTGTCACAGGAATAAGTTAGAAGTAGTGAGTGCTTCAGAAAACAGATTTTTAGTCAGGTGAATGTTATATTTAAGGTTAACATATAGGTCAGATTCAATAGGTTACCATCTGTTATTCTTCTTCCTTGAAATGTGACACTACTCGAATGGGGCAGAATGGCTGAGAGAGAAAACAATGAATAACACTCAAACACTCTTGAAGATTATGTTAATGTATTTGATTTCATACTCAGCGTTCAAAGATCAGTGGGGCACTAAAAGTACAGTAGTATGAATAGATCAGATATGATCGAATCTGTGGTCTTTATGAAAATTTAAAGCTTCTGGTTCTGATGCAAACGAAGTGTTTTCACCATATTCACATTGCAATGAAAAATTATTTCATCCCTCTGACTTAAGGAACTGAATGATCCTGGTGACATATACCACTTTAGCTTATTTATGCTTAGTTGCAAGATTGAAGCTTTCTTTTTTTTCCTTCTGTTACAACTAGTAATTGCAACGAGAGTGTCACCTAAGGCTTGGGCCAGAGGAAACTCCCTTGTTCAAGTGAAAGACCACATTAGTACCATTATGATTTCCAAACATGGAACATAGTTTTGCTGTCAGTTCCTAAGTTTTCTCTTTTTTGTGGTATTTAGTAGTTAATTATGATTTTCTGCACAACAGGCAACCCGGAGAGCCTGGGAGCTGAGCTTTTGGAGACTCTGGTAAAAATGGCACCAACGAAGGAGGAAGAAATAAAACTTCGAGACTACAAAGGTGATGTTTCCAAATTAGGGACTGCAGAAAGATTTCTAAAGACAGTGCTTGATATTCCATTTGCCTTCAAAAGAGTTGAAGTCATGCTATACAGAGCCAATTTTGATACAGAAGTCAGATATTTGAGGAAATCTTTTCAAACCCTAGAGGTAATTGAGCTAGAATCTATTACTGCTGGCATTGATTATGTCTTTTATCTTGGTTCCTAAAAGTATTCCAAAAAACAAAACAACCTAGGCGTTAATCATCATATCTCCATCTCTATCAGGAAGCAAGTGAGGAACTGAAGAACAGCAGGTTATTCCTCAAACTTTTGGAAGCTGTTCTGCGGACAGGAAACAGGATGAATGTTGGAACCAATCGTGGTGATGCTAAAGCATTTAAGCTTGATACACTTCTAAAACTTGTTGATATAAAAGGAACAGATGGGAAAACTACGTTGCTACACTTCGTGGTCCAGGAAATCATTAGATCAGAAGGTGCGTGTACTGATTCTAAAAACGAGAATTTTCCGGAAAATAAGCAGTCCACATTGAAGGATGAAGATTTCAGGAAGAAAGGACTGCACATTGTGTCTGGACTTGGCAGAGATCTCAGCAATGTCAAAAAGGCAGCAGGAATGGACTCTGATGTTCTAAGCAGCTATGTTTCAAAGCTAGAAATGGGGCTTGAAAAAGTCAGGTTAGTTTTGCAGTATGAAAAGCCTGATTTACAGGGAAAGTTTTTTGATTCGATGAAGGACTTTCTGAGAAAGGCTGACGAGGAAATTACTAAGATCAAAGCTGATGAAAGGAAGGCATTATCACTTGTGAAAGAGGTAACAGAATATTTTCATGGAGATGCAGGAAAGGAGGAGGCCCATCCTTTAAGAATTTTTATGATTGTAAGAGATTTCTTAACCACATTGGACCATGTATGCAAGGAAGTGGGCAGCATGCAAGATAGAACAGTGGTGGGTTCTGCTAGATCTTTCCGAATTTCTGCAACTGCTTCTCTACCAGTTCTTAGCAGATACAATGTGGGACAAGATAGAAGTTCAGATGAGGAAAGTTCTTCTCCTTGAAAGAAATGTCTGAATGAAGTAATGATCCTTTCAGGAATATAACCAAACTATAGCTGATACTTCCACGGTTACGAACTCAGTTTCAATCGATGTAGCAACAGGGCATGCCTGGGTTTTCCTTTCAAAGATTTCAGCCCACAACATATGGAGAGACAGCTAGTAGTTTTACAGACAAGAACAAGAAGACACATTTTGTGGGATAGTCATCAAATGTCAGTCAAAAACTACTAAACAATGACAAGAAAGAGGAAATTCATCGAAAATTTTCCCCAAGCAGAAGGACGCTGGCATTTGAACACCAGACGACACCGAAGAAGATCGGTGAACTACAGATTTTTTATTTTTAGAAGAAAGCGTGAAGATCTCCCTACTACTACAGCAGAGTTGCCATAGATCGAATACGTTATTACATTTGGACATGATTCTAATACCATTTTAAGAAAGCAGAATGTTTTGTGGTGACTTGCATTGTATTATTTGGGCATTTATTCGACATTTACTAATAAATTATAGTTAGCATTTCTCGGTCCTAAGTTCTTCTCATGTTTCTTCTAGCTCATACAAAAGCAGAGATGGAAGTTTCAAGCACCTTACTGGCAATCTGAAGTTTGTTTATCTGGGTATGTACAGAAAGAATCAATATAATCAGTGTCTAAATACAAGTAACAGAGCAAAAACTGAACCCTGTTCAAGTAAAGAGTAGGAATTGAGTAAGAAACGAACCTAGGAAAGTAAAAAAGCTTCCACTTTGATGCTTTCTTTCCTGTTCTGGCATTGCCCTTTGAAGAAAAAGCTTGAAGCTTGAAATGACACGACCTTCTGCTTGGAAGAAGATGCCGAATCGTTGAACTTGGTCAACAAGTTATGACCCAGATATAGAAAAGGACAATGAAAGAAGAGCTATCAACGTCAATTTCAACCAAAACTTTTGAAACAGGCCCACAGTCATATCAAACACGTTTCACATCTGTGAACAAACAATTGTCGGCGTTCTCTGATTATTGAGTACCGATATTTCTTGAAGCATGTGTCAACAAAAAGCCTCTTTCTTTTCTTTATCTTTTCTTTTTAACTCTCAGCGAAGAAATCATACTTTTGATTTACATTAACGGACTTTTAAAAACTTTTGAATTGAATTTATTAACGAACTGAATTCAATTGCATTAATAAAGTTGAGATTGAATTCAATTTAATTCAATTTATACTGTTTCGAACAAATCCAGTAATATTATAATTGAATTCAATTGCATTGTGTAGAACAAATCCAGTAATATTAGAATTGAATTCAATTACACTGTTTGGAACAAATCCAGTAATATTAGAATTGAATTCAATTACATTGTTTAGAACAAATCTAGTAATATTAGAATTGAATTCAATTCAATTACACTGTTTTAAACAAATCCAAAAAGATTATAATTAAATTCAATTATTTCATATAACACAATAACCCATTACTAAAAAATAATATTATCCAAAATAAAAGTCATTTTAGATAGATTTTAATTATTCAAAATAAGTGTACTCTTTAATAATAATAAAAAAGAATAGAAATAATAATAATAATAATAATTATTATTATTATTATAAATATATAAATAAATAATGACATAAATAACAACAAGTAATAATAATATCGAATTAACTAATGTTATGAATAATAACATTAATAAAAAAACAAAAATAAGCCAAATGAATTGGGCAAAATAAGGCCAGGCTTGCGAGGCCGAGCCGTTGCCCTCGCGAACTTGGCCAAAAACCTTCGCGAGCCTGGCCAGAAGAGGCCAAGTTCGCGATTGCGAGCATTTGACCAAGCTCGCGAGGGCGACCGTTGGCTCTTGCGAGCTTGGCCTTTTTCCTTTTTCGCTGGCTTAGTTTTATAGTTTTTTTAATAATTATTTTAATTAATTAAATTTATTTTAATCTTTTATATAATATTTATTAATAAATTATTAATTAAATAAAATGAAACATTTTAAAAATTAACTTTTTATCTAAAACTTAATATTTATTTAAATTATTGTTAATTATTAAATCAAATATACATCGAAGTTTATATATTTTGAAGATAATTTAATAATATATTAACAAAAATTATATTATAAGAAAATAAAGATCACGATTTTTATAATTTTTTAAAATTGAAAGAAACAAAACCAAAACCGAAATTTAAAAAATTCAAGTGAATACTGCGTGGTTGGCCATCCTAAATAGCATCACAACTTCTAATGATCACAACTTCCAACTCCAATATCCAAAAATCGCATACTATGTACCATTGAAAAGCTAAAAAGATGAGTTACAACTTTTGTCCTTCTTTTGTCTACTCCTTTAAGCTAACTTAACTCCTTAAGCTACTTAATTCTAACTCTTTATTTTAATTTTTAATTTCTACATTTAATACCCCATTCATACTTGCTAATTTAAAAACTCAAATCTACAAATAATAAAACAATTAAATCAATGATAAGAGTAAATAAAAAAATTCGGAGCCCAACTACTTATAAACATCAATTTCATTCATAAAAAAAGTTTATTATTAAAATAAAAAAATGATTGCAAATGATATCAGGCTAGACCGAGTTGATATTTCACTCCAAATTATATATAATATCATAACAAGTTTTAATATGTCATCCTGTGATAAGGATACATAAGATCGTTACATCAGAAAACTAAATTAAAAACAGTCATACTCGCATAGAGCAAGTTACATCATCCATAAAGTGCCACACTTAAATAGAGCAAGCTATAAAAATCTAACATCAGCGCATCTGCGTAGACAACCATTCTAAACGTATTTCAATTGGATATGCAAAAAACATACCAATAAAGTTAGGATGTTGTACAAGCCAAATCACTGCATCTAAGAGAGCACGCCCTTCCAATCCTAATTCTTTTATTGCGTCAAATATTTCCTCTTCTCTTCTAACACAAGGGTTTGTGGCTACAATAGCTTCGTTTGTGGCTACAATAGCTTGTGCAATTTCTTTCATTGCATTAGAAATAACTTGTAATTCCGACATAATTTGATCAACCACTCGTGCTTTTCTTTTCTTACCCGTGTTCGATGGTTTTGACATTGAAGGTGTTGATGATGAGGGAGCTTGAGTTGTTGGTATTGTTGGAGTACTCTCGCTCCCAAATGGATAAAAACTCTCTAAATGAATTTCATTATTTGCTTGCATATTATCAATGTCCTCAATATTAATATCGCACCTTTCCTTTTCCCATATTTGAACCTTCTCCTTTGCACTTTCAGCTTCAAATCCAGTGACTCTATCCTTCTCATAGATCTCGCGAACAAGGTCCAAATTAGGTAAAGGCTTCCCTTGAATATGCTTCACCTTTTCGTTAACCTATCAATCAAAATACAAGAAACTATGTCAACAAACTTCATGTATATAAAATAATACAAATAATTTTTTTTACTATATAAGTATTAAATAAAATACCTATATCAGGCTTTGCCACACCTCTGGAACCGCTTCACATGTCTTGGTAACATCATTCCATCCAATTCCACTTTTTCCATCAAGAAATATTGCCAAATGCATTTCTTCCCTTAAAGTTCTCAACCGATTTACAATTTTGTTCCGATTAATCTTAACCCCAAACTTTTCATTAATTTCCTTTATCGCCTCTCTATATGCACCAACACTAAAATTTCTATCCTCCTTTTGGCCTTTATTTTTTTGCTCCCTAAGAACTTGAAGCATGCACCTATCCATTTCATAATTCCACCTAAAATATCCATCAGCTTTTTTTTCCATCATAATTCACCTCTACATCCATCTTCACCTATTTTTTCCAAACACAATCCAACACAAACATCTTATATTGTTATTAACTCTTATTTTTCTTAACAGCATAAACAAACATAAAATTGTTAAAGACAATTACATTTAAATGACAAACAATCATGTTTACAAGTGGCGATAACAAAAAGAGACAAAAAATAAACAAAGTTACATAATTTAGTAATGACAATAATTTCAACAAATCAATGTTGACACATGTAATCATGCCACATATGCGCAGCGATAGTATTTCTTATTTTTTCTCCTATTCTACCATCTTCATTCCTAGCGATTCCTCCAAAGACATTATCATCGTCATGATCACTATTCAATAGCTCTCTATCAACTCTTGCAATAAGTTCTTCATCCGGATCATATTGTATCAAAAAATT
>JANTNU010000235.1:4873977-4895426 GCA_024752395.1 Erythroxylum havanense | reverse complement strand
GTGAACGAGTGCTAGCTCTACCACTTAAAATATGTAAAAATGTTCCAACTTGTTCCTCAACCAAACTATATTGGTTACCTCTTAACGGTCCCCTCCCACGAAAAATTGAACATAAGCGAATAAATGCATCATAACTTATGCGTAAAATGCTACGTGCATTATAATGTGTCTCTATCGCAGTTAGTAATTCAAGACGTACAATTTCTCTATAACCTCTGTTTGGATGCACTACTTGTCTATTAGCTCGACACATATATTGATATATATGTCTCAAGCAAACCAAATAACCCGCATAAGCTACCATAGCAAGTAGAGCATTTCTTTCAAATCTTCTCATATCGCCTGCATTTAAATTTTATTTATTGTCACAACACAAGTAGAAAAAAATATTGACATATCAATTCTTACTCCTATGACACGTTAACATCTTCAAAAGGAAAGAAAGGGAACATAACAACTTTAAATTTTCAATGAAACCAAGAATTGCATAAATGCATAAAGACAATGTTAGTCATCATAATAATCATATAGAAAGATGGATCACTTCTATAAGTACTGAAAACGTATTTGGATAATGTATATACTGGTTTGAGAATACACCTTAATTTCTTGAGTAAAACCAAAAGAAGCAGGTCATTTGCTTATATCAATAAATAATCATAGAGAAAGGGACAAGGAATATAATTATATCAGCATTGTTTTTAATTAGAAATGGTAGTATGGCCAGACTTTTGTATCCACACTCCATTATTTTGAAAACAAACAAAACATGGAAGAAAGAATAAACTGGAATTTATATTTAAGTTTGGCTTATTGTTTAGTCTAAAAAGTAATGCTGGTCTGATCTTCACCATCGAAAGTCTCAATAAATTTAACTGAATGTTCCCATTAGCTACTTGTGTTTAAGTGTTTGTGTTTAAATTGAGAGGAAGCATGCCAGACTGATTGCAAATTATTGACAATACTTTGGAGTAGAAATAGTCTTTCGTACTCTCCTTAGCTTGTAAATCAATTCACATGATTGCTAAACATACATATTCCATAATTAGCAGAGTAAGTATCAACTTTCGTAATTTGTGTGCTTGGCAATGGGTCACCAGAATATTGTAAAAAACATTGCCAGAATATTGTAAACTTTTCTTTCATTCCTTTATTGCATACTTACATTCCTATGCACCATCAATGTTCATCGCACCTAAAGCATACAGCTGGGAGAAACTTTTTTTTTTTACGCTACATAATTATTTGAACCAGGGAACCCCAAAGTTATGAGAATTGTAGCAAAAGCTAATAGATGCAACATTACAAGCTCAATACCCACAAAACCTATAAACACTTATAACCTATCAAACCATTACCACAAATTACCAGAAAAAACGTGGGTAGAACAAAGCAAAATCTTAGATCAGCTCAAGCGACAGCAACACTTACAATACGCAAAGGAATTACAGAGATCAAAATTGTCCATGAACACAAACAGAACAGAGTTGGAAGACAGAAGAATAATACATCCGATAGATAAGAACACAAACAGAACAGAGAGAGGCAAAAGATGCAGAGATGCGTTGCTGTGCGTGGACATTGCTGCTGATGCGTGCTGGTGTTGCGTTAACTGATGATGCGTGGGAGAAGAGTAGCGTCTGGTGGTGGGTTGGTTGCTGTTGGGAGAAGAGTGCTTTTCGTCTGGTGTAGGATTTGTGAGTATTCAATTCATGTTGGAATGGTGGTTGTTCTGAGTTAAGAAAGATGATGGCTATTGTTGGATTGAATTTACGTGATTTTTAACGTAAATTTAACTTCTTAAAAAAGTGGGTTTTAAGTCCATAGACGAATTGAATTCATGCTCTTTTTTAAGTTCCAAATAAATAAATTGAATTCAATTTATCACATTCCAAACAAGGTGTAAGTAGGGATCGCACCAAAACGAATTGCACACAAAAAAGTTGAGATCAGAAGATCTTGCATCCCTATGCTCAGATTTATGCTTATGGCAGCTTTCCAACACGTGAGAGCACAAAGATTCTAAAAAGAATCTATTTTGTTATTAATGGCTTCTCTCAAGAAACCAGCTGAATGCATTATCTCCTACTTCTAGGAAGATAATTACAAGAAAAAATATACAATTGAATGCCTTTTTACTTTCTTTAATCAACAAGTCAAGGCATCTAAAGAAAAGAAAGGTGATCCTCCAATGCGCTTAGTTCTGAGTATGTTCTTAACCAGTATTCTCCACCTCATCTCGTCCTTCTTGCTCTGTTTCACAGTCCTCCCCTTGAAGTTCCTGAATAGAAACAATTTGCACTAGGAATGTTAGCGTCATGATCATGTTCTCTTGATGAAACAGAGCAGAAGAACGTACATTACCTGCACAAAGGAACTCTGCAAGTATCTGAATCAGAACAAAGACGGGAGTGAAGTTCCAATAGTTGCCACATCCTCCTGCAATGGCTGCACCCGCCAGGTATCCTCAACTTGCAACTAGCGAAGTGTCGAACCAGCAATTCTAGTCCTTTACAGGCTGAATAATTGCACGGTGGTTGGTTCTCGGAGAATTCCTTGTCGTGAGGACCAATCGTCCGGCAGCCATCCCTGCATATATGAACAAGAGCCTCCATCGCCTCGTACAGCTGCAAGTATATCTTCCTCTCGTTCGACTTTTTGATCCTCTGCTTTTGCCTCTGGAAAGTTACAAGATTTTACGTCAGAACACCAACACAGAGTCAAGAGAAAGAGAGATTCATATATATATATATAGATTTTCTTACGTTGTCTTCGTTGATCTTGGATTCAAGAAGCTGTTTCTCGAGAACCGGATGGCTCTTCTTCATTACTTCCCATCCTTCCGTAGCGGAAATTTCTTTCAAGTTCTTCAAAACCATTCGGTGACAAATGAGGCTGAGTCGAGGAGCATCACACAACAAGGCAAGCTGAAAGATGTCTACTACGTTCTCTGCGTTAAGAAACCCCTGTTCCAGATGCCAAACGCATATTTGCTTCAATTGTGGGACAGCAAACACGTGGGAGAGAACCAACAAATGCAGCACAAATTCCTTCATTTCATCTTCCTCGTAGCTATACGTACAAGAACATACGATCTTTAAGACTTAGTTCATTGAGTTCTATTAAATACAATGAGATTCTAATCTTCCTGAAGGTTGACTGTTGACACGTACCAGGCAGAGTACAAGAATCGGATAAAAACTCGAACAGCGTCATGCGAAACACCGTGAATTGATATTGTTCGCCGTCGGCCACGACCTTTTGCTTGTTTTAACATGCCTCTCAACACCGGAGAAGCCATTCCCTGCGAAAGAAAGCAACTAAGTTGATAAATTGATGATCTGATCTGACAAACCTCAAGTTTTTCTTTTTCTTTAAATGCTAATTAGGATACAAAGGTAGAGAATCCTCACCAGAATACTGGCATGCGCAAAGATGGAGCCACCATTGTCGGTATTAACAGTAACATCCGTTCTATATCCTTCATCGAAAAGACGATCCCACATATAGGTTGCTCGAGTAGACGCAAGGTTGTATCCTCTTAAACCTGAGCCATCCTTGCCCGATCTCTTCTTCTTGTTACTAGCTCCCAATGGATCAGGTAATGGAGGTGGCACTGGAGACCGTTGTTCGGAAAATTTAAGAGAATCCTCCCGGATTTTTTCCAATTTTCCCATCTTTCGAATACCCTCTGTCAAAAATTGAGAAATGAAGAAACCCAATTCAGAAATCTTCTATAAAACCCAGAAAAGAACAAGATACGAGGTATCGGGCTTCATTGTCAGAGGCTCAAAGCCGCATTCCTACACTAAAACGTTAAACAATTCCTTTCATGTTTCATTCCATTTTCCATTTTCAGAAACTCATCGCCCCAATTTATGCTTTCCAGCTTCAGGTTCAACTACCGAATGATCATACACTGACAGAAAAATAGAAAGACGAATCCTAAACCAAACCCACAACAGAATCATGCATGACCAGCTCAAAAAAACCAACTTCATTGAACACAAACGAGAAGATCAATCACGTACCTCTTGCAATTGGCTTAAATGAGGAATAACGAAATAAGTTCCCGAAAACCCTTAATAGGATCAACACCTCAGCTTCTCTAAAACCGAACCACGATCACAAATTTCTGAAACACCAGAACAGAAACCAGAGAGAGAGAGGCAGAGAAGGAGAAGAAGAACACAAAGACGAACTCCTATACAAACAAACAAAACTCTATCTTCTATATATATATAATTATAAGAGATTAAGGTTAAAATTTACTGGGAAACCAAACTCTTTCTCTCCTATGCCTCCCCCTCTGTTTCTATGTTGAGAGTAAAACTTGAATCCCAGTACTTATCGTCGGCGACAAACCTTCCCCCCTCCATCCGACCTGTCAACGTGAGCCGTAATTTTGATTTTCCAAACGTGTCTGATTAAATGAATTACCTTATTTAGCCTTGAAATGGACGGTGTGGTGACTCAGACATACGTAGGAACCGCTCATGTCCTTATCCACATCTCTCCATCCACGCGCCGTATTACATAGATATTTTTGGTCATTTCACTTGTCTATTACAGAGTACCACGTTCCAGCTAATCTGTGTCTGGCAAGATTTGTTTGTTACTAGATTTTTTTTTTCCTTCTGCTCTGCGGTCGATATGCAATTTCACTCCATTCAGCTTGTCATGCAATTATCATCCTCAGCCTTTCATATCCACTTGCATATCAATGATCGATAAGTAAATTTAGTTCAAATAATCAATCATTAAAAAACGTCATCGTTGTTCGATTTGGAGCGTTTTAGAGGGAATGAAACTTGTGGCTGATATGGTTATCACTGAACTTATCATTGAATGCGATAATAAGATGGTTGTGGATATGATATTGGGTCATTGCTTGATGGATGCTACATGCACTGCACTTATTTGGAGTATTGTAGCTTGTTACATCGATTTGAGTTTGAAGAGGTTTGATAGTATATAACCTTATTCTTATATGATAGAAAGATTATTTTTAGTAGACCTACATATAAATGTGACAATAAAAGAGTGATGCAGATTAAAAAATAAATAAGTAAAATTTCTATAAATTAATAAGCTCTTATAAATTAATTAATATTTACTTAACGATTTCTTTTTAAATTAAATTTCAAATATTCCGATGCTTCTTTTAATTATATTTAAAATTATTTAATTTTATTTAATTTTTAATCAAATTTATAATGTACTAATACCTAAACTGTTTAAAACTTAAGCTTCTTGTCTTACCAATCTAATTTTTAAAACATTGTAAATAACATGTAATTAATGGAATTAGAGTCTATAAAATACAATTCTTTCAATATCTCATAATCAATAATTAAAAAGTCGATTCAATCATAAAAATTTTAAATTGATTAATTTTTTGATTCAATATATTTTAATAACTCTTAGTATTAAAGATTAATCGATATATTAATTAATCGGATAATTTTTGTAAACTAATTAATTTTTATAAATCATAATAAATTAGTTAATTTTATTTAATAATTTTTTAGTTAAACTTAACTTTTCAATAAATAAAGACAATATATTTCTTTGATTATATTATAAAATTTAATATTAATTGAATCTTTTAAATCTTACATTTCTTATATTAATTGAATCTTGCGTGGTCATCAGGAATTAAAATATAGTTATTATTATTATAAATAATAGAAAAATATAAAAATATTATTCTTTAAAATTTAAGTAAATATAAAAATAGATAAGTGATTTCTCGTTCACCGATTTTTAATTTTGAGTTTGTGGTATTTGTACAGCAGCCGCATCGTGGTCTTGTCTCAGGTTTTTGGGCCCCCAATTCTTAATGGACTGGGCCTAAAACCAATGGCTCAATATGCTTTTAGCTAGTTTAGCTACAAGACATACGCTTAACTCAACCCCATCGGACGAACTTTGGTAATGGTAACTGAGTTTAGGAATATTTAGTAATTGTTTGTTTGGGTAACGGAAAAAAAAAGAAATTATAAGTATAAAATGAAAATTCATATTTGGTATTAATAGAGTTAACACTTTCATTCTTCTATTTTTAACAATATTATGGTTGGTTATATTCTATTTCTATTTCTTACTATATTTATTCATATTCATATTTCTATTATTTTACGTGAATTAAGCGTTTTTTTAATTATTCAAGAAAATAAAATATATAAAAATAAGTATAAACTAATAAAATCAAGTTTTATCCATATTTATGAATCCCGTGGAAGAAGGTGTGGAGATTGGAAGGAAGACAGGTAAGTCCTAACGTAGGTGTCGGGAAGAAGGTGTGGAGATTGGAAGGATGACAGGGCAGTCCTAACGTAGGCGTCGGGAACGAATCAGTACATGGAAATATTCCATAATTCATGGAGACTTGGACATAGACATCACATTGTGAAGACAGGAAGGAGAGTCAGAGTCAGGATTGGGTACTGTGGATCACATTGTGGATGACAGTGGAACCCATTATTTTGTCCACCTAGCCTGTGATCTGCATGGGTATGATATTAGTAAGCACCGTACACGCTCCCTCTCACTCTCACACATGGATACAGTCAAAGCTGCAGACCTCCTTGGGTTTTAGCGGGTCAAATCAATGGCACTATAACCCATATAACCAAGAAGTGGCAATCTTTTCGACTTGTGTAGACGTGAGATTTAATTTAATGTTTTGTTGCTTTGTTTTTATTTTTTATTAATTTTTTTTCGCACATTTATATATAAATCCAATAAAATTTAATAGAACATAATTAGAATAAAATAATTGAAAAAGAGAATTTGAAAAATAAATGAAGTGGGAGTATATCTTTTTGTTCGGTTAAACTGTTCGTATCATATTTCATTAAATCTTGTCAGCATATTTATATAGATCTTATATAAATGTATAGATGATATTTTATAGAATAGAGTTATATTTTTATTTAGGTTAAAATGATCATATCATATTTTATTAAATCATATCCACACATTTATATAGATCTCATATAAATATATAGATGACATTTAATGAAATAGAAATTAGAATAGAGTAATTGAAATAAATGAAACAAAAGATTTAATTTAATAACTAATTTTCTAAATTTCATATACATTAAGTTTAAATATTTTTTTGAGATATGTTAATTGGTAGGTATTTATATAATATTTATTGAACATGTTATATTAATAAAACTAAAGTTTTAATTTAATTTATACAAAATTTAAAAATAATTATTAAATTTATAAGAATTAAAATGTGTCTAATTATATTATTTTTTAAAACTAATCGAAGGATTATTATTTTGGAATTATTCATTAAAAATATTTGATTTATAAAATAATATTTTCGTTATAATAATATTTCGTGATAGAGAATTATTAGATATGGGTAATTATAAATAAAATTAAATTTTTTTTATTTAATAATAATAATCATTATTAAAACTACTAAATAGTCATCATGTAATTAATTTTAAATCGGATAGAGGAGGAGCGTCTGGTTTCTTTTTAACAATATATATATAATGGTGCTGGGACTGGGAGTGAGTATTGAGTATTGACTACTGAGTGGTCCAGCCTTTTCACACGTGAAGACGCTCCCGGCCTGCAAATAATATAATTTAAAGTCACGTGTGATCTCACCACCACCATCAATTCTTTCTTGGACCATTGGACCCCCACAGGTAGGCCTTCCGCTTTTTAATTTTACCCCCTCCCTCCAAATCTCTCACTCAACATTTTTTTGGCTACAATCAATATTTTAAAAATAGGATAATAATTAAATCAATAAAATAAAAATCAAGGTTTAAAAAATTAAAATAATTAAAAAATTTGAAAAGTTGAAAACCATATCGAAAAGCCTGACTATTCAAAATTTTTACGATTGAACCAACAGGACGGTTAAATTTTTTCAATCATAATTGTTAACAATTTTTAAAATGTTTAACTTATTTTTTATTATTCATAATATTAAATTTTAAATTAAAAAATTAACAGTTTTAATATATAAATCATAAATTTAATTTATATTAATTTATAATTAGATAATTTAAACTTATCAAATCCTAAAAATATTTTTAAAATATTCTCATTATGCAATGTATTTACATAAACAATAATAATATTATTAAATTTGATAGTTAATTCACCAAAAAAAGTCATAATATTAAATACAATTGTCAATTAATTAATTAATTATATGATTATTTGAGCTAAATTATACCGCTCAATCAAGCAGATCTTAGACTCTGTAATCTTGACTGGATTCATTTTATTCGTGTTCATCTTGATTGGATTCAAATTTTTGGTCTAATAATAATTATTATTAAAAATCGATTAATTTATTAATTATTCAACTAATTTTTGTAAATTAATTAATTTTTATAAATTAAAATAAATCAATTATTTGTTGTTTAATATTATATTATTTTTTAAACTTTAATTTTTAATATTTTTCAATTATTTATCAAAAATTTAATTTAATTTAATATTTAATTTAATTCAATGAATATTTTTAAATCTTAATTTTTTTCAAATAAAAATAGATTAAATTTCTATAGGCCAATGGTATTCTAACCGAAAAATATTATCATTGTACAAAACATTGAAGATATGTGAGGATTAGGAAGAGAATCTAACTTTTATTTGGTATTTAAACTTTAATTCTATCCGATAATTTAAAAAAACATCATCCTTAAAAGAAAAAAGAGTTTCGAGCTCCGGCTCCCTAACATTTGGAGACAATTTTGGCTATGTTTGAGACCGTATGTTTCCACTTACGTTGTACCTTCGACTGAATACTGTATGTATGTACGCGGGAAGTAACCGCTTAATAGCGCCTCTTTATATCTCTTCCTCTAATTTTGGCGGCACCAAAACCGCTACACTCCATTACTCACTCACCCTGATTCTACTCTCTATCCCCTCCTCTTTAGATTTGCACAATCTGGGCAACGTGGATTAAGCAGTTTAATCCTACGGAATGTCAAATACCCATGTTCCAGTTTGAGCTGTTGAGGTTATAGTTATTATAGTGTCCATGGGAGGCTTTGAAAGTGGTGTGCATCTTTCTGGTCTGTTGTGTGAAGAAAATGAAGTTTCTTGTTACAGTGAAAACGGGAATGGTGACGGCAGTGGTAGCTTTGATGACCACGAAACTTGTGTTGTTTTGGGAAGTGAGGAAATCGAGTACGTGGAGAATCTAATTCAGAGAGAGACCAGTTTTGGATTCGGATGTTGCGTCTCTTCTGGCGGTTGCTCGAGAAGCAGCAGTGGATGGTTAAAGTCTGCTCGCTTGGATGCCATTGAGTGGATTTTTCATGTTCGCAAATGATTCTTTTACTGTATTATGAAACATTTCCCATTTTTTCAGGTCTGTTTCTTGAGTCTGAAACCTTGTGTGTTGTCTTGTTCACAGACTCGGGCAGTCTTTGGGTTCCAATTGCTCACAGCTTATCTTTCTGTGACTTACTTCGACCGGCTGCTTTCGAAGAGATCGATAGATGTAACTAACAAGTTCTGTGTTGGCCTTAATGTCTTATCACGTTTGGTCTTTGGCAATGATAATGGTTTGATCTTGTTTTTTTGCAGGATGGGAAGTTGTGGGCCGTTCAGTTGTTGTCCGTGGCGTGTTTGTCAATAGCAGCGAAGATGGTGGAGTGTAGAGTACCTGTCTTATCAAAGTTCCCAGTTAAAGATTATTGCTTCGAGAACAAGTCGATTCAGAGAATGGAGTTATTTGTATTAACCACCTTGGAGTGGAAAATGAGTACAATCACCCCTTTGATATATCTACGATACTTTGTTGCTAAAATTTGTGGTGAATCTAAAACAAAAGAACTAATATCTAAAGCTGCAGAACTCATAATGGCAATGGTGAAAGGTAAGCTTTTAAAAGTCCAACTTGAACCTTTTTTAAGTCCAAGTTCTTTGCCTAACTTGAATCTTTTTCTCTGCTCAGATGAGAATTCCTTGGATCATCGACCATCTGCTATTGCTGCTGCCGCAGTATTAGCTGCATATAATAGCCAGTTCACAAGGAAAGAACTGGAGCTCAAGATGAATATGATTTCCCCGTGGAATTCTCAGGAAAATGTTAGTTTCTTCATATTAAAACACAGTTCATTTTCTCAACTTACGGACATAACATGTTGTATCAATTATTTTTTCCTTCAGCAGGAACACATATTGTCCTGTTTTATTGCAATGCAGTGTAAGGAAATGGAAAAGTTGAAGACACCCGAGCCTATGATTACCCCCGTCTCATCCTCAGTTCTTTCGAACTCAATAGATGTTAAAGAGAACTCTCTGTGCGCCTTAGGAGCTGGCATTAAAAGAAGATTGACATATGAAGACTGTGATGAAAACTCTCCTGGGAGGAAAATTTCTCGTCAGTATCAAGATAAATTGATACCCTTTAAGGAGTAATTGGCTTCATTAGTTGTTTAAACAGCAAATACCTTTCCCAGAGAACAACAGTCATTATTTGCAAAAGGTTGGTTTTACAGGCTAAGTAAGTGCTCTGTGCCATTTTATGGTGTGGTTTGAGTAGATGATTGAGGAGTTCAGTTTTCCAGAACCAAGCAAGGACTTGGTTAATTTGACAGCTGGAGCAAGTGATATAGAAAAGGGAGAATATATGTATAAAGTATAGGTTTAACATACTTTAACATGTAAGAATCTGACTCAAAAAGTCCAAAAGCCAAATAAGGTGGAAGAGGGACATGGAGAGAGCCAGAGGGCCATTGAAGACCTGTTTAATAGCATTCATTGTACTGTTTGCTTTTTCATGAACCCTACTACTGGTCACCAAACTTTTAGTTTGTTTCTATCCCTTTTTCTCTTATTTATCAGTTTTACTTTTATGTATTTGGAGAAGAGTTTCTTCAAAAAAGTATTTGGAGAAGAGAATTATGTACATCGCTTAAGTCTTTTGATGGGTTCTTGGGATGCTTCCTATGTCTTTCAAAAGGCTGAAAGCCATGAGGAATGAAGCATTGTTTTTGTTTGATTTGATACATTTGTGCTGCATTTGGGCCATTGTAAAAGTTTATGAACTGTGACAAGATTTGTTTGGAATGTTGGGGTTCTTAGTGGTGAGTGGGATGTTTCCTTTTTTCGTTTGAGAGTACAGTTTTTGCTAGGTATGGTGTTACCAGTAGTTGATAGATGATTCTTATCCTCTTTAATGCCAATCAGCAATTTGTCGCCAAGAAAGTTTATTTACTCTCATAGGTAAGTAGAGTACTTATTTGAAGAATGGTCACTTTGAATAGGTTGAGATTAGAGAGCATCCTTTCTCAAAGTTGGCACCTAAGGTCCCATAAGGCCATAGTTTTCACCAATACATGTGAATGCTAATATTGCTTCCTTTGATGGTGGTTGTAGGACCCAACTCATCATCATGAAGTTAGAGACCTTTGTTTCTGGGGTGTATTGGGAGAGTTAGGGGTATAAGTTTAATGCAAAATGATGTCAGAGGCTCCACCTCTCTCATATGACTCCACAGGGGTTTCCTAGGATACTCCAGTCTGGCAATGCGCAGAAATTTTGTTATACTTCACAGAATAGGAAGACAGTTTGCGGCTAATAGTACATATGGTCCTTTTCAAGTCCATGTTCATGTGCCCACTGTACTACAACGTCTTGGCTGAATTCCTAGTCAAAACAATAAGGTCATTAATGCTATGTTTTCTTATCCATGGTTTGTGAAGAAACAATCAGACAGACATGTAAGTTTTTGATGTAGGATCCTATTGTCCAACATTTTTATCTTGTTCAAAGCCTAGGAGGTGAGTTCTTGAGTGTTTCTGGCATTTGAGGTTCTGGTTAGTAATTTATTGGCTGTAGATTCTCTCGTTACCAAAAGATAACAACATTTCTTGTTCAAGTTTGGTGTTATTTGAATCGAATGAGAAGTAAATCTGCCTGGAAAATCAAGAAGTGATGCTGTGCCTGTGACAGAACCTGCAAGTCTGCAACTTCAAGTTCTGTTCTTTCACCGAGTTTTCCATTTAAGCTCTTGGTGCGTACAGATGTTAGTGGCTCGCATCAAAGTCCACACCAAATGGTAACAAAGAGGTTACTTTTGTTTGCATCCACTCCACTCCCCACCGGATCTGATTTTCTGTGCCAGCAACGCTGGCCTTACCTTGTGTCACTCTATCCTGGCCACCTATTTACGTAAGTCTCACATAAATAGGTGATTAGGATAGAGTGACACTGAATTGGGCCAGTGTTGCTGACACAGAAGATTTGAGGGCCTTCCCACCTACCATACGAAGACAAGAGAGACCCTTGCAACAACACGAACATACAGATCTGCAGATTGATTCTTTTGGGCTATTTCTATTTGTCGGTTATTTGTCCTTTCCTCACAGCCCAAATATTTATAGCATTCCCAAGATAATAGGCCCGAAGCCTAAACGAAATAAAGAAAAAGGAAAAGTTTAAAAAGAAATTGAAAACCAGCCAACTCTCTCTGTTTCTCTTGGTTCCCTCCGAAACCAACAATTTGAAATGGAGAAGAAACTCCGGTACTCACTCCGTTCCTCCTCGGCGGAGGAATTCCTCTCCACCGCCGTGAAACTGGGCCTGAATTCCTCCACCAAATCCACTCTCAAGTCCCTAATCCACTCTATACCTCCATCTTCTCCGCTCTCCACCTCTCTTCCTCTCTCCCTCCGCAACTCCATCTCCACCTCCCTCCTGTCCTTCCACAACCTTCCAGAACATTCCCCACCCTCCAAACGCCCCCGTCACCGAGATGATCACTCCAGAGAGGATGCGTCCCGGTTTCTCTCCGAGCTCCGAGTTCTCGCTCATGTTACTTTCCTGTGCGTGTCTCATCCCAAGAAGCCGTTTTCGTCCTCCGATTTGCTGTCCGCGGCTCAGTTACTGCACGATAACTTGGTTCTTTTCGATCCGAATTCGAGCTTGTCGTCAGAGGTTGCGAGTTTGTGTGAGAATTGCTGGAAATTGGATTTTGACGGACGAGAGACCCTGATTTCTCAATCTTTGCCGTTTCTGGTTTCGAGATCGCTGACGTTGAAGAAGAAAGTCGACGTGCATAGGGTTTATGCGCTGCGTGAGGCCTTCACTTTGCTTGATTTTGAAGATGAAAGTATAGAGGACTTGAAGTTGCTGTTAATTCGGTGTGTGATTGCTCCTCTGTATTTGAAGACCGAGGAAGGGCGGCGCTTTTTAGCGTTCGTGTTTGGATTGAGTGCCCAGTTGTTGAAGGAAGCATTGGCTATGATAAAGTCGCAGATTGCTTTCGGAAGGAAGTCGATTTTGGAGGCCTATGGAGAAATATTATTTAGGGCGTGGAAAGATGTGGATGGGGACTTGAAGAATGAGTTCGAAAATGGATTTTTGCAGAGTTTGACTGAGGGTGCTATATACGCGAGCTCGCGGGGGCTTTCAGCTTCGATTAGGAGAGTATTGGGTGGGTTTATCACCCAAAGGGTTACTGATGGGGTTGAGAAATTGCTCTTCCGGCTGGCTGAGCCTGTGATATTCAGATCATTGCAAGTAAGACATTTGTTGTCAAAAGTTAATTGTTGAAATAGTATTTGCGTGGGTTGTTTTTGGCTATGGTGAAACACGTTGACATAATACTAAATCATTTTCATTTGTTGCATGTTGTTAAGTTATTTCCAAATGCCATTGTTGGGGACAGACCTTCCCCAGGTAAACTAGCATATGAACATAATAATTGTACTGATGTATGTGTTCTCAGTGAAATTCCTAACTGATAACTGTTTTCAAAATTAGGCGAATAAGATAAAAAATTTGGAAAATTTTGACATTTACCTGATCTAGGTCTTCTAGGGTCCAATTTTTGATGTGGGATAATGACAGTGTTGTTATATTCTTATTTTACTGGGATACTTGCTAGTATTTGTATATGAGCATCTACTGTGTATATTTTGACAGGTAGCAAATTCAAACGTCCGGCTTAATGCTTTGCACTTACTTCTAGATTTGTTCCCTCTTGAAGATCCTGAT
Organism: Erythroxylum havanense; assembly: GCA_024752395.1. Classification (NCBI taxonomy): domain Eukaryota; kingdom Viridiplantae; phylum Streptophyta; class Magnoliopsida; order Malpighiales; family Erythroxylaceae; genus Erythroxylum; species Erythroxylum havanense. Next base: position 4,881,422 of record JANTNU010000235.1, on the reverse strand, counting down.
GCAACAAAGGAAGATAAAGATATAGTTCTTGACAAAGAGTTCTTTTTACTGGAAAAGTTGCTCATGGATGATTGCCCAGATGTGAGAGTTGTTGCGGTGGAAGGTTGTTGCCGGGTACTTCATTTATTCTGGGAGATTATTCCTTCATCAACCATTACAAAAATACTTACAAAAATTTTTGATGACATGTCGAATGATATATGCAATGAGGTCAGACTTTCCACATTGAACGGCATTGTTTATTTGCTTGGAAATCCAGTATCTCATGGAGTACTTATAGTGCTTTTACCAAGACTTGGCCATTTAATCTTGGATAATGTTCATTCAATTCGTGTTGCTGTTTTGGAGCTCCTCCTTCTTATAAGGGATATAAGAACATTCCAGTTTAACAAGGTATAGATAACTCTCCAAAATGCTGCTTTATTATGTAACTGTTTTCAAAAAATGTTCTAGAGTTGTTTCCTTGTGTTTTCTGATTGTCTTTGCATGATGTCACACCAGGTGGTTACTTTAGAAGTGTTACTATCCACCCTTGCAAATGATCAACCTCAGGTTGCTCAGAAGGTAACAAAACTGCTTATACCATCCTATTTTCCCTCAAAGTTATCCATTGAACAAGCATGCGACCGTTGTATCACTATCATAAAACGATCCCCCATGGCTGGTGCAAGATTTTGTGAATATTTGGCGTCAGAAGGGGCTTCTCTTAAGTCCCTCATGGAACTACTTAAATTGCTAATCAGTTTAGTTTTATCACATGCTGAACTAGAAGAAAATCAGATTGAGGGTTTACTTGCTGCTGCTGCCCACCTCTGCAATAATCTATTGAGTGAACCATGTTTTAAGAGTGCCCTCAAAGAGTTCCTAGTTGGCGGAAAAGTAAAGTGCTTGTTTGCTGCTGCACCTACTTTGCGTGCTCAATCAGCTGTACTTGACATGTGTTCTGCTGTCTCTCCAGATGATGCTGATGAACTTGTTGAAGAGTGTATGGGTCTAGTCACTAATTGTACCGGATTACCAGACAATGTTGACCTGCAAAATGAAGTCAGGTGTGCCCACAAATTACTTATGTCCTGTGACTACTTTGATCAAATGTTGGAGGCTCAGACAGCACTTTTACAGAAGACAGCATATCGTTGCCATGTTAAATTTGGAACTGAGATACCAAAGCAAAGAGTTTCTCCAGGAAAAAGGAAAAAATGCAAGCCCTCTGTCAAAGTTGCGGCTAAGTGGAAACATGTAAAGGGAAAGAGAGTTTCCACTCTTGAAGAGGATTATTCAGTTGCTGTTGGGATAGCCTGGCAAATAAAAGATTTGCTAGCATGTGAGGACACTAGGAGGCAAGTCTTAAGTTCTCTAACTCCAGAACTACCATTAGATGCTTTGAAAATTATTTCAGAGGTCAGCGTTGTGCAATGTATCAACTACATGTACATGGATATATCTCCTATCTTGGCATATACTGCCCTCGCCTTACACATGACTCTACAAAATATAAACACAAGCACAAATGTTCGTGGTTCCGAGGAAATTCATTCAGCATCAATTCAGAAGCAAGTACTGTACCTTCTCTGTCACTTATTGTTCATTCTTTTTGTGTTTGAATTGTTTGTGACATGTCATTGCACATTAAATTTAGCTTTATCTACAATTTTCGAACATGGCTACTTTTTTTTTTTCTCATCGTACCTTTTCCTCAGTTCTGGAAGCTAGAAGAGAAGTTTGTTGGTTGTGTTTTTCGGTCACAAAGTGGAGCGACTTTCAGATAGACCAACAACTTTTCATCGTGATAATATCCTTGAGGAAACAAAATAACCAAGAAAACAAAAGCTCATACGTGCAATTCATGCTGCTAAACTTGATAATAAACCTCAAGGAGCAAACTGAAACTTCAATTGCCCTTAGATGAGTCTTAGTCGAGGCTTGAAAAGACCACTATCTGTAGAGATAGTTTCCTAAGAATTGTATGCTTGTAACTTGACCGCCACAAGAACACGTCACATTGTGAATTAAATGCAGCTAACCATCCTTAACCTATACAAAATTTCCAATTTCAGATATTTTCCGTTGCCATTATATTTATGTCGTCAGTATTAATATTATGATCTTTGGTCAAAAAATTTATTTGTTGATTGTAGTTTGAGGTCAAGAGCTGTCTTATTGTTAAAGTAGAAATTATTGTCGATGATCCATTTTCAGTTTTTTCCAAAATTTTCCATTTCAGCTGACTGTGCTGGATTCGGCAGCAGATCACCTGGTTAACTGTGCAGAGAAGTTGTTGGAAACAGGTGAGGCTGGAGAATCTTTGACAGTTAAAATGAACGCCCATCTTACTGGAGAAAAACATAAATGTCAAACAGATTCTTCTTGCTCAAATGATGCTGGTAAGGCATCTACAATTGTCAAGGAGCCATGATTTTCACACAGCTAATTTTTGTATTATGATAGTGGTTTCTGAAAAAAAAATGATTAGTTCCAATAACCATGTTATTTATTATTAATGTGTCAGATTTTAATTTGCTTTAAAATATTTTTCTAACAGCTTGTGAACTTTCATTAGGATCTCATTATACCTCAGAATGGAGAATGCGCAATATGGTGAAGATGCTAACTGCAATTCTCAAATTCATTGTTGAGTCTCGATCAATGGGCTTTCTTTCTCGGATTCATGGAAGGTGCCTAAACTTTTCATCAGCATACATAAAATGTATAATCTTGGCTTTTGGGCAACAATGTAGAGGAAATTTGAACTTGAAGGAGGATGAGTTGAAAGAAATTGTTGCGTGTCTGAGGAGCTCCTTCAGTTATGCTGCTAAGTTACTCAATCTGATCCTTAGAGACACAAGTGAAGCTTTACCACCTCCACCAGAAGCTTTTGCTCTTGTCAATGATATGCTTGATCTAATTGTCTTGACTGAAAAGTATCAGGGCTCTAGTGTTGCAGGACGTCTTACTGCCCCAGCTAAGTTTTGGCTGCCCGATTTAGTTCTAGCTTTGGGATCTTGGTGCGTGCTTGAACAGACTGATAAAGAAAGCGCTCATTTGACTGTCTTCAACAGAATGAAACTGAATTTCCCATCATGGACTTCAACTTTGGCAAAGAATGAGCTCAATGAAATGGATGAAGTCAGCCCACAGGAGGACGATGTTTCTGAATCACAAGAATTTCGTGTATTTAAGAGGTTTGTGGAAATGATAATTTCGCTTTCGAAAGGCAACTCCAACATTTTGGATGCAATAGGGGTGATTTTCTTAAGTGGCTCTATTCTTGGCCTGGAAAGAAAGGACTTGGAATTGGTATTGGGACTCCTACACTTCGTCTGTGCAAAGCTAGTCAGTCCGGAAGACAGAGAATGGAGTAAACTTGATATGATGTTGACATTATTGCCGGACATATACCCAGTAATTGAAAGACAAATAGAGGAATCAAATCCTGGAGACGAATGTCAGAAACTGCAGAGAGCCAGGGCACTGCTTGAACCTGTTTGGTTGTATCACCTTTACGAAACCGGGAGGTTTTCTTCAATGGAAGAATAGACTGTTATATCATGCTATCCTTTAACACTTCAGGTCTACAGATATTCCAGGCATCTAAGTCTCATACCTGAACTAATACTTCCCCTTTTTCTCATGAACTGGAAAGCAAAATAAACTGGAATATATTCCTTGTAGTTGATGTATTCATTAAATAATGAGCTCGATTTTGTATATAATTTTGATGTTATTGGATCATAAATTTGACCCTACGGTTGTCAACCTTATTATTACCCTTTAACAGTTAAAATGTTTAGCCATTATTATGCTCCGACGTTTATTTCTCCTATTGCCAAAGTATACATTTTCTGTTATGCTCAATAATGAGGTCGTTGAATACTGCTCATTCTCTCAATTTTTCTTTACTCGCGCATCTTTATTTGCTTCATTTAATTCAAGCATTTTCTTTTATATACAAATATCTTATACACATATTTTCTCTTACATACAAATTCTTGCATTTATCTGCCTCCCTTTAACTTCGGAGACAGATCATACTTTATCCTTTGGAGTGCACTGAAGTTGGTGAAAAAGGTGTTAATCTTAGGGTCGGATCCTATTATTCTGTTGCACTGTAGAAGGGAAATTTTCGACTTAAGGTAGTAATTTTTCACGACGCCTTGCATTTCATATAAGTAATTCCATTTTAATTATTATTGCTACTTTAACTAACAATCTAAGTTGAAAAATTATTGTGTTGCTATCATTTGTTGGAAATTATTGCGATTTTACTGCTACGTATTTAATTTGGTAGAAGTCGGAATATGATGTTTTTTTCGTATTGTTTGATTATTTCTTGTGAGACATTTTTGCTTTTGGATTTAATATGTCGTCTACAAATGAGATCAACGTAGCTTCTACAATTACTGTTCCCCATATACGTTTAACTCCTATCATTGTAGCCCCAAAAATTATGCTTGATCTAACTAGATTAGAGCCTTTAGATGAGAGGAATTTTAAACGATAGTATGAGAAAATTCTGTTTTACTTTCAACAATATAAAATGGATTATATACTATTTCAAAAGATTTCAAACGACAATACTGATTCTAAGACTACTAAAGATAACCGTACTGTTAGGGAGTGTTACTCAACCATATGATCAACCATTTGTTTGATATTTACTGAATATAAAAATCTGCTAAGGAAATTTAAGATGCTTTAGAAGTGAAATATGGGACAAATGATGTTGATACTAAGAAATATGTTGTTGCTAGGTGATTAAAATGTACTGTTGTTGATGTTAAGCCTATTATAGACTAACTATATGAGTATGAAAATCTAATTGTTGAAATCCTTACTAAGGGTATGAACATGAGTGAGTTGTTTCAAGCTAACACCTTTATTAAGAAACTTCCTGCCTTATGGAATGAGTACAAAAATCAGTTTAGACATAAGAAGAAAGACATGAAGCTTCAAGAATTGATAGGACATATAAAGATTGAGGATGCCAACATTGCACAAGATAAGACCAAAACACTCACCCTTGTCCCTACTGTTAAGGCTTATATGGTAGAACATAGAAATGCTAATAACTTCAAGGAGAATAATAGACAAAACAAACCTTTCAAAAAACAAGCAGGGTCAGTTAAATCGCAAAAGGATTGATGGTGACTGTTGGGGGTGCCACAAGCTAGGCCATCGTACTGCCAATTGTCAAGCTAGAATCAACTATGAGAAGAAAGGCCAAAGACAGAGCAGAAGAGTTTCGGTAAGCCTCAAGCTAATATGGTTGAAGTTGGTAATGATTAGAAGGTCATTATTGCTATGGTGTCTGAAGTCAACCTTGCTGAAAATTTGGTTGAGTGGATCGTTGACACAGGAGCTACACACCACATCAACACCACAAGGACTTGTTCAAGGAGTTGAATGATGTTGCAGATGGTGAATTCGTATATATGGGCAACTCCAGCAAAGTTTTTGTCCAAGGAGTTGGGAAGGTCACTCTCAAACTCACCTTTAGAGAAGTATTGGCAGTAGAAAATGTTTTATTTGTTCCTGATGTATGTAAAATCTTGATTTCTGGTGCATTGCTTAACAAAGTCGGAGTTAAACTGACCTTTGATTTTGATAAGCTAGTTTTAACTAATAATAGAAATTTTGTTGAAAAAAGGTTTTGTAATGAAGACTTATTTGTACTTGATGTTGAAATGAATGCAACTTCTGCTTATATTGTTGAGTCTTTAGGCTTATGATACTCTAGAATTGGGCATGTGAATGTGAGGTCAACTAAGAGGATGCAAATCTTAAACTTGTTACCTAACCAAATCACTAATGAAATGAAAAAATGTCAAATTTGTATTGAGGCTAAACACTCTAAGAAACTTTTTAAATCAGTGACCGAAAGAGAGTCACAATCGTTGGACTTAGTTCCATAGACTTGGGTGATTTTAAGAATTGTATGAGCAAAGGAGACACGAAATATTATATTACCTTTATGGATGATTGTTCTAGATTTACTTATTGAAAAATTAAAGTGATCTAGAGGAAATGTTTATGAAATACAAAACTGAAGTTAAGAACCAATTGGAAAGAAAAATTAAAGGGATGCTTGGTTGATGGATTTGGAAAGGGGTCAATGGGTAAGGAAAAAAAAAGAGTGGTTGGTTGTTGATTATCATTATAGGAGTAATAATTTGATATCTCACTTTTGAAAAATCCTCCATACCCTCCATTTAGTAGAAGAATGAAACTCATTCTTTAGTAGTAACTATTTTTTATAAAATATTTTCAATATTAATTAATTAATTACAATTGATTATTTAAAATGTAATTAATTTTAATCAATTAATTGTATTCAATTAATTAAAACAATATAATTAATTAATTACATTATAATTAATTAAAAAATAAATAATTACATTAAATTATAATTAATAAAAATAATTCATTCATTAATTAAAATATTGTAATTAATTAATTAATTGAAATAAATAAATAAATAAATATAATATAATAAATTAATTAATTACAATATAATTAATTAAAATATAATTTATTCATTAATTAAAATAATTTAATTAATTAAAAATTAAAATATAATTAATTAAATTATAATTAATTAAAATAAAATAAAATAAAGTAAAATATAATTATTCATTAATTAAAATATTGAGATTAATTAATTAATTACAATATTATTAATGAAAATATTATTATTAATTAATTCATTAATTAAAATATTGTAATTAATTAAAAAATTAAAATATAATTATTAATTAATTACATTTTAATTAATTAAAATATAATAAAATAAAGTAAAATATAACTAATTAAAATATAATTATTCATTAATTAAAATATTGAGATTAATTAATTAATTAAAATATTATTAATGAAAATAGTATTATTAATTAATCACAATATAATTAATTAAAATATGATTCATTCATTATTTAAAATATTGTAATTAATTAAATAACATATAATTATAATTAATTAATTAGTTAAAATATAATTAATTAAAATATAATTCATTCATTATTTAAAATATTATAATTAATCAATATATTGTAACTAATTAATTACAATATAATTAATTAAAATATAATAAAATTTTATTCTCAATTTTTTTTTGTAAACCAACCGCTATCAGTAGTAATGGTAATCATTCACTTCTCTTAACCAACTATTATAACTATAATAATAATATCTATTCCCAGTTCTAGCTTTATTACTTCCTTTGTGGTGACAAAACATGAGGAAATAGATGATGATTTTGTGGTAACTTATATTATTGAGAAAGATTTCAAAAGTTATGAGGAAGTAATGAGTTATGTGGATGCTACGTTTTGGAAGGAAGCCATGGATAATGAATTGTAAACGATCTAGAAGGGGGGGTTGAATAGATCTTTAAATCTTTTCGTAAAAATCTACAATAAAATCAGAAGTTAATTCACACAAAAACAATT
>JANTNU010000235.1:4856727-4870084 GCA_024752395.1 Erythroxylum havanense | reverse complement strand
AAAGAGTGCGAGCTGAATCATTTAGCTCTACACTAAGAATGAAACAAAGATACATAATAATAAGAAGTAGACAAAAATTACGAAAATTATAATAATACTGTCCAAATCACTCCGAAGTTTCATTAAATCAATTAATCCGGAAACTGCCATGAATGCATGCCAAAATACTTATGCACAATTTAAGCCAATAGTTTATAAGTTAATAAGCAAATAACACCCATAATTCGTACTAAATTCTTTTAATATTCTAAATGTGGGGCGTTACAATTCCTACTTCACTTTTTGGAGTGCATCGAAGTTGGCGGAAAAGCTGTTAACCCTGGAGTCAGATTCTGCTGTCCTGTTGCACCGTAAAAGGATAAGTTCTTACTTAAGATAATGATTTTCACGACACCTTACATTTCAGATAAGTCGTTCCATTTTAATTATTATTGCTACCTTAAACTAACATATAAGATACTTTTAATTCTTGTTTTTAGTTGATGACATTGAAATGTAACTGGAGCAGGGATCATTTTCACACCAGCAGCACCGGGAATGGCTAGAAGTCCGGTGAATATTGAGAGAGCATAACAAGTTATGGTGATACAGGGGTAATAAATATCATAAACCCATCACCAGCTTTGTTCCATTTCCATGTCTCCCGTTGAGATGTAAGATTTTCCTTTGACCTCTTCCTGAGTATTATCTTCAACGTTATAAGTAGAAAATTTATTCTTATCCTCCATTGCAGGAAAAGAGATTGACTTTTGCATCATATAGAATAGTTAATGCAGGAAAAGATATTTGACTTTTGCATCATATAGAATAGGCTTTGCCGTGGCAACGTCATTTGCAAGCTTTAACATTTCTTAAGCACAAAATCCACCATTTCTACTCAGGAATCAAACCTCATGTTGGGATTCGGCCTCCCGTCATGGGTTCTCATGAAAGAAATGGGATTTGCTTGATTCGACCACACTGACTTTCTTGTCTTATTAGATGGGTTGTTCTTAAGTTGAAAACGTTTCAAATTCAGCTTCAGTTCCAAAGAAGTTAGTGAACCTTTAATTCTTTTTCGGGATTCTGAACTTCAATTTAAGTATTATGATGCTTGATCCTGTAAGCACAATATAACCCAAGCTTTGCAAGCTGGTACGAGCAATGTTAAATCTTCATGGCTTGGTTGAATGAATCAAGTTCAATCACATGATTCCCGATTTTGAAGGACATTTCAATTTACACAATTTCTGCATGAGGAGCACCCTTGTATAGGTCCTTGAACTAGAACCAATGAGCAAAGAAGTTCGGGAGCTTCTGAATACTTGTCAGAAATCAATTATCTACTAAACCATGGATTTCTTCTACATCGTCAGAGATTCTTGGCAATCTTAACAGGTGTGTGAAATTTTGTCAGATCGAAAGGAATGTGCAACAATGCAAAAGAAATGTCAGGATTCTACAAAGATTTGGTTTGGCAAGGAGATCTTTATTGATATCAACAATCAAGAATCTTTCCTGAGAGAAAAAAAAAAAAAACAATACCTTCTAAAAATTCCCATGCAAATGAGGGAGCCAAACGTCTAGACGCTACCTCAAATGCAATTCACACTTGAACCATCTTTAAGACAGCAGAGATCGGCATGCCTAAGAACCCGATGAATATGCTAACAAGCCACTGCGACAAAGTAAGAGGCGTTGTATTTGCAAATGTACCGAGGAATTCAACAATTACGAATTGGAAAATAGCCGTGCAGCTAAGGACGGCAATGAAAACATTGTTGTCAAGTATGCCTTTGAAAACGTTTATCCGTTCCATCTCGCGAGAGCTAATCTCATTGAAGACCTGTAGAAAGAAGTAAGGGTTAACTGAGAATTTGAGACGGAAATACTTCTTATGTAGAATCTACAAATTTCTTGGCAGTGAAGAAAATGTAACATTTTGCAATATTTGTACTGGTATCAGCAAAGGAAAAGGTCAAATACTCTTTTGGATAATACTCATCAGAACAAACTTGGCTGACGGACAGAAGTATTTGCTAACAGTATAAGAAAGGAAGATGTGAATAGGGAAATGCAGGCAAAGGCTTCAGTTTTTACACAGGAGGAATATAGTTTTCAGGTATGATGTGGATGAACGTATGCTTCTTGGATAAAGTAAAAGATTGGGTTGCCAAGGAAACCTTACCTGACAAAAGACGAAGGAGTTGAATATAAGTGTATTCAAGACTAGATCAGAATCTGGGCCATTGAGGTTAAACTTAGATTTCCCATTTGCCTGAAGATACCATATCACCATAAACTGATACAAAGATTGACCCAAGATATTCCTCCACATCACATTGCTGATAAAGTTTCCTTTCCGACCAACTGGTGAACGCTTCATAAGTTCATTATTTGGAGGCTCAGTTGCAAGTGCAAGGGCTCCTAGAGTATCCATTATCATATTAACCCACAAAAGTTGAACAGCAGTGAGGGGAGCAGTCCCTGAAAGAATGAATGATTTGATAAAGAAGAGTCAGCAGAGAAGTAAAAACAAAAAAACAAAAACTTATTTTCACTGAAAAGAACTATGCAGCAGGTTTGCAAAACATAACATGTACTTTGCGGGAATTCTTACCTGTTATACAAGCTGAAGAGAAGTTCACAATTAATGCAACCACATTGACGGTGAGCTGGAACTGTACAAATTTTTGAATGTTAATGTAGACTGATCGTCCCCATTTGGCTACTGTCACAATAGTAGAGAAATTATCGTCCAGAATGACAACATCGGCACTCTCTTTAGCCACCTGAAATCAAGAATGATAACATCATCCAGAATTATAACATCAGCACTCTCTTTACCATGTCAAATTGCAGCAAAGAACAATTTTCCACGAATGAAGCACGGAAAAAAAAATATATCAACCTCTGTTCCAGCAATGCCCATTGCTAGACCAATATCTGCTTCATGAAGTGCTGGGGCGTCATTTGTGCCATCACCAGTTACTGCCACAACATCCCGAAACGTAGTTCGCAACTGTGTCACTAGTTTGTGCTTGTCAAGAGGTGAAGATCGAGCCATCACCTGCAAATTCATTCACATTTGAGTCCAACAGACTAAAATCATCGTTACCATTCAGAAACTAAGTGATCTGTAGGATGTTTTTAAGCAGGAATGTTCAAAACTACCTGAAGTTGAGGAATGATTTTCATTAATTCTTCATGATTCTTTTCTCTGAAAACTGGTCCTTCGATGGCTATGCCATCATCAGTAAGAATGCCACATTCCCTAGCAATAGCCTTGGCAGTGTTAATATTGTCCCCTGTAACCATCCGTACAGTGATACCTGCTGCACGACAAACTGCAACAGATTCCTTGACACCAGGACGAACAGGATCCTTAATTCCCACTATTCCTATGCACGTGTACCCAGAAACTGGAATAGGACTATCAGGTGAAAAATCGCCTTCCAGCTCCTTATATGCAAGGCACAAAGTCCTGAGAGCCTCATTAGCGAACTGCTCAATAACAGCTTTAAGATGGTTCAGTGATGCTTCATCTAGAGGAGCAATTTCACCATTTTCCTTGATTACTTTATCACATCCAGCCAAAACAATCTCTGAAGCACCTTTACAATGGGCTTGAATGCCTTGTTCAGGATCCTTTAACACTACAGACATCCGCTTCTTTGTAGAGTTGAAAGGCTCAACTTTGATCACTTCAACTGCTTGTCTCTCTGCATGGAAATCTCCACCCAGAGACAAGCCAAACTCCAATATAGCAGTCTCAGTAGGTGTTCCCAATATCTCTACCTTGCCATCCTTGTTACGAACGACTTCACCTGCTGTGTTATTGAATATTGATTGCTGCAGGAGTTTTACTGCAGAATCAGGGATCCCAGAGCGTAAACTACGTGCATTACATGGTTTCCCAACTTCCTTGACATTCATGGAAATGCATGCTTTGACGACAGTCATATGATTAGTAGTGAGTGTTCCAGTTTTATCGCTGCAGATAGTTGTGGCTGATCCCATAGTCTCACAAGCTGCTAGATGACGCACAAGTGCCTTATCATTCATCATCTTTTTCATAGCAAAGGCCAAGCTCAATGTGACTGCCAGTGGCAACCCCTCTGGAACTGCAACAACAACAATTGTAATTGCAACTGCAAAGTACTCCAACATTTCCAATGCATCATCTGCAGTCCAAGTCAAGTGAGTTCCTTGTTGCCACTTACGGCTAACTAATCCTTGTACTAAGACTGAAAAAGTTAACACTGCAAAGAAAAGACCTATCTTTCCGATCATGGTTGCCACTCCATTTAATTTGACCTGCAAGGGAGTTTCATCAACTCCTCCTTCACTGAGAGTGGCCATCAGTTTACCCCATTGTGTTCTCATTCCTACAGTAGTAACCAACATCTTGCACGATCCATCTTGGACCTTAGTTCCAGAAAGCAAATAAGGGTTATCAGAATTGACCATCGCAGGTTCACTTTCCCCTGTTAAACTTGACTCATCGATTGACACTGAAAATCCTGAAATGAAAAGACCATCTGCAGGGACTTGATCTCCAATGGCAAGATGTACAATATCTCCTGGAAGCAGATCATATATCGACAATTTCTGTCTATACCCACTTCTTGTGACGTGAATGGAGATCTTCCTTTTCTCTCTGTCTAAATCCCTGAACTGTAGTGATTGACGGTAATCACTACCTGCTGTAACAAACACAACCAACAAGATGCTTGCAACAATTCCAAGACCATCATGGGCTCCCTTTGGCCATCCTTCAGTTGCAATGCCAACTATTAAAGACACAAAAGCACAAACGCCAAGCATAATCAGAGTCATGTCCTGAAGAGCTTCCCATACGAACGCCCAGAAACCCCGACCTTCACTCTCAGCAAATTTATTGATTCCAAATATCTCCTGTCTGGAAGTGAGCAGAGCACTATCAGTAGGAAGCCCGTTAGTGGTTGATGTGGAGAGCTTTTCTGCAATACCAGATACTCCACCGTGAAACTTTAACTTCTTAGTGTCGTGACCTTCGACAATAGATCCTAACTCGTCACCACAAATGCCAAATCCTGCAGCTTTGACTTTTTCAGGTATAACATATTCCCTTGGGGATGCACCTGCATATATTCCATGAAGGCAAGGGATTTATATATCAACTGTTAGGAAGCTTTCAAGTTTATACTTCTGAAGAAATTCACCTTGGGCGAATTGAATTGCAGCTTTGGAAACGAGGACAGCAATCCTCAACTTTTCCTGACATGTAAGATACATAAAAAGAGGTAAGCTTTCTGTTTTAGACTACATGTTTAGAGGTTTCTGATGGTCTACTTCATTATACCAAGTTCAGAGGTGATAATTCAGGAACAGAACTGGTGAAAAATAGAAAAGAAGTGAACCCATACAGAACAAAACAAGAAAAACTGTGGAAGTTGATTCAAGATGCAAATCAGTATGTGGGTAATCCATCCTTCTACAAACACTAGTGAGACATGCAACTCAGACAGAAGCCTGAATACAAGTGTGAAACAATTAAGAATGGCAGAGCAATGTTTTTCACTAGAAAAGAGAAGGCCACCTAGAAACATAGTGGGAATGATATAGACCGAATCAGCTAAACACAAAGCAATCAGAACAGAGAAAGGTACAATCTTTAAAACGCTAACCAGGTTGGTTCGTCGCATAACATCAGCTTCCTGTCGCTTGGGGAGATTGGCGGTAAAGCGAAACCTTCGCTTTCGATTCTTCACCAGACCACACATCTCTCTCCATTTTTTCAACGTCTGCTCCGACGAGTGCTTCGATTTCACGTCAAACTCAGTCAAACGACTCTCCATTTTTCCCTCACTAAGAAAAACTATGTCCCTCAAAGAAACCACAAAATCCCCAGTTAAATAAGAAGAAGAAGAAGTCACCCCAAGCACAAAGGCAGAAGTTTCAAGGTCATTGCTTTGAAAAGTGTGTAAAACGTTCAACAAAGGAGGATGACGTTAGGTGTTGAAATGAAGATGGAAAAGGGAAGCTTCCTGCACAGTTTGTGATGCCTCTGAGCAAGAAAATAGATATAACGAGGAAGGAGACATGGCAATGGCGCGGGTGTTACTGGGAACTTGTAACGGTATTACTTCATTATTTCCTGGTCTTTGGGATCATCTTAAATGACTGCTGTTTTCTAACCTCAGCATTTTCGCTTTTTGAAGAACTATTATGAGTATTACTGTTACAATGTACCGACTAAGTTAATGCCACATTGGTCATATTCATACCGGTGTTTGATTTATAATTAGACTGCTCGGTATGAAAACAATTGGTAGTAATAGGCGTAGCACCCAAGTTTGACGCTTTTTCTTGGATCGCGTTGGAAGGAATTTTCCAGGAGAAAAGTATGTGAAACGTCATAAGGGTGACGTTATATCATTGTTTTGAAAATAGGATGGATCAGTCAATTTAATTGGTGACCGGTTTGTTATTCAGTTCGGTTGACTCCTAAAAATTAATCTCTAATTGAATCAATGATTGATCGGTCAAACCGATCCTGTTTGATCACTGGTTCAATAAATTTTTTATTTTTTAATATTTTTATATTATTTGATATATTTTTTCTATTTTTTTAATAATACTAATATTATATATAATTAAATATAAGTATTGTATAATTATGACGTCGTGTCGGTTTGACCGGTGGTTGAACCGATCGAACCGGTGACCAATAAGGCCTCTGGTTTGATGTCCGGTCGGGGTTTCAAAATACAGCGTTAAACTGTATGATAAAAGGATGGAATAATAAAATTTGTTAAAATTTAAAATATAATTAAAATAGAATCTTCTATTTTTTGTTCATTTTAATTAAAAATTATTAAATAAAAATTTATTTATTTATTTTAGTTTATAAAAATTAACTAATTAATTAATAAACTGATTAATTTTTGATAAGTTATTACAATAAATCGAACTGAAAATTTAAATCCTGAATCGAAAAATTAAAAATTTTAAAATTTTTACGATTGAACCCGTCAAATAATATCACAGGAGTTTTTAGAATTATTATACTAAACAAAGTTATGAATACCGTACCGAGCTTGGTACCAGATTGGGTTCTGAAACGAAACTGTACCAGTACGGGTCAGTACTGGGCATCGTTTCGGATAATTTTTTAAATTTATGAAATAGTCTCTAAAATTTTTAAAAATTGCAAAATAGTCCATATTGGTATATTATACAGTTGTACTGTATACTTTACTAATTTACTGCTTACATCAATCATGCTTTCAAAAATCTTAATAATAAGTAATAATGACAATTAATATGAAATAAGTCAATAACAATAATTTTGAAATATTTTACATATAAAGAATAACCACAATTAATATAAACAAAGACAATCATCATCATACACACATCAAATTAAGAATAATTAAAAATTTAAAATATTACAAATTACAATAATACAATTTCATCATTTTAATAAATAACATTACATCAAAAGATTCAAACACATCTGATAAAAATAACAATAAATATTACAAAAAGAATTGATGACGAAAAAGCAATCAAGTAGAAGTTAAACCTGAAACAAAAATATTACAGTTACATTACATATATACAATTTAACATAAACATCAAATACAAGTAAAATTAAAAGAAGGGAAAAATAAAAACCTGAAATTCAATCGTCAATGGAAGGATACCCGCTAGAACTGCACTGACCTCAATGATCATTTGATACAAAATTCTCATCATTGAGAGGAGTTTCATCATCATTATCATTCAAACTTAATGCACCAAATGACATGTCAATGCTTTCTCATCCAAGATTTTCTTCCAAATTCAAATCATTCACATAAATCAAATTAGGTTTTTCAGAAACCCAATCTGTCAAAACATCAATATTATCAATGGTAATTGGATCATTTGAACTACTTGTGCTATTCAAACTCCTAATAAACATTTAAATTTAATTATTTAAAAATTATAAAATTTTTATCGAAATTAATAATGAAAATAATGAAAATAACATACCTTTCTCGAAGCTTTAAATTGTAACGAACATAAACTAAGTCATTCAACCTCTTATGTTTCAATCTATTCATTTTCTTTGATTGGATAAATTCAAATGTGTTTCAGTTTCGTTCACAACCAGTTGCACTCACACATTGACTTAAAATTCGCATCGCA
Organism: Erythroxylum havanense; assembly: GCA_024752395.1. NCBI lineage: Eukaryota > Viridiplantae > Streptophyta > Magnoliopsida > Malpighiales > Erythroxylaceae > Erythroxylum > Erythroxylum havanense. The sequence continues at coordinate 4,861,927 of JANTNU010000235.1, read as the reverse complement.
AACCTTCTCAATTCTGGAACACAATTTCCTAATTGATCCCACTAAGAAATTACAAGTTATAAGATAACAAAAGTAGTATTATAAACAAAATAAAGTGATAATTAATTTTCAACAAATAAGAAATAGGAAATAAATAATACTTGGACAAAGTTTTTCTCTTTGTCGAATAGCAATTGACATTCCAAAATTTTCATAAAACAACTTATAAAGCTATATTTGTGAGCTTAAAAGATCTTGCATTACATCATGAGGAACAATTGTTGTAATTGTGAAAATCATTCCTCTACTAACTTCAACTTGCCTTGCAAGATCCAGTCTAAAATACACACTAGGATTAAAAAATGTTCCAATTGCAAACAATGGAGAAAAAAGTTGTCTTTCCCTTCTCTCATTAATGATTGAGAGAAATGATGTGTATAAAGAAGACATATTTTTCCTATTAGCCAACTGAAGCACCCTCACCAAAATCAGCCAACTGAAGCACCCTCACCAAAGGCTCACAAACTCTGATAACAAATTGACATTGCAACCAAAATTCTCTATCTTCCAGTATAATACTACAAACCTTCATTCCAGTATTAGACCTAACATGCTGAGATGTAAACCACTTATCACTTGTAAACATTTGTCTTAACTCCTTCTTCATCAAAACAAAAGACTGAAGTGATAAGAAATTTGTTGCAAATCTTGTTATAGCAGAGCGACACAAATTCCTGTCATTGATAAATTCCCTTCTCATCAAATTCAAAACCTATGTACGATTATAAATGAATTTTGTCACTTTTTTAGCCTTCTGCATAGTCTTATTAATAACAAGAAAATATCTAGGATCTTCTATATTCTTCAGCATTAAGTCAATGAAATGTGCAACACAAAGAGTCCAAAAAAATTGAATTATAAGTATTCTGCAATCTTTTCCCTGCCGCTTTATAAGCGGAATCATTGTCAATAATAAACTGAATAATGTTTTTCGGCTCTACTTCATTCACAACTTTATCAAATATTCCAAACAAAGTCTCAACATTTCTAATAAGACCCTATACATCAATAGATTTCAAAAACATAGAGCCATTTGAATAATAAACCAAAAAATTTATAATAGACTCTTGTCTCCTATTAATCCAACCATCACACATAATTGAACAATCATAAGTAGCCCAACTCACTCTTTTTTCAGTCAAATAAGTTCTAGTTTCAGAAACAGCACAACTCAAAAGTTTATCTCTTAAGTCATCAATTGATAGCTCTTTGTATCCTAGACCGTAAGACGCTATTGCATCCATCATAGGTTGATAATAATAAGATTGAGAAGCATTGAATGATGAACCTATATCATACTACCATCTAACTACTGCCATATCGACATTATGAGTCGCATCTCTTGATTGCATTGCATTACGAATTGAAGGTTTGACTTCAGGAGTTGTTCGTAGTGCAAAGAAATTGATCACTTGCCTTCTTCTCTTCTTCACATCAGATTCTTCAGGATCCTGAGGCTGAGATGGAACACTACCAGTACCACTGTCACTACTACTTCTACCTTCAACATTTCCATAATTACCACGGAAATTAGAAAACGAACTTTCACTACCAATTGCAAAATCCAATCTTCCCCTTCTATCTTTCTCAAATTGATGTTCATCAAGTAATGTTTTCATATACCATTTCACATCATGACTTACTTTTTTACACGCTTCCACATCTCTTTTAACCCTAGCTAAATGTCTTTTCAATCTGGTGATTCCTCCACCTTTCAAAAGCTTGTTACAAAACAAGCAAATGATATGATTTTTTTGACCGAAAATCGCACCAGCGTGAGCCCAAGTTGCATCACTGTATCTTCCTGAACTAGGTTGATTGGGAGTATTTGAAATTCCTTTCATTTATTTGTACACAAAAATAAATAATACATAATTTCAGTACACAATGACAATATGCATATTCATCTTATATAATATAACTCATTTTGTAATAGTCATTTAATTTACAACAATTTCTAATTTAAATAATCACAATCATAAATTTATTTCCATTTACAAGACAACAATTTTAAATTACAACAATCACAAAATAATAATAATTACATTTCCATTTCCTTTCATTTACATTCCCATCCATTTACAATAATTCCTAATTCTAACAATCACAAAACAACCATAATTCTATTTTCATTTCCATTCATAATTCCATTTCTATTTCAACAATAACTAACAATTTCTAATCCCAACAATCACAAAACAATCATAATTCAATTTCCATTTACAACAATTTTCAATTTTAAAACAATCATTTCCTTCCATTTACAACAATTCTCAATTCTAACAATTACAAAGCAATCATAATTTCATTTACATTTCCTTCCATTTTCAACAATTTTTAATTCCAACAATCACAATCATAATTTCATTTTCATTTATAATAAAACAATTCTAAATTACAATAATCACAAAATAATCATAATTTTATTTCCATTTCCTTTCATTTACATTCCCATTCATTTACAACAATTCCCAATTTCAACAATCATAAAACAACCATAATTCTATTTCCATTTCTATTCATAATTCTATTTCCATTTTAACAATAACTAACAATTTCCAATCATAACAATCACAAAACAATCATAATTCCATTTCCATTTACAACAATTTACAACAATCACAAAAAACTTTCATAATTTTATTTTCATTTCTTTCCATTTACAACAATTCTCAATTCTAATAATCTCAAAACAATCATAATTTCACTTCCATTTCTATTCATAATATCAATTGAATTTCCATAATTAACAAATAATGCATGACATATCTTATACAATTGTTCATATACATATATTCATAACACAATCATCAAGTTCAAAGATTTATTCATAACATGAGATCAAGTTGAATGATATAAATTTTTTGAAAATTTTCCCTTTTTTAAACCTTTGATCTTCTTTTCATTTTTAACAAACCATAATATTATATACACCATTTCATATTTCATTCTTAAATATATATGTTGCTTTTACAATTTTTAATTGACATTAATAAATGTAAGTATAAATAATTAAAATTTACAATTACAACTCTACAACATATTCACAATTTAACAACAAACATTCAATACATCACTTTTTTATGCTCAAACAAATTTTTTCCTAAATGAGTAAATTCAATACTAAATATTAAAAATAAATTAATATTTCAGAAATATTAACAATATATCAAATATCAATTAATGATTTAAAAATCTTTGAGTGTTGTGAAAAGTCATAGTCATAAATAAAAGAGATAAGTGTCTTGTAGTTTTCTATGATGAACACAAGTAACATTGATGAGTTGATCAAAAGTAATAATGACTACTCTCATATCAAAGGTAATAGTAATTTTTCTATAGTAATTTAGGTATGATTAAACAAAAAGGCCCATCATTTTTCTAAAAATTCTAATAATTTCAAATTCTCCAATCTCCATACTAAACTTAGTCTCAATTAGTTCAATTATTGCATACTTATTCTAAAAAACAAATTCTTATAATGTTATTTAATTTTTTAGGGTGGTTATTACTTATTACTTCCAAGTTCTAACATTCCAATAAGCTATAGACATATGGATAATTTCACATTTGATTATTAATTTTACATTTAGTTTTACATGTTAATGACTTAATTATCAACTTTTAATTTTAAGTTTTAACAATCTTTATTCTTTGCATAATACATAATTAATTAATTACATACTAATCCCATTTTAAATTTCCATTTTCAATTCCAATTCTAATTTTCATGTAACAAATTCATAACAAAATAACATAAATTACTTACCCAAACCCAATACCCACGGTATTCTTCAACTTCAATCCAACAATTTCAAATTATCAACTTCAAAATTTCATTCCAAAATTTCATTTCAAAACAATTTCAATTCCCATCCAAACATTTAAAAATTCAAACATCAACTTCGGTATTCAAAAATTCAAATCCAAATCCATTCGTCCACAAACAACTCCACCCACCGATAGCATTTTCATCAACTCATCAACACTAATACACGGCACATGCAAATCCAATCCACAACACAAAAAACAAAATCCATTTACCAGCAATTTTTGGATTATCAACAGTCAAAACACATCCAAAAAAATTATTTAATCGTCGGATGTCTCGAGTCTTCACTTGGGTATTCAGGTTGGGCCTTCGGGTCATGCCTTGTGGGGTTGTCCAGGTCCAGCCGCCCACCTGTATCGGAAGGTCGGTGGTGGTGCGGTGGTGCAACGAGGAGGAGAGGTGATGTTAGACCCCGATCCCTTTTTCCTTATTAAATAGGTTTGCAATTTAAATTGTCTTTTGGTTATTATGAAATTAGGGTTTTATTAGATTTCCTATTGGTTAGAATAATTTGGAGATTTTAGTGCAATAATTATTAATTGAAGGAATTTAGTTAAATTAGAATTTTAATTTTGGTGTTAAATTTTAAAAGAATAAAAAAAATAGTAAATGAGGCCATAAAATAGTGTTAGGATAAATTAGGAAGTGTAAAAAGTTTTAAGGCTTTAGGTTACTTAAGAGGGCTTTTAGCCCTTTGGCATGTCTTTTAAATGAGGGGGAAAGTAAATAAGTAGGCTAGGGTTTTAAAGGAGAACTAAATGAAAAAAAAGGGGAAGCAAGTGGGCTTTTAAGTGGGAGCCCACGAAATTATTAGATGGAAAGAGGGAAAGATGAAATTTGGGAAAGTTTAAGTTAGAATGAGGGAAAATTGGAATTGGACTTTTGGGCTTTTAAGAGGGAGCCCACGAAAATTTAAGTTGGAAGGAGGAAAAATGAAAATTTGGGAAAGGTTATAAGGAGGGAAACAACTTGGGCTTGAAAACTTGGGCTAGGGTTTAAGTTAAAGAGTTAGGGTTAGGTTAAATTAAGAAGGATTAGGAAGTTTCTTAAGGCTTAAAAGAGTGGCTAACGAAATTGCATGGAGGGAGAGGCTTAAGGTGATGTCGTTTTGGCTTAGGGAATAAATGAGAAAGAAGTAAAAATTAGGTCATTTCTTGGTTGGCCATCCGAAAGTTTCAAAGAGAAGAGAGTGAGAGGAGGTTTCGAAAATCAAAAGGGAGAAAGAAGAAGAGTGAATTTCGGCCATCAAGAGGAAGAAGAGAAGAAGGTAGGGTTTTTATGCTTGAGGGAGGTTGATTCACGTGGTAGGAAGTGCAAGGGAAAGTTTCT
>JANTNU010000235.1:4824223-4838151 GCA_024752395.1 Erythroxylum havanense | reverse complement strand
TATATTAAAAAAATATTTTTAAAAACATGTGCCTCCGTCCCTGCTTGTGTCGTATGAAGTTATTGAAAGTTCTTAGTGTTAGAAGTTTGTATGTAAAATAATTAACGATGTGTGTTGCGAGCTGTTAATTAATTATGTGAGAGTGAAGCCTTGATGTTCACAATTTGGTATTGAGTTATTGGAGCAACTCAAAGTGGGACAGCTTTTGAGTATTACGTGTGTTTTTTTTGGGTTGGGAGTTTATCGGTTTTGCATTGAATTGTCTGAGATCTATTTATGTTGAACGTTCATCTTCTTGAGTGTTTCGTAACTAGGCTGTCTTTGAGGATTAGATGTATCTTCTATTGTGAATTACTTGTTAACTAAGCAGTTGCAACCTAATTCTGAAGTTGGTGTGGATCAGTCTAATAGGTGAACAATTATTCAGATATATTTCGAGAGAACATGTTTGGGAAATCCTTCTTTTATTTCAAGTCTATTGTTATTCTTTTCTTAATCGATTGATCATTTGAGTTATTTTTATTAATTATCTTTCATTAAGAGTAGTTGAGAAAAATCTTCCCTTGAAGTTAATATGAATCGGTGGTGTTATTAGGTGTGAAAATCTTTTACAGGAAGTGACATTGAGAGATAATATTAAAGATTGAGTGATGTAAACTCAGTTAGATCTTGTGAATTTATTATATTTTGGTGAAAGTAATTAAGCTGAGTGAGAACTCTGCAGTCGTACACAAAGTTTGTGTTAATAAATATGAATATTGATTTTTTTTGGTTTTTTTAATTTTTCATATTTTTTGTATGTTTGCTAAATATGAATTGGATTGTTTACCGAAAGATCATCTCTTCAATTTTTCAGATGCTTTACGGTTTTGTTCTGTCTCTTGGCGCAGGAACACGGTAGCAAGATTACTGAAGATCAAAGAGCAGAGATATGCAACTTCGTAGATTGCGACAAGCTCTCACAACCCCTTCTCTTGCACGCAGTACAGAACCCTAGACTGCCGCTGAGATTCGTAGTCCGAGCCATGTTGATGGAACAGCTAAACACCCGCCGTACGATCAACACAACTGCCACGAACAGCCACCACGTCCATAAGCGGAACCACCACCATCTAAACGTATTCGGAGGAGATTCATCAATGACATTAGGCTCTATCCTCCGACGGGATGCAGCCTCGAGAGAAGCTGTTCAACTCAAAGCAGAAATGGAGGCCACAAACTCGCGCATACAGAGCTTGGAGAAGGAGCTAGCTAGCATGAAAAAGCTCTTGCAGAAGTCTGAGAAGGAGAGAAATTTAATGGAGAAGAAGTTGGTCAAGTCGGAGAAGGAAACTAGGGTTTTGGAATGTGGTTTACGAGAGACTGTTATGCGTGAGCTTGAGAGGGAAGGGAGGAGTGTAATGGAGTCGCCTAGGTCTGCAAGTTTCCACTACGGTCCGAGGGAGGCAAAGGTAGAGAGGGGTCAAACCGGGTCTACTTCTTTTGCTAGTACCTTCAGGTTCGGTTTGAAAGGACAAGCTAGCGTCGCAGAAGTCTCCACAACGACATCAAAGCCTTCTTGCAATAATAGAGAACATAAAGGATGGATTAGCAGATTAAAGAAAACATTAGGGATGCCAACATCTTCTTCCAGATTCAGTAAAGAGGATGCAAATGGGACGATGAGAAATTTAAATGAAGTCCTTGTTTCTGATTCCACTTCTCAGAATTCGGCTCACTCTTAAGCATGGATTCTTCTTTTCTATTTTGCATTTCGCTTCATGGGTTTTGATAAGTCTAGCTTGCTTTACTTTGTAATTGAATAATCAGCGATTTTTCTTATTAACGGGGGAGTGTGGAGAGTTGAAGAACGATCTAATACTATGTAACTAAATGCTTTAGCGTATAAGTCGTGTTTGCTCTAGTTATATTAGTCTGGTTATTGTCTTCGTTTAGATAGGCACAACAGTTTTGAGTTCGTCTAATTTAGTAGTCATTAGGTTAAGTAAAATATGATTAATGTTTTATATATTATTGTAAAAGTTAAATTTTTATTTAAAAATAATTTATAGAAATTTTACTTTAAAAATGATTCATAAATTATTTATATTTCATATAGTCATTTAGAAACGTATTAATTAATTTAAAATTTTATTATAATTAATTAAACTTAAATTTGAAAATGATGCTGAGGCATGTCATGGAGCACTTGATAAAAGGATAGGATCTTCTGTCTAATATTATGGTGTCTTATTCTATTCTATGAATCTCAGTTATTCATTTATGCGGATCTCACGTTTATTTATGCGAGACTTATATAAATAAATGACTGAGATTCATGGGATAGAATAAGACACCATAAAACTAGACAGAAAATTCGGACTCCTTGATAAGTCCCCTACCTCAATTCATCATAATAGTCGCCATTTCCCACCAAGAGTGAGTACAAATTAGATTTCCTAAATTTAATCATATGATGCCCTTGCAACTCAGCAAAATAATGCACGATCAAAGCAGATGTGATTGTGATTAACCTCAAAGATTAGGAAAGGCGACTCATTATGATTCCGATAATTTTATTAAAAAGTAAAATAAAAAGTGATAAATTATTTTTTATTAAATAAAAGTCAATATATCATTTGCATAAGATTTCTACTTTATAAAGGTTTGAAGAAGGTCTATAACCTTATAGTCACAAAAAAAAAATACTTTACCAGATATTAACGTATTCAATACATAAGACTCTTCACTTTGTCGTAATTTAGAAAGAGTTATAATATATACAATATTTCTTTTGTATTTTTACAAAAAAGAGTTGTTTATGTTATTTTAACATGTTATAAAAAATAACTTAACCTATTATTTATTAATAGAAAATTTTATTAATAAGTAAAGCAAAATTGAATCAAAACTTGCAAGTATGACACGTGATTTAAGTTGGACTAATCAATTAGTAATCATTTTGTAACGATTCTAAAGGGCATCCCCAAAAAATAATATTCTATTCAATATATTTATTTACGCTAAATTTTAAATTTAATTTTCAGTCGAGATGGACAAAATATAATTTTATCATGACAATTAATCTTTTTCTACACCCTAAATGGGATATCATGCGGCACTCGTGTTACGTGCCAGTGTCTAGTTGTCATTTTCTACACAATCTGGACCTCATGGTCGTTTCACTGCGCACGGCTTTTTCTTTTGATTGGTCCAATCTTTTGATTGGTCCAATCTTTTATCTCATAAAATTTTAACTATTTATTTTATGAGATTTACAAAGAATTTACATAAAAATTATATAAGACTCATATAAATAAATGTCTAAGATTTATTAGACATAATAAAATACCATAATATTATACTAGAGATCTAAACTCAAGCATGCCCAATAGCTTCGCACTCAACACGCGCGCCAATTGTGGATATATAAGGTGGGCTCCACAGGAAAGCAGTACGGCCTCTTAGGTGAGCTGATATCGCCCGACGCCCGGGATCGAACCACAACGCCACTCTCCAGTTTCGCCTGTGGTCGGAGACGATTTATTAATTCGCTTCCTCTTATAAATATGTAGTTGAAAATGACGCAAGTCCACTCTACGCAAAATGTGTTCGTCTGTGTTTTCTTGCTCCCTCTGGCGTGGTTTCGAAACGGTTATCGAAGCGGTTTTCGCAAACGGCTATTTGCTTGCTTGAGTTTATATATTCTCTTATTGGCTATTGCGCGTCGCTTTTCGCGGGATAGTGGAAATGGCAACAAAGCAAGGAACAGTGCCGATGATTTTCGGCTTTCCATCTCCGTCTAAGGAAGGAATTTTCAGATCGACTACGCCCGCGAATTTGAAGTTCTGGCTGGCGAACGCTTTCCTTAACTTGACTTCACGCCGCGATGAGGTTAGTGTGAAATGTTTGTCGCCGATTAAAGCTAAGGAGTCCTCCACGTCTTGCTTTTCAGGTAGAACTTGCTTTAAACTTTTTCAGAATTTATCTTTCTTTAAGAGAGTAGTATATTACCGTTTGACTCTGATTGTCAAGGATTATTCGAATTCGATGCATGAGTTGTCCTATTCAGTATCTAGTTTAATCAATCCCTTTAGAATGAGTTTATAATCGCAGAAATATTCCATTAGTCATCAATTCATCATCCAAAGTCATTATCCTCTAGGCTCTAGCGTGAAGGGTATTGCGGAAAAACCTAACCAATGAGATTTTGACAGAGGGATGAGCCTCCTGTTGTCGTCTCGTGTGTTAGGCTCTGCTTATGTTGTACACATGTGCTCTAAAGTGTACTATATTTGTACGTGTCAATATGTAGTTGATTATTGACAGTCTTCTCTATATTTTTTAATATAATTAATTCAGTGATTTTTGGAATATATCTGAACTAGAGCTAATATCATTTTAATAGTGTTGTGAATAGGAATAGACATTAGAAGCGTTGTGAAATGGATGTGTTGAGTAAGCGAAGCTTGTTAAAATGATTGAATCGTAGAAAAGATATTCGTTTTCACCATCATTCTTTTGTTGAGTAGGTGATGGATGTTAAAATGATTGAATGTAGAAAAAGATCTTTTGGTTTTCATTATCATTCTTTTCTTCATTTATATGTCTTTTCTTTTATTACAAAACTTGGAAGCTAACATTGTTTATTTTGTTAGATTTAAAAGTAATTTTTATTTCAACATTTTAAATATGTTATGTTGAACATAATTACTCCTAATAAAAATATAATAAATAACAAAATGTAAGCTATTATGGTTTGTTATAGTCAATTTGTTTTCCAAATAAGAAAAATATTCTATGAACATGTGATGCGACAACCCTTTATAAGAAAGTTGCCAGTGTTTGATATTAAAAACTACTTCGAAAGTTGAACAGTCCAATATATACAAATGAACTAATAAGGAAGGTGCCTGCAAGTAATTAATTGTCGTTTATGTGTATTATTTAGGACATAGAAAAGCATAATATAAGTACATGATTCATGCTCCGAAGGATATCAATATATGATTATCCTTAAAAATCATTGTATGCTTCGAGTAGCAACCACAGCGGAGATTTTTCTCTCCGTCCTTCGGAGGCTATCCGAGTAGATGAGGCAAGGTATATTCATGTCCCCTTCCTAGCCTGACTACTGATCCTTTTCATTGTTGTCCAAGATTCATTTTTGGTGTTGTCTCCGGTTTTAAGTTTAATTATTACCTATGAGCAGACAAGAACCGGAATCTGATGGAAGGCACTGGAAAGTCAACAAACATCATTTGGCACAAGTTTTCAGTTGAGAAACTTGACAGGCAGGAGTTGCTCCAGCAGAAAGGTTGTGTCATATGGATCACCGGTCTCAGTGGTTCAGGTTAGTTCTAGCTGTCAAGCTTTTCGATTGATTTTGCGCTTGCTTACTAAAAACTCGCCATTTAGGAATTCGAATATATGTGTGTTTTCATCTAAAGTTGAACTTAAAATTTACTATAAATTCAGGGAAAAGCACTTTGGCTTGTGCACTGAGTCGGGGTTTGCACGTGAGGGGGAAGTTGACTTACATTCTTGACGGTGACAATGTCCGCCATGGTCTGAACCGTAATCTGAGTTTCCAAGCAGAAGATCGGGCGGAAAACATAAGAAGGATTGGTAAATGTTCTTGAATCTTATGTCTCTTTTTTGGAATTTGATTTTGTGTCCGAATTCTTCTTTCTTGACATCTGCCTGAAGATTGAGGATATGGAAATCTCATGATCCACAGGGGAGGTGGCAAAGCTTTTCGCAGATGCTGGTGTCATTTGCATTGTTAGTGTGATTTCTCCTTACCGAAAGGACAGAGATGGGTGTCGAGCTCTATTGCCAGATGGAGATTTCATTGAGGTAGGTGTACTGCTTTTGGCAATCTGACATGTGCAGGATAGTTCTGCTTTCCTGGAAGGAGAGCCTTTGAATTAGACAAAACGATGTGTTGCTGATAAAAATTTCTGGATTGGCTTTGATTATAGGTGTTCATGAATATTCCGCTGGAAGTGTGCGAGGAAAGGGATCCGAAGGGCCTGTACAAACTTGCACGAGCAGGAAAGATCAGAGGTAGACTTCAGATCTATTAATCGTTAGCCTAGATTTACTGCCTATATTTCTGCATTAGGATTGCGATAACAATATTATGACTATTAATTGAATGTTTACTTACATGGCTCTTTGCAGGTTTTACTGGGATTGATGATCCATATGAACCACCACCAAAAAGTGAGGTGTGTGCTTACCTTAATAGAATTTTGTAAATGTCACTGAAGGATTCAATTTGCATGTCTTGATATATATAGTGTTAGGCGTTGGTATCCTAAAACAAATGGAAGTTTTCTGATTGCACTCGTAATTCCCAAAATTTGCATATTAATGCATTATAATCTCTCAAATCGTGCCAGCCTTCCATTAATGTTAAGTCCAGTTTTAGCACAAGGGCGTGGTAAACATGTGCTTTCTTGCCTTCCAGGCCAGTAACTTGTATCATCTTAACTCATGTTTGATGGGGAAATTCTGTTCTTAGTTGCCAAGCATGGCCATATTCACTTCTGTTCCCACGATTTCTCTTCTTTTCCACTCATTACACCAGTTAGGGTAACAATCTCAATTGTTACATTTTGCAGATAACATTAGAGCACAAGGAAAATGTTTCTCCTGATGATCACGCTTCTGAAGTAATTGCTTACTTGGAAAAGAAAGGTAAACTCCAAGCATGATACCCTCAAATTGAAGGACGTCCATCTCGTAGTCACTTAAGTTTACTTCCACCTAAATAAAGCTAATGAGCGGAAACTTAGTTGTTTCCGAAAACCACGAGTATCTTCTTGTTATACGACGCATTAAGGAAACATCTCGTTTCCTTATAGCCTCGTGTTCATTCTTTCATTGTGTTTGGTGGAATTTTACTTTCTGAACAATAATAAAAGCAGCGAATCCCGTAGCAAAGCATCACCGCATGATCCCTTAACCCTGGAAATTTCATGTGCATGTAGAAAACTCATCTGGGTTCTTTCCTGCATCATTGTCTCTGGAAACTTGCAATTACAGATTTGTATGATGACTCGTCATGAAATAAGCTAGATTTCTGTTGATGTACAGTTGAGTTTCTTGTATGGAAGAGAAAATTGTTATTGTCTGTTCACCAGAGCCTGGTTTTATATAGCTTTCAATGCCATTTGGTATGTTGGTTTTCTTATTTCTGCTGCAAGAGGCCATTGCGTACAGTATATTCAATTACAGAACAAGAACTTCTTACAGATACGTTTAATTCTACTCCTCCATCAATGAAATTAAAGACCTCAAAAGAGAGAACCCAAGATGTACACTTGCCCTGATGATTAGGTTGTAGGATAGACCATTGCAGGGCAAATTAGTTAAAGCAGTAGGCATGTCTCCTATCCTGTGGTATTGGGCAAAGTCTCTGCTACACGTTTTCCCGAACACAAAAGCTAAATGCTCTCTCCATCCGCAGGACTTTCCAGTTTCCTGGAATATTTCTACTGGTCGTACGTAGCTGATACATGCCCATAAATTCCGAAAATCTGTAAAATATTTTACCATGTACTCATAACACATTTGAAATCTAAAAGAATGTAGAGATGCTAGAAGTTGAATACTAAGAAATTTTAGACGACATCACGATTACATTTACACCGGAGAAGAACAAGGATTGGGTGAAAGCAAGACCTGTTCATGATGACCTCGGGGTCTTCTAATGGAGGAAAAGCAGAAAAGCAATGCATTGGCGACAAACACCACACCAGAGCTCACAGCATCAAAAACTATTGTGAACCGATGCTCCTGAAGGCCCCATAGCGTGCTAACACACCTAAATAAGCCGCCTACTGCTCTTGCCACGATGGTAATTGCCATCTTCCTGGAAGGAAAAACAGAGCTTCAATGGCTTCTTCTTTCTGTTTCCATGAATGAAGTTTGGAGACAAATGAAAGTAATTTGAGATTCCCTATTCTGAGGTCTTGGATTTGAAGAAAAGGCAAGTTGAAGATGCCAAAGAACGTAATATTTGTTGTTTCAAGGTTAAGCAACTTGCAGATATTCATAAAGAAACAGCCCATCACTCCGGCGTTACGTCCATATTTATTGATATTTCCACGAAATCCAACTTCCAAGAGTAAAAAATGACACAGTAACAAGAAAGGAGCACCAAACTTAAAGATATTGTTAATTTAACCGTGTGTTTGGAATTGATTCTTCTGGCTTAAATGAGGTCGCAGATTCGAAACATTCTTATATATGCAATCATTTAAAATTTAGAGTTAAAGTTTTGTCTCCCACAAAGGACCTATTTAATTTGAACGAAGATTAATCTTAGAGCAGATAATTTAAAGATGTCTTCACATAGTTAAAACTTTCCTAAAATATCTCGCGACAAAAAAAAGAAGTTAATTTTTGCTAATAAAGTTATCCCTGAAAGGCTTATAGTAAAAAGACATATTTAAGAAAAGTGCTACTTTTGATACTTTTCATACCCAGTTTAGGGCAATGATGGGATATAAAATTCCTACGCATGAACCAAATCATCTGTCTCATTTGTTGGTGCTGAATAAATGAGACGGATGATTTGGAGCCCATAATTTAGTGTGAGTCTAATTATTCCTCTTTTATATAATATAATTATTTTCTTTTACTATGAATCGAAAGGTTAATTCAAAATTTCATTGGATTCGATTACATTTAATTTTTTAAAAATTTTAAAATAATTTTTTTTCTTAAAATAACATCGTTTTGAATAAAAATTTTAAATTTATAATTGGATAACTCAAATTTAAGCCCAACCCAAAAACTAAAATTTCAAAAAAAAACCCAAAGCCTAATCAACTCGAATTCAACCCGATGACTTCAGGCCAAACCGAGCAACTTTTTTGCCACAATCAAAATGTTAAGAGCTTGCCATTTTGAAATAATTAGGCTTTTATAGCTGCGGATTTCTACTCCGGATGCAACACTAAAGATTGTTAAGAGACACTTCCAGCAAAATCTTCTTTTGCTGTATCATCTAGTTCAGTTTCAGCCATACCAAAGCAATTCCAATTGTCATAAAAGCTTCCGGCTCAGCTCGACCGACCAGAAAGAAAAAAAGGCAACCTTTATTGTAAGTGAATCAGAAATGAAAAAGATACACGATGCTTAAGCCTATTGGGAGTAAACCAATGTTAATAGTGAATAAAATCAAACCAGAAACAGTGAATCATAGGAGCATACGCTGATAATCTACCATGGTTCGAAGAAAACAATGGATCTTTCATTCAGCTTTGACCTGCTCGCTGCATTTCCTTAGCAATAGAGGGCAACCATCTTTCCCCCCTGAGCTTCTTCAATTCTGAAACTCGTTCCTCCTCCTTTTTGGCCTTTGCTTTCCTCTCTTCCTCTTTAGCTTCTAATCTAGCTAATGCTTTTTGAGACTCGATCTTTGCTGCAGCAATTATGTCCGTGCTGTCCACAGCTATAGATTGGAGTTTTCTTCTAAACTGCAAGACGCCGTAAAAATTAAACTGATGACAAATGAGCAATGGGGAGAATGAAGAGGGAGAAGATATGTGGACCTTCCTTGAATTCTGATCAATATCTAGTCCAGGAAGGATTCTCGGTCTCTTGGTAGGCCGTTGAATTTCATCTGGTGGCACAAACACAACCTTGAGTATTTAGATACAACGAAGCAGAGGGCAACACAGAATGCTCTACCAAAGCATCAGGAAGTGTAACCTTTCAACAGTTTATACTCTTTTTATAGTAGACTGTCTATAAATTGAATACTGTGCATCATTGAAATCTATCTTACTTTAATCTGTTCAATGGACTAAGGCGATTATTATTCATTAATCTGTTCAAGCAAATGATGTTTTGAGATTTTCATTCGGGTGCTCGAAAGAACAAACTCAATAACATAATCCCATGAAACTAAGCAACTTCCAAGTAAAATCAGACATGTCCATGGAAAATAGCTTAAAAGTCGAAGCAAACTACAAGTTATTTAGCTTTAGATCGTAAATTTGCATATGATCATAACCAGCCATTAAGAAATCAAGAAACAAGTCACCATGCACCTTTGAGTACACTGAACATCATTAGTCTGAACCTACTGATAAGAACTTGCTCATCACAAACCTAAAAAACATGAGCAGACGAGGTTACCTTTATGGTCAAACACTATTCCTGCGGAAGAATTCTTGAACAATCGAACACCCTCGTCATTTGTAGCAGCACCAGTAGTAACAGCAGTGTCATCATTGGAATCTTTTACCACCATTAATGTCTTTTCCAAGATCTGGTCCAAAAGCTTTTGTGCCTGTAATTCAGATATGAAAGAACTTGTAAGAGATATTTGAAGCACAAATTCTCATGACAATGAAGTTTAAACTGCCAAGTTTCAAAGACCTCTTTGACAGAATAAAGTTCAAAAACCCAAAATTGGAATCCAAGGATTCACCAACTCTGATAAAACCCAGAAATTTCCCGCCACATAAACCAAGCAAAAATCTCCAAAATCTCAGTTGTTTAAACTCAAAACCAATCCCAAACCATAAAGTAGTGGCCTTTACAAGGAAAATTACTGACCTTGATCTGATAATGCTTAACCTTTTGCGCATTCTGACCGTTCTCTCCACCAGGTTCAGCCTCCGGAGCCACTGCACGTGACTTAGAGCCATTAGAGACAGTCCCAGAAGCTTGGAGGCCAAAAACAGTTGTAGAGGCTATCGACTTGATTGCTGCTTTCCAGTTCTCATCTTCCTCGCTGCTACTTCCACTGCTCGTCGGACCTCCCATAAAACCCTTGTCACGAGCTCGCCGGGAAATTCGTCTCTAAACCCAAGTGGTACACGTTGATTGGGCTCCTTCTTGAGCTAATGAGTCTCAATTCGGTGTAATTGGGTTGGTCTTAAAAAGTCTTTAGAGGACATCGGCCCAAGAGATGCTCTTAACCAAAAATCGTTGTCATATCGTCCATCGGCGGTTAACCTGCGAGAGTGTCGTATCATCGAAAACCCCCCTGTTAATTGCAGTTTCGGCTTAAGTTTTAAAGTTAGTTTGAAAACTCGGTTAAGTCACGCTACTGTATTAGTACCAAATTTAAAAAATAAAAATATTTGATCTAAAAATAATGAAAGTCCAACATTCTATCTTACAAGGCTTTCGATACAGAAAAATATCAAACACATGTGTCATGTGTGAAAGAGATTCAATATAATTACGAATATTTAATACCTTACTAACATGAATGGAAAAATGGAGTATGACAAACTAAGATGATACCTGTATGATCTAATACGTATTATCTTCATTTGTAGGTTTCGATTTCTCCAACTTTATGCTAACTGCATGTGCTAAACTGTAGCTGAGAAATCCTATTTTTCTCTTACCAAATGCTAAACAACATTAGAGAAAACTTTGTTTTTCTTTCAACGGATGCTAAACAACATTAAAAAAAATCTTTATGTTCTCTAACTAAATGCTAAAGTGCATTAGAGAACCTTAATGAGATTATACCTTATATTCCCCTATGTCATGTAAAAATTATGGATATATGTACTAAATTGTATGTGTCTAACTAACATAGGCTTAAGGTCAATCTTTATTTATGCCCAATGACCTTTAAAATGCTTAAGATCAACACAAATCTTAAAACTTTCATATGTATTATGACTATACACAAGAACATTTATTATTGAGGATAAAAAGATGATTATCTATATTAATAAACAACCATAAAGTCATAATACATTAAAATGTACAAATATTTAGGAGCAAATACAATAATCCATAACTACTGCTGTGTAAGGACCTTAACACACCCATATTGGATATATGTTTAACAAACACTAGTGAGCGAAGTCCTTTAGTCAATGAATCAGCTAACATCTCTTCAGTCCCGATATGCTCCAGTTCGACGTCATCTTTTTGAATCAATTCCTTTATGGTCAAGTATTTTACCTCTAAATGCTTAGACCCTATGATATTTTTGTTGTTGTTACTAAACAATACTGCAACAAGATTATCACAATATAACTGAATGAGTCTAGCTATTGAATCTACCACAAACAACTCAGAAATTAAGTTTCTGAGCCAAATCACCCGTGTAGCAGCTCCATAGCATACAACAAACTCTGCATGCATGATCAAGGAAGTTACCAATGTCTACTTAACACTTTTCCACGATACTGTACCATTTGTCAACATAAAAATGTACCCTGAAGTGGATTTACAATCATTCGGACACATAGAAAAATTAGAGTTTGTATACCTTGTGAGGTTTAAATCGTTGACTTTTCTGTATGGCAACGTACAACCCTTGGTACCCTTTAAGTATCTTAATGCTTGTTTAACTGCATTCCAATGGTCTACACCTGGGTTAGCTAGATATCCACCTAGCAGTCAAACAACAAATGCAATGCTTGATCTAATGCATACCTTGGCATACATCAGACTACCAACTGCACTAGAGTACAGGACATTCTTCATAACCTCTCTCTCAACTTCATTCTTTGAATAATGTGCCAAAGATAATCTTTCATTATAAGAGATACGTGCTACAACAGGTTTACATTCAATCATATTAAACCTTTGTAGCACTCGCTCAATATATGCTCATTGTGAGAGGTTCAATGAGTGTTGAAATCTGTTCCAATGAATTTGTATACCGAGGACAAAAGATGTTTCACCTAAATCCTTCATGTCAAAATGTTTGGTAAAAAGTTACTTTACCTTATGCAACATGGTCAAATCATTTGACGCGAGCAAGGTATCATCCACATATAGTAATTGAAAGATAACTTTGCTCTCCTTGGCCTGATAATATAAGCATCTTTCAAGTTTGTTTTCTACAAAGTCGAACGAGGTCAAAACCTCATCAAACTTTAGGTACCATTGTCTGGAAGCTTGTTTCAAATCGCATTAGGTACCATTTAGTGAACTTACAAACTTTGTCAGTTGCATCTTGATCCTGACATCTTTCAAGTTACTTCATATAGACCTCCTCATAAAGGTTACCATTCAGGAAAACAGTTTTAACATCCATTTGATGCAGCTTCATGTCATAATGAGCTACTGTTGCCATAATCACTCTAAATGCAGCTTTCAATGATACATAAGAGAAGATAGCATTAAAGTCAACTCCTTCTCTTTTAGTGAATCCCCTGGCAACCAAATGCGCCTTAAGCTACTCAACTTAACCTAATGTGCCCTTCTTGGTCTTAAATAGCCATTTGTAATGGACAACCCTACATGTTGAGGTAAATCAACAAGCTCACATATCTTATTATGCCTTATAGATTGCATATCATCTTTCATTTCTTCCCACCACAAGTCCGCATGGGATCTAGAAACAGCTTCTGTAAAAATAACTGGATCCACAACATTTCTTATGTCATAGTCTTGCTCACCCAAATAGACCATATAATCTGATAAGATAGTAGGTAGCCTCTCTCCGGTGGATTTGCATAACTACATAGGTTTTTGTACCTTAAAAGCCTCTTCCTGAAAAAGTATAGGTCCCTGTGCCTGCATAGGCATGGTATTTAGACCTTCATCCTGTAACATCTCGTTACCGATGTGAGGGCATATCGGTAATTTGGATGAGTGAACAGCGAGTGCTTTCATAATTGAATTTGCACGTATAGTGATTCTGCATCAGTGACATGAGTTAATTGCACTTGCATATATAGTGACATGCCTTCATGATTGTTCCAGCATTTAATTGTGATTATGAGTTAGATTTGAGTGGAAGTGAATTAAGGAAAATTAGAGTGAAATAGTTGTGTTAGAATTGAGTGAGAATTTAGTGAGTTTTTGAGAATTGATGTATAATGTGAATTGAAGAGAAAAAATTAGTTGGATTGTGATTTGATTGAAAATTAAGAGTAATTAGATCGTATAGTGACTTAGTGTGGAAATTGAATTTGTGGAATTGAGAATTGAGATTTGAGTAT
>JANTNU010000235.1:4813172-4824123 GCA_024752395.1 Erythroxylum havanense | reverse complement strand
ACTTCCTTGCTGTGGGATATGCGTCGGAACGACCCACGGGCGTCCCGGTGTGTACCCTACGGTGAGGGGGCGCTACACATCCACCAGACCTGACTGTATGAGAGGCGGATACGAAATAATCATAGTATTCGTCCTGCTATCTCTTGAAGGATGTGATGATCCTCCCTCATCATGGACATCATATTCTATAAACTTAGTCGTCTGTAATTCCACTATTATGATCCTTTCTTTTCTACAGTAAAATTTGTAGCCCTTAAAGTGGTCGGGATAACCAAATAAATAGCAACGAGAGAACAAGGTTGCAATTTGCTCTTATAAGGATTATATAACCTTACCTTAACAAGGTAATCCCATACACGAATGTGTGCAAGGCTTGACTTCCATCCTTTCTAGAGTTAAAAAGGTGTCTTGGATATTGACTTACTTAGGACTCTATTTAAGATATATAATGTCGTTTTGATGGCTTCGCCTCAAAAGTATTCGGGTAGGTTAGTCTTGCTTTGCATTGACCTCATCATATCCTTTAGGGTGCGATTGCGCCTTTTGGTCACACTATTTTTCTTAGGACTACCTGGCATAGAGAACTGAATTATTATTCTAACTTATTCTAAATAATTGACAAACGGACCCTTGTCTTGTGTACAACCCCATGTCCACCATAATATTCCCCTCCCCTATCAGATTTGACTATCTTTATTGATTTTTCTAACTGATTCTCAACCTCAGTCTTAAAGATCCTGAACTTATCAAGAACTTCAACTTTTTCCTTAAGCAAGAACACATAGCCATAACGAGAATAATCATTTATAAATGTCAGAAAATATCTAGCATTGCATAATGTGACTACATAGGGACCATTAACATTTGTATGTATGAGGTCCAATAAACTAGAAGCACGAGTTGACCCATTTTTCTTTATCTTAGTCAACTTACCTCTACAATAATAGATATATGCTTCTAGATCACTGAAGTTCAGAGTTGGAAGAATGTTATTCTTTATCAATCTCTCAACCTCTCCCTGGAAATGTGGCCAAAATGTTTGTGTCAGAACTTGTACAATGTTTCCTTTATGAAGGCTCTCTTTTGAGTAACAGGTTCGACAACATAAGAAGAGGCATACATTTTGTTAAGAGTAAGACACATTTTTTATAATCTGTAGGATAAGAACGCAATTTCGATATGTCTTACATTGATAGAAATGTTTACAATCGAAGTATCAAATACAAAACGGTAACTTTCTTTATCCAAAACTGATACAGAGATCAAGCTATGTCTAAAAGATGGTATATAAAATGTGTATCGTAAAACTAATACAAACTCCATATCGAGGTTCAAGCCTACATCTCCTACAAACAAAACATCTACCTCTTTATTGTTGTCGACCATTAACTTTTCCTCTCCTTTAGTCGACCTTCTCTTATATTTGAACCCTTGCATTGTGGAAGCGTCATGATTAGAAGCTTCACTATTTAACCACCAATAACTTGACGTGATTATAGCTACATCGGATTCATGAATCATATAGGCCGAGGAGTTACTTGACAGTTCCTGCTTAGCCTTCGATAGCTTGTACTTCGGGCAATTGGCCTTCCTATGTCCCTTCTTCTTACACAAGAAGCACCTCATACCCTTTATGTCATATGGGCCCTTAGCAATCCTGGATTGTCCAATCTGAACCTGTGGAGAGGGTTTGGGTTTCTTACCCTAACCCTTAGGCTGTTGGGGCTTCACTTTTTCCTTACCTTTGGCAGCTGCATACACTAAGAAATCAAGGTATTGATGTTCCAGGCCTCATCCTAAAAGATGTAAGACATCGCCAACATCTCAAACTCTCGTAGGAGAGTATTAAGTGCCTGATGCACTATTAGTGTGTCAGGAATAGGTACATCAAGTACCTTCAGCTTACTCTAAAGGTGAACTATCGTGATAATGTACTCTCTAAGGCCTCTTTCTCATATATATCTCATGTAGAACAACTCTTTAATCAAGGTTCTATGCTCCATATGAGAAGACCCTTTGTACCTCTGGGAATGCTATCCATAAACTCCTTTGCTATGATTTTATCCGGTAATCCACTAAGCAGATAATCTGGGATCGACCTCTTGATGGTCAAACCGCACATCCTTTTTGACCACTCCCAAATTGTCATAGCTACTTTATCAGTTTGTGAACTGATATCAGTAAGTGGAGAAGGTCTCTCGATCTATATCGCTATGTTGACGTCAGCCATCTCAGGGCAAACTCAACATCCTTTTTCCATTTTTTAAAATTGAAACTATTTAAGGTCTCAATCGTAACAACATTGTTGTTTACAAAAAATGTGATTGCAAGATAGAAAAGACAATGTAAAGATTAGTATAACTGTAGGATAACAGTGATACTTGAAGCATTAAGCAGTATCTGTACAAAAATCTAATCACACATATTATGAAACACCTGTGGACTGATTACATAATATATGCAATTAGACCTCTACATGAAACCGATCAGAGTACAAACCATCAACTCTTACGATACTACCACCTGTGAGTGAGTAAGTCATTCAAACAACAATTTTCTTCTATCTAATGCCTTTATGTATATTTCAAAATCTAATATAAAGTCAACATCTGTGTATAAAATAATCAAATATGAGACCAGAGACCAGAGACATTCCCCAGCATGCAAACAATATAATCTAAATACTGACTTGAAAGGCCACTGTAGTGACTGCACTTACTAGTACCCAAAAAGACCACAAAATACAAGGAATACATCCTTATGTTAATCTCACATTCTATATGAGCATAATTTATGTGAAAATTGATTATAAATGCAAAAACTAAATGCACAATCAAATAATCACATATTAGTACTAAAAATATCGTCTTTAAATTTTATTTAAAAAATTCTCAATAAAAGTGATTTTCGTACTTTCCCGAATACTGAAACTATCACACGAGCTACGAAACCTTAAGTGTCTCCCTTATGGGTAATTCAAAGCACAAAAATGCACTCAAAATTAGTTTTAAAAAGCTTAAAAACCTTTTTTCAAAATTCAATTACCAACGTAATAAATCCAGAAAAATTAAAAAAATTTAAAAATTGCCCTGATTTGAAAACTGACCCAAAAGGACCTCGAGGCATCTTTATGGAAATTTTGAAAAATTTCCTCCTTTTTTAAATTTATAGTGTTGACGTCAATAGCACTGTAGCGCTAATGTCAACACAACACTGTGCGCTGACGTCAATAGGCGTCACGTCTAAGCATGGCAAGGGGCGCACACGCGTGTCATGACGCGTATCGGATGCTTCTGGCGAGTTTGTTGCATGCACCCATCACGCCCATATGCGCTTTCACTGTACGGCGTGTGCGTTGCAAGCGCCACCACGTATTCGAATCGCTACCATCTGTGTGTCGAGATAAATGGCGGGCGCTTACGACGCACGTGCTAGCTGTCCCGTGTCTATGGGAAAATGAGTTGCGTGAGGCGCTTGCCTCGTGGGAGGACGTGATTTGCACACATCAACCAAACTGTCTTACAATAGTTACTGTAGTACAGTCGGGCGTGTTCGGTGCACGCGCCTAACAGTGCACTCAGGTTTCAATGATCTTGGGATCCCTTTTTCCGTACTTTTTGGCCCGTTTTCAATTCGTTTTTTAAAGCTATGATTATGTATACCACTTTTACGTTATCATATACGTTAAAAAACCAAAAAACAAATCAAAAAATGATGAAAACCATAATAGATAAAAACTGAAAAACTTTTGTTTTCGGCAACCCGATCACGTAACCACTTTTATACCATGTGTAACACGTAACATAGACTTTAATACGTATCCTGAATTGTTCATGAAAGGGTTAAAAATGAAAGAAATGCGAAATACCTGATTTTGGTTCCATCTTGACTTCTGAAGCGATTTTTGTGGCCAAAACGAGCTCCAATCTCTAGAGCTTTTCACAAAAAACGTTTACCGACATGTGGTTAACACCTTTCTATAATTTTCTCAATACGTAAGTGCTTTAACGGGTCAGAGAATCCATATACTTACGAATGATATGAACAATTGCAAGAGATCCTAATTTTTATATATATCTTTCATATCAGATTTTTTTATCACAAGTCCGATATGAGTTTGCTCTACACTAATCAGAATCTATTTTTCTCTTAAATTTTGACCTATTAATTTAGATTATTGATCACTTTATGAGCCTTATTTGAATCAAATTATATAATTTAATTGATAAATTATTGAAAAATTGAAAATTATAATTAACATTTGTCCAATACAATGACAAAGGACAAATTGTCCGACGAAGCAGCACAGCAAGGATCGGATGTTTAGAACGAAGAAGGAGTAGATCTTTATAGTGTAATTTGATTCTCCTGTAATTTTAGTTTTGGCTTTTTGAGTTTTGAAACCTGTGTGCAGAAGCATCAGTATTGAGTGATGGGGAACATCAATTACTGGAGAAGCTCTTTCAGAGCTGCGGGATCTTATTCCGCGCACTTTCCACAATAATCATGAAGGTTTGTAGCTAATGACTTCTGAATGCTTGCTTTCTTTTGAATTTTGTGTTTGTCAAACATCTGCAGTCAATACCGTATTGCCATTGGCATTTCGTTGTGGTTGGGAAATTCTCTCTAATGTCTGATTTCTCTCGAGTAGTTCGATGATGTGGGTTTTTTGATGCCTAGTTCACTTTGTGTTATGTGTTCCTTGTGTGCAAATTCATCTTAACCCTTGTAAACTATGTACACATTCTTAATCTTTGAGAGAATGAGATTCATCACTATCATGTTCAGAATAGCTAGGATTTCATAAGAAGATGCCATTCATTTAATCTCTAAACCCGGCGTGGAGACACATAAGAACTTTTGAATAGAGATGGACATGGAAAGGAGATTTAAATCCAGATCCTTAGGTGTTTGTATCTTCTGAATTTGGCATACAGGAGAGAATCACTTACCAGTTCTAAACAAATATTTTTTTTTACTGAATTTACTTGTAATTGTTGATGTAAAGACCATGGTATATGTATTCTGTTTTGAGTTGTTTTGCTCTGTTTTGATATAGCAACCATTACCTTAATTGCTTGTCCATCTTTTTTATTTCCTTGTGCAATGTCTTTAGGCAATTAAAGAATTAAACATCAAGACCAAGAATTGAGAGAAGCTCTAAGCACGTTCTATAGAAGATCTGGTAACTATCCTGGTAACTGTGGCTGTGATCAGGTGCTGGATTGGACATTTATAAAGCATGTGGTTATGATTGCAGATTCCCAATGCACTTGACAGCAAAGTTACTCTGAATTTTGACCATGTAAAACAAGGCCTAAAAGTTTATGAAGTTAAGTGCTTGACGTTGTTTCTTGAAGGTAATTTATCCTGTTTTTCTTCTGTATTATGGTCATAATTGATCATTTTCTTTCTTCCGGACCTAAAGAAAATAGATTCAGTTCCAACTAACATTAGTAAATCTGAAGACATCAAGCAGATGCTAGAGGAGCTTGGAATTGAGAAATAAAAATAAACTGCACTTCATGGAGGAGTTGGTGAGGAGGAACAAAATCAAAGGGCTGCTGCCCTAGCTGCAATTTTGGCTGCTAGGTCACAAATTAAAGAGAATGCAAATAAGATTCAAATGTAGAAACCAAAGCTCCTTGAGGTTTTAAGATTGTAAATGCTGTATCTGCTTCATTACATGGAAGAAGTGCTGTGGCAACAAAAACTGCATTGAGTGATAAAACAACTGCCTGGATACTCATGCATATGGCTGGTGAGTAAATGAAAAATTTGTCATTTTTTTCACTTTGGATGTTTATTTCACACAAAATCAAATAACATGACCCAATCAATGATCACTTTGGAGCATGAAATTGAAGATAAATCAAAGGGCTGCTGCCCTAGCTGCAATTTTGGCTGCTAGGTCACAAATTAAAGAGAATGCAAATAAGATTCAAATGTAGAAACCAAAGCTCCTTGAGGTTTTAAGATTGTAAATGCTGTATCTGCTTCATTACATGGAAGAAGTGCTGTGGCAACAAAAACTGCATTGAGTGATAAAACAACTGCCTGGATACTCATGCATATGGCTGGTGAGTAAATGAAAAATTTGTCATTTTTTTCACTTTGGATGTTTATTTCACACAAAATCAAATAACATGACCCAATCAATGATCACTTTGGAGCATGAAATTGAAGATTCTGGGGAATTAATAATCTGTTGTTCTAATTTCTTGGCCTTAGTTTCTTATCTGGCACTTTCTAGTTGACTTAATTGCATCTGTTTCTCCACCATGATGTGCACTTCCAGTGTTAGTCAGGACCCGAACAGTTTTGTTTTGATGTGCTGTTATCATTAATTTTTTTTCCCAGAAAGGTTATGCTCAGCTGCTTACAACACATGGTGATGTTAACATTGAGCTGCACTGAGATATAGCCCCAATAACATGTAAGAATTTTATCGCCTTTTTGGACGTGGATACTATGATGAACTACCTTCGGGTAGACTTAATATGATATTTTTTGGTATTTGAGATGCTCTTAGATCATGTATGTTGAATAGGTCATGTCCACTTTGTGCAGGAATTTTATGATTCAAGGTGGTCATCCCTGCTGGGACTGAGAGGCAAGGTGAATCTGTATGGGGTGATATGGTAATTTCTTCGCATTTGGGATACTCTTGGAACATGCATGTTGAATTGTCACATCCACTTTGTGCGGGAATTTTATCATTCTAGGTAGCGACTCTACTGAGACTGGGAGAAGAGGCAAATCTATTTGGTTGAGCAGTTGATGGCTTGACTGCATTAGCTGCAAGGTGAAAGTTCCTATTGATTGTTGCTTGCACAGCTAACCGTAAACATTACACATATTTATTTCCTGGTCAAAAGTATATATTTAGTTTTCTAGCAATACTTTATGAATCTTCAGTCTTCTTATTATAGTTGAGAAGTTTAGTACTGTGTATCTCAATCCTTACGCAAAACCTGAATAGGAAGAAGAGCAGGAAAAGGTCAAACACGAGCAAGGTGCTTAGTAGGAGGAAAATGTCATTTATACACCCTTTCATTTTCGCTGCCATCATTTAAGTTGGTCGACTTTAACTGAGAATCACATTAGTGTGGAGGTTGGCTTGTGTTAGAGCAATCTGGATACAATACAATTGAATCTGGAGATGATGGTGATGGTGGGAAACATTTGAAAACAACGAATTCTCCAACTGAAGCTGCGGCCAGCCATTGAAACCGGTTGAGCTATGATTGCTCTGGCAAAGAAATGAATATTCAGACTTCTCTGGAATGGTGAGAATCCCTGTATCTTGCAATGGTGGGGGAATATTAGTCAGTATTGTATCAGTTGAACTGTAAAATATTCTTGACAGGTGGTGAAACTTGAAATGTAAAATTTTGAGACAGCATAGGGAATTGTTTTTGAAGTTTGCATGTACAATAAGGTCATAGAATTAGTTCTGAGCAATTGCAGAATTGTGTTAGAAAGTGCTTGTGCCTCTGCCACAAGTATGTGCCAAAGTGACCATGTGTAAAGTGAAAGGGAAGCTAAAGTGCCAACTTCCTTCCCTTATTGCAGCCTTTGAACATAAAAACATTATTGAGTGTGAATTGTCATAATCTCCTGGTGGAATCTCTGGACCATTATAGTTGCTGCTTTCTCACCACTTACATCTGTGCTTTCAATATAATAAGACACTTTATTTATTTTCATATCAATTTCTAACTTTTACCACCACAAACCTTTGGTGATTATTTAAATTTTAATTAAAAAATTATTAAATAAAAGCTAATTGGGTTATTCTAGTTTATGAAAACATATTAATTTATAAAAATCGATTCATCAATTAATAAATCAGTTGTTTTTAATAATAATGATTACTAAGATAAATCAAACTCAAAAATTGACCGATTTAAAGTTTTAGAGATTAAACCGGTCATATTTATTTATTTTTTAATTATTAAAGTTTTCATCTTTTATAGAAGATAAGTATATAAAAAATTCTAATTTCTCACTTTTTATAAAGTAAAAAAGAAAATTTTACTCAGATAGCTTGTTCTTTACTCATCATTGTCCTTTTCTTCAAAAGCATTTTAGGAGACTGCAACCATTTCTTGCTGTTTAAGTTATATTCTGATTTGATGCTGTAAATTCTATCTGTCAATTCACCACAAATTGAACACATAGAATTGTATTCGGTATAAATTTTGCTAATATACGAAATCTAAGAATGTATTGTCTAAATATAGCAATTTGATCAATATATATTTAAAAAGTACTCATAAATAATATAATTTAAAGTTAAATGACTCTGGATTGAATGAAATTGTTTCGACTAATTTGTTAAACTCGGCTCGATTTAAAATTTAATAAATTTACATTTAAAATATCAATTTCAAACTAAAACTTTAATCTTGATAACAAACAATTTCCAATTACAAGTAGAATAGGAAGCATATATGGTAAGAAAACAAGTTTTAAGGATTAGAAAATGGTTTTGTTTGTGAAATTTATGGAAGCTGATTGGCACAAACTTTGGAGAATCTTTTGTCACTGAAATGAAAACACAAAAAATGCTTTTAACTGACAGCTAAATGACAAATGCAAATCTCCCCCAAAAAAACTCCTCTTATCTTCCCACCAAACTGAAGAATGACATCATAATTTCACCGTGTCTCTGTTTCTTTTTTTTTTTTTCAAAACCGAAAGGTATGATTATTTCGGTTGAGAAAATGGTAATAAGAATTATAATTAACGTAATGATGACTTTTATTTCTTACTATTTTGAAAATACAGAGTATTATTCTAAAAGGGATATAAAAATACTGTTTCATTAAATTATTATATATTATCAATCATTTTTTTTTTCATTCCTTTCTTCTTATACCAAGTGATCAAACACTCCCTTAGTGTTTTTGGTGTTAGAGTTTAATTTCATTGGAGGTATTTAAAGAAGTAATTAAATAACCAAGTTAAATTTACCCAATAAAAGACATAATATTTTCTGTAGTTTAAGAAATATTAAAAAATTGATTTTTAAAATTTTCAAAAAATATTTTTAATTATTATTTAAAAACTCTTCTTTTAGACTTCAAATAGAAAATACTACAAAATAGATAAAGTTAAACGTGAAATAATCAAATGTTATTTATACGATGATTCATCTATAAGTCTTAAACTTTATCGAACTAATTAAATCTAAATTAAACGAATAATTTATTATAATTATCTTATATTATTTATTCAAGTTAAATTTAACTTATTTAAATCAAATTTAAAAGCTGAATTAAATTATCATATTATTGATCGTTTGAAGTCTAAGAAATAGTATCTCTTTTTCGAAACGTTTTATGTCAAGTCGAGTTTGCACAACTTAAACTCGGTCTTGGCTTATAATTCAATTGAATTTATCAACTTTAAATTGGATTAAGCCTGCTAAATTTGAACCGGACTAAGTATATTGACTTAACTAATTGAATCTATTAACTTTAACCTAGATTAAGCCTCTTAAATTTGAACCGGAATAAGCAAATTGACTTTGAATTGGGTCGACTTAAACCCTAACCCTATTAGCGTCAGTCGACCTCACAAAACTTCTGGTCAAAGAACGTGTTGACCAAGTCCTTTAGTTTCTTACATGGCACGGCAAGTCAGAAATTGAACTCAGCTTACGTAGCAAAACAGGAACTTGATTAGTTATTCAACTAAACCGTCCAAAGAGATAATGTAAGAAGATAGCAAAGTTGTCATTAGCAAACCCAACAAAGAAAAAGATTTGGATTGTAGTTAAGGCAGTGACGTTCCATCTACAACCTAATTTTTTTTTATAATTATGATATATAAAAAGATCACAATAATTTAGGCCATACAACACCCTTTTGACTCTTCACGATTTGTTTATGTGCAGAACACTTTTTAATATCATCATCACACTAAATATGAAGTCCTGCAATGAAACAAGATCTGAAGAGGTCTGATAGTATGTAACCTCACCCTTATATACTTACCACAAAATTGAAAATTTTAAGATAAGATTAGTATGTATATGAAATTTCATTTGATTCTCTGTTTTCTTTTTAAAAAAGAATTAGAGGAACTAACAAATTAATAAAAACGTACTAAATTATCGTGAAAACATAAAAATTAAAGAGGTTCTGCAATATACAATCTTATTAAAAGATATAGAATTAGTACATCTTTGGGGGAGCACTTGGTAGAATTAGGAAATTGGGAACTTACCCTCTCTTCCTCCTCCTCCTAACTGCAATGATGGTGTCCACTAAACAACAGTTCCTTAAAACGGTTCTCTAGACATAAGAGAACAAAAACTTATCTACACGTTGAGTTCACTTAATGATTAATTCAGGAACCCAAGGACAAGCAGGAGGAGCAGGCAAAACACTTCTTTCCTGGCCTGGTGAAAAAAAAAAAGAAAAGAAAAGAAGAGATCTTGTTGATCTAATATTGCTATATAGTAGACGCACCCTACTCTATAAATCTGGACCACATAACCCAAAATATGTTTAGGATCTCTCCATCTTGAGTTCAAAGAAGCTGAAACAATCACATTACAGAAAAAGGCTATATACATAAGTATCACTTATACACAAAAATGAATGGACATCTGTAGATATGTAGGGCAGTCAAATACGAATATGCTGATATTGTTTCTTGAGAGAATTAAGGTTTAGGGAAAGGACAAAGAAGGTAGAGACAACAAAAGACCAAGTTGTATATAATGTGGTTGGAGATGCAATGATCACTGAACAGAGTTGGAGTTGGGGGGTATGAAGTCAAATGAGTTGAGAGATTGTGTTATGAGATGGAGCTAAATATGGTTTTGGATTTCATTGAGAAATGTAAATTATACTGAAAAAAGTGCACAAGCATGCATGTACTAGATCCTTTATAAATAAAATATATAATTATTATACTTTAGAAGCGAGTTATTATA
>JANTNU010000235.1:4798369-4813163 GCA_024752395.1 Erythroxylum havanense | reverse complement strand
ATAAAACACTCTGGAAATTTAAATTACGTGATTTTAATAAATTATTTTAACATGTAAATGAATTAAAATTAAGTGAAACATAATATGAATTATAATTTTATTTATTATGATTCACTAGTTAATATTTTAAATTAAAATTTTATTTCATTAATTGAACCAAAGTCCTAGATTTTAGAAAAAAAAGATTAGAATTATTGGTACATGATATAAAATAAGTTTCAACATGTATCTAATGTTAGATTAACTAAGTATTATCGTCGTCGTCATTATTTCTCAGTCTGAAATCTCGCAATAAAGCGTAATCTGGAAAGGTCTGATAGTACGCAGTCTTACCTGATGTAGCAGAGGGACTGTTAGATTAACTATGTATCTTTTTTAAAAATGATTTGAACCACTCTTTTGAAGGCCATGCAGGGCCTAGATTTTGGAGAAAGGATATGGGAATTAGTAGTAGAATATGGCATAAAATAGGTAGTGGTGTATGGTGTGTGGAGGGGTTAAATGTTAGAGTATAGAAAAAGGGAAAAGAAGAAGTTGGGAAAGGTAAAGAGTTCTGGCAGAGTTTGGAGATGGATTAGGAGGCAAAGGAATGTGTTGGGAGAGTGGTTTTGATGATGATATGCACGCCGGCAGCTTTAGCCAACACTCTGTCTCTCTATCTCTCTAAACCCTATTGGCACGCCTGCACCTCACTCACTACTCACTATCCACTAAAAAAAAAAAAAAAACCTATGCGTTCAAAACACTTTCCATGTCTTTCTCTCCATGTTAGGCATGAATAAAGCTAACCCACTAACCAATCTGTGATCTCTTACGTACCCTATTGTTGTCTTTGTTTTCCTTTTCTTCGTCTTCCTCTCATCTTTTGTCAGACAACACTTACCTATTTTCTATACATTAACCATTCCATACCCACCTTCTATGTCTTTTTAAAGAGTAACCTATATTAGTCTATACGATATGCTATGTTTTGTGTATTAAAGATAGGAATACTGAACTATTCTCATCGGTTACACAAAAAGAAAAGTAGATTTATATTCTTATAGATTCCTCTACCCTTTATCAGCAGCAGCTCTCTCTGTATCTGTACCTCTTCTATTCTACTCTTCAATTATCTTAAGTTTGTAGGGTTGCAGCCAAAAAAAGAGAGAGAGAGAGAGAGAATCCAACTCGAAAGATCCTAACTTTAATCATTTCTCTGCCCCAATTCCACAGTTAAAAACGCAAACACCCATCCCTCTCTTCACTCTCCAACAAAAGATCATCAACCCAAGTTTTTATATTTGATGTGGGTCTTTGTATATGTTAAATGGATACCTTGTTCAGGCTAGTCAATCTCCAGCAATCTGATCAATCTTTCAATTCTACCAGCAGGACCTCCAGTAGCTCCAGATCCTCAAGACAAAACCATAGCAGTAACCATTATCAGTACCAGCAAGAAGACGAAGAATGCTTCAATTTTTTCATGGATGAAGAAGACTTCTCCTCGTCTTCTTCTAAGCATTACTATCCTTATCACCATCAACAACAACAACATCATCAACACACTCCATCCTCTACCACTACTACTAACACCAGCACCCAAACAACTACTCATCCTCCACTTGACTCCACCGATTTCTCCTTCTCTCTTTCTCGTGACCTCAACTTTGATTTCTCCAGCAATTGGTCCACGGACATCCTACTCGAAGCTGCCCGGGCCATCGCCGATAAGAACAGCGCTCGTGTTCAACAGCTGATATGGATGCTTAACGAACTAGCCTCTCCTTATGGTGACACCGAACAAAAGCTTGCTTCTTACTTCCTCCAAGCTTTGTTCAGTCGCATGACTGATTCTGGAGAAAGATGCTACCGTACTTTAGCTTCAGCTTCGGATAAAACATGCTCTTTTGAGTCCACAAGGAAAATGGTATTGAAGTTTCAGGAGGTGAGTCCTTGGACTACTTTTGGTCATGTTTCGTGTAATGGTGCAATCATGGAAGCTTTTGAAGGTGAAAATAAATTGCATATTATTGATATAAGCAACACATACTGCACCCAATGGCCTACTTTGCTCGAAGCTCTCGCAACACGCACCGACGAGACACCCCACTTGAGGTTAACCACTGTCGTGACAGCCAAAACCAGTGCAGTTAGTTCAAGCAATGGAGGATTAGCTGCAGTTCAAAGATTAATGAAAGAAATAGGAAACAGAATGGAAAAATTTGCAAGGCTTATGGGTGTTCCATTTAAATTCAATGTCATACACCACGCAGGTGATCTATATGACCTAAACTTCGCCGAGTTAGACATTAAAGATGATGAAGCTTTGGCCATCAACTGCGTTGGTGCTTTACACTCGATCAGTTCAGTGTCCAATCGCAGAGACTATGTCATCTCATGTTTCCGAAGATTACAGCCCAGAATCATCACTGTGGTCGAAGAGGAAGCTGATCTCGAGGTGGGCATTGATGGGTTAGAGTTCTTAAAAGGTTTTCAAGAATGCCTACGATGGTTTAGGGTTTACTTCGAATCATTAGATGAGAGCTTCCCAAGAACAAGCAATGAAAGATTGATGCTTGAAAGAGCAGCAGGGAGGGCTATCGTTGACTTGATAGCATGTCCACCGTCTAATTCCGTTGAACGGAGGGAGACGGCGTCGCGGTGGTCGGGACGGTTGCATGCCTGCGGGTTCACTCCGGTGACTTTCAGCGACGAGCTGTGCGACGACGTACGCGCCTTGTTGAGGAGATATAGGGAGGGTTGGTCAATGACACAGTGCGGGGATGGTGGTATGTTCCTGTCTTGGAAGGACCATCCTGTTGTGTGGGCTTGTGCATGGAGACCCTTCTGATTGATTGATCAGCGTGATGGTTTCATCTCTTTTCCCTTTTTTAGATTTTTTTGGGTGGAAGTTTAGTGGAGTGGATGGCACGTGTGATGGGTTCTTTTGACACGTGCATCAAAGTGAAGATAGAAAGGTTTGGGTAGGGAATTTGCTTTGATTTGAAAAAAAAATGAAGTAAACTATTTACTTTTCATCAACCTTTGTTTGATTACATAATATTACTTTTTACGGATTGATTAAATATGATTTTTAATTTGAAGTATATATATGTAGATTTCTTCCATCTTGGCATTTTCATATATTTAAATTTCAAAAAAAATTTGGAATCTAAAAAGATTAAGTTGAGTCTTTATTTATAATTTTTTGTAAAATTATGAACACTTTTTAATAAATATTTTTATTAGATTTTTTTAAATTCCGCAAAATCCCGTGTTAACAGAATTTTTATTAGAGTGTTATTGTCATTGTCTTTTATTATATTAAATCACCGGTCTTATTCCGCAAATCGTATTTGTAATTTGAGTAGGTTGGTTGAATTTGGGACGAAAGTTTTGTCTATTCTTTTGAAGCCAAAAGACATGCAATTAATTAATATCTAATGAAAAAAATACAAAGTTTAAGATTTATGTCTTGGTTTACTTATTTACTCTTTAACTTATATCATTTTTTTATTATCACGTATGTAAATCTGCTAAAAATAACATCTTTATTACGAAGAAATAAGGCTGCGTACTATAAGATTTTTTCAGACTCTATTTTATTGAGAAAATTCAAATTGAGTGTTACAATGTTAGGATACAACATTTGACTTATAATGCCGTGTCATCTGGTATCTCTGGAATTAAGCAGACAATTGAGACAAAAAAGTCATATTTTCTTAACTTGAATGGTTTGGTTCTATTCCTTTTAAAATTTGGTGTTTTCTCTTTGTTTTTTCCAAGTTTCGAAGTGGGTTTGGTATTTGGTGATATCAACGAATACGAGTGATGTACTTAATCACGTGTAATAACTAATCAAAAGTTGTTAGAACCTTACACCACGACCACAAAAGTTATTAGGATTGGTTAACGCTTTAACAGAATCCTTTTTCCTAAATGAATGTAATATATCAATATTATAAAAATCAGACCAGAAATTAAATAAATAAAACAAGAAGTTTAAGATTTAAAAGGTTTAATCAGTATTAGATAACTATAAAATTGAATAAAGATTAAATAAAATTAAAAAATTTAAAATATGACTGAGAAATATTGTCCTTATATATTGAAAATTTTGAAGTTTAATAAAAAAGAGATTATTAAATAAAAATTAATGTATTTATTTTAATTTATAAGAACTTATTAATTGATAAAAATTGATCGATTAATTAATAAATTAGTTGTTTTAAATAACAAAAGTTATTAAAACAATTCGAATTAAAAAGTTAAAAATTGAATCGAAAGGTTGAACGATTCAAAATTTTTGCTGTTGAGTCGATCAAATCAGTTGGATTTTTATTTTTTATAATTTTACCACCCAATGAGTAAAATTTTTATAAAAATCAAAATTGGAAAAACTTTCAAAGTTGTCTTAGTAAGTCTAATGATAGGTTAGATCTGTTTAAAAAGATATGTTTTTCTTATAAAATAATTTCTATTTAAATACAAATTTAATTATCCATAATAATGTGTAAATTATTTATTTATTAAGTTACTTATAGAATTAAGGGTAATTTTAAAAAAATCAAATTTTATTTAATTTTGTAAAACTAACCCAAATTTTAAAATTTAGCATTAAAATGCTTAAAATTTTAATTTTCAACTAAATTTAAAGTTAGGATCATTTAAATATTTTAAATAATTACTTGAATTTCAACTCAAAATTAAGAAATCTCTTCTTTGTAACTTATAATTTACCAACTTTTAGAGAGATTTCTCCCCCCCAAAAAAAAAAAGTTCTTACAATTTACACTCTATATTTGACTTTGGCAACAATGAGAATACAAAATCATTACTTTTAATCACTCAAACTAACTTGGGTGTTTCTCAATATCTTGTTTTGGTGCCTAATCCTCCATCTTCCACATCAGCTCCATAGCCATTGATAAACCAAAGGATCCCACCACCAACTCTCTTATCTAAAGAGGTGGCCCCTCAAACCTCAAGAAAGCAATTTGGATTCCCTTCATGGTGGGAGTGGCAAGGAGGTTTAAGAAGCTTGGTACTTTTTTGGCCTTTTGAAAATAGACCAAATGAAAGTTCCTATTAGTGGGAGCTTCTTTTTAGGCTTCCTCTTCACATCTCAATCGTTTTGATGAGACTTGCCTGCTTCTTCCAGCTTAACATTACCCCACTCCTTTTGTTCACTTTCCTTTTTTCCTTCCTTTGTATCACTTTTCTTTCTCCATTCACTCAAAAGTCTTTTTATTTCCTTTTTGGTGTTCTACACCAATAAAAGTAGCTGCTTTATGTTCATGACCATAACCAATGCAAAATCATGTTACCAGTTGATAAAATTAGAGCCAAATTACTAACATACTAATGCGTATATTATGATTCATAAAAATCGTTTACTCGAGACGGTTTCTTTATTCGTAGATACAATATTAAAACCGTATATTACTTAATGGTAAATTTAAGTTTAAGAGGGTTTAAAATAAGTTTTAATATGCTTCAAGCCCTAATTCAAGGGTTGTTCCTAAATCACCCTATATATACTTTTCATGTGATAATTTTCCTCTTTCAAAAAGATACATAGGCCCGCCCATGTATCTTTCTTTAATGGGGTTAAACGCTTTAAGCCGTTTGATTTCTTTCCACCATTGACTAAGACCTGGTAGCTGTTGAAGCTTTTGCTTGAATGGGACCAAGTTGTGAAGAAAAAAGAGTGAGGAAGGAGTGGTGGCTTCTGGTCTGGCTTTAGAAGCTTAACTTCCGTGCAATGGCTTTCGGCTTTATGGCCTTAGAGCACATGCTATGTGTACTTTAGCTTCTGGTATTATTGGCAAACCAAAACTTCTTTTTTCCTTCATTATTTCTAGTGGGTGACTCATAAGCTGCACCATCTTCCCC
This sequence comes from Erythroxylum havanense, assembly GCA_024752395.1. Lineage (NCBI taxonomy): Eukaryota > Viridiplantae > Streptophyta > Magnoliopsida > Malpighiales > Erythroxylaceae > Erythroxylum > Erythroxylum havanense. Next base: position 4,807,286 of record JANTNU010000235.1, on the reverse strand, counting down.
ACACTCCAACAAAAGAAGATACAAGAGGTTGCATACCTTTTTTAAAAGCCCTAGACCTACAGGATGTCTCCCATTCCTCTTAGAGGATATGGTCGGGATTTGTTTCTCAATATTTATGTTGTAATCGTTTTGTTTTCTTTTCCTTGTAACAAAAAAAAAAAAGCTCTAAACTTTAACATCCTAATAAGATGATATAGTCATTAGACAAGAGAACAAAGCACTCTAATTAAGTTTAAGCAAAAGATATTAGTGAGAAAATAAAAAACTTAATAAGGAAACGAACACAGAGATTTACGTGAAAAACCCTACAGAATAGAAAAAATCATAGGCGTAAATGACAGCGTATCTCCTAACATCACTTAAATCGTAGACTTATACGATTACAGAAAGCTATACGGTCGTCACACATGATCCTATATGTTATCCACACATGATCCTATATGTTATCCACACAAGTGTGTATACGAAAGTATATGTCTTTACTCTTTATATTGTTACAAAGACTTACACAATCGATCTACACATTTGTGTAAATCAAAGGCATAAACCTTTTACATCCTACATGACCTTGTATTTCTACGGAAAAACTTTTTATATCTTATATTTAGTTGTTAGTCATTCTCATAAATCATATAGTTATCATAATTGACGCTAAAAATCTGATCTTTTGTAATGTTATTTGATTGTTGGTTCAAATTCAATTTGATTTTGGATTAAATAAAAATATAATATATAACCAATATTTAAGCTTTTTTTAGATCTTCAAATTTTGGTTCAAAAATTTAAACTTTTTTAAGAAATTAATTTTGAATTTCACGTAAATTTTAATCAATTGACTTTTATTTTTTTTACTTTAGATTAAATAAACTCTATTTACAATAAAAGAATTGTTTGCACTTTCACCATCATAGTTTTGAGATATGTTCAAATTAGAAAAGAGTATTTATTAGATGTTTTAGAGACTTTATACTTATCTTGTTATTTTAAATTTCTTAATTTACGCATATTTTTCACTTTACAAGAATCCTTTATTATGAAGGTATAGAAAGGGGTCACCGTTTTCTTTTTATATTTTTACAAAGAAATTATTTCCGTGATGTGAACTTGTGATTTTGTGCTCACAAAGGAGTAACATTACCGATTGCTCTAAAACGCATCTTCTTAATAATGCATATTGATATATACAAAATTAATGCTTATAATTAAATAATAAATTTGGCTCAACTGGTATTGACATTGTTAGGTGGATCACTAGAACTCACAACCTGTGTTCTTGTGCCACTTCTGGTTTAATATGTGATTGACCCAATAAAAGAGCCCAATTCCTGATCAGTCTTGCTTACCCATTTGGGCTATTAAACCTTTGCACAACCTGTGTCAAGTCAGCAAAACATAGTTGAACATTCTCCACTTGAGTAAAAGACACAGGACTGTAGTTTTAAAAATTTTAGAACTTTTTTTTTAATTTGCAATTATTTTGAAAAATTTTGTTAAAAAATAATAACAAAATACACGTAATAACTGATTATTTAACATCAATCAGTTCGGATCTCCACTTAATTTCACCTAAGCTTCTTTCAGATAATGGATAGTTCACTCAAGTTTGAGTTCAACGACAATCGTACTTGTTTTTGCTATGACTGATTATTTAGCATCAGTCGGTTCAAATCTCCACTTAATTTTACCTACTTTCAGGTAATGGATAGTCCACCCAAGTTTGGGTCAAATGACAATTGCAACTGAAATGACTATGTTACTTACTGTAATTAAGCCAAGTATTTGAAGATGCAGAGAGTTCATCACATATCCATAAAAAGGTATGCACTTTTTCAAAGCTCATAGTAACATCACCTTAACAAATAGATTTTTGGGTTATGAGTAAATGCCTTTGAAGAGTAGTGAAACCAGCTAAAAAATAAGCAGATAGCATTAACATTATTATACACTAAAGTTTATAGTAATCGTGCTATTTACTACACTCAACTAGAAGGAAGTCTCCACTTCTTATGCCAGTAGATTGACACTCTTGGCCAAGCTGGGAATCCAAAATTGTAATCAAGCGGTCGATCGGCAGGTCCCCCAACTATCAAAGGTAACCACACATATCGTGAGTCCCTCAAATCGGCCGGATTCCATCGATCTGCCATGAAAATGAATGAACCAGGCAATCCTGGTAAAGGTATGACAAATGTGCTTTGTGCAAAAAAAGTTGTCAGTCGAAATATCTTGTTCCCTCCAACACAAGGGTTTCCCATGGTCTCCCATGGACCCATAACCAACTCAGCTGCATGCGCTAAGGCCTCATTTGGTGCCCAGCCAGTGCATCCTGATGTGATCATGTAGTAAGTCCCTTCATGCTTAAAGAGAGCCGGGGCTTCCCGATGCTGTCCGACAAGAATTTTTCTCACGTCGTGTGTGACATCAAGATAATCTTTAGTAAGAGGTCCAATGTGGAGTTCACTGTTGTCCTCAGAGGAATATATGAGATATGCCACACCATCATCATCTTTGAATACTGTCATATCCCTGCTTTCACACCCATGTGGTCGTTTGCTGTATAGGTAATCAAAAGGACCCGTAGGGTAATCGCTAACCGCAACACCGACACCAGCTTTCGTGTAGTTGACATCATCAATATGCATCCACATTACATATTTCCCTGTATATCCATTGTATATAACTTTCGGCCTCTCAAGCACGTTGGATTTGTGAAGATCATGAGTTTCATTTGTCTCTTCTGCCGCCAGCACTATACCTTCGTTTTTCCAGCTCCATAGGTCCTTGGAGGAGTAGCAACCAACTCCAATAATGTCAACCTAAACCAAAGTGCATAAAAAGATCATATCAACTTAAATAAGTGGATATATTCAAAAGACTAAACGTGTTAATAAAGATTAATGAGCACAAGACAATATATTAAGAACATTATGAGGTGCTAGACTCCATGAGCATATGTAAAACATTAGGCCTGAGACTTCATTTTGATTTGATCCATACAAGGAACAAAATAAAATAATCATCATAAAATCTTCGAACATGACTAATGTCAAACAATCCAGAACTACTATTTCAGAGAAAGTAAATCAAATCCCTGTGCATGTTAAAATTATAGTTTGAAAGCACTAGAAAAGCTTCCCTGCGCTTAGCAAATACTTCGATACATCAATTTTGAGGGATTAAGTTGTATTTCTCCTGCTCACTAGCACACTACACTGCTGTTTCTATGTCTACCATAGATGGGAAAGAGTTCTGAAATCGAAGACTAATCAATTCAGCTGATTTCTGAGGCTTTGGACAGGACTGGTGCAACTTAATCCAGTCAAAAGAAATTATGCAAGAACTAGTTTCTTAAGAGAGAAATGGACAATGATCGAAAGTTGTACCAGAAAATGGGAAGATGGAAGAATATAACCTAAGGAATCATATTGCAAGAGAAAACTATTTTTCAATAGAGCTCCTAGCAACTATATAAGGAAATAAGGCCCTCAAGTACCTTTAAAAAACATATACTATTTTATCTAAAAGATCTTGCAAAACATACGGAAACAGAGATGGAGCTGAACCACAATATATAAGACCTTGAACAGAAATGTTGACTTAACACCACCTTTGTTATCCAAACGTCAGTTTCGTATATTTGACCATCCCACCAGTTTCAATTTCCCTCAAATATGTATTAACTAACATAAACAAATCCAAAGATCAATCTGTGAACCACACAATTGAATGCCAGAAACTTCAAGTGAAACTTCATATCATCCCCAGCTCAACTACCCAGGCAAAAGAATGTTATGTAGATTTTGCAATTCCAACACATGGAAGCTAAGACCAACCAAAAGAACATGATTACTCTATATATCAAACCTACATCAGAATGATTGATATTATAAATCTGATCAGTACCAAGTTACATTTGGCATTTAATTATAACAACTCAAAATGGAAACAGATCTCATACCACTGACTATTAAAGTTGATATTTACTTGGTGATCATTGAACCAATGAATCCAGTATAGGGGTCAAACAGAATCCACTTTCAATATTTGATGGAATCACTTAGAAGTTAAGTTTTCCACTGGTTTGGAACACAAAACAATTTCTCCCAAAAGGTGAATTCGATAATACAGAAAACATGTTGCCAAAGCAGAGTATTGTGAACAAGAATCGAGTATACTATTTCGGCAAATTAAAAGAAGAAAACACAATGAATTTTCTTTACAATATTTTTATAGAGGAATAAGGACTGTCAAGAAGCTGGTGATAGAATATGGCAAATGAATATCTCCCACTTACCCGTGCTGCTGCTTTCTTGTGAGCATGAAATGTTGGTCCATCTTTGTACTCTCCGTACCAATAGTATGTCCTAGATTTCTCATCATACAGAATGCCCCCTCCATGAGCTTGAATAGGATTCCCGTCTGTATCCAACCAAATCCTCCCAGGGTAATAGTAAGAACTATCATTGCTATCACTATTAGTCGGGCCTATGGCAGTTTTCATACCAGGAAAGAATATGTGCCTAAGTTGCGAACTTTCATCAAGAAATTCATCAATCAGTGTGGTTGGCTTTTGAGGCCGTCGTTTTGCTGCACGTGGTGATCTTTTCCTAGGTGGGGGAATTTGAATATTCTCATGTTCAACTTCTTCAAGTTCACGAATGACAGGGCTATGACCCATACCAAATTGGGCCACTCTACCTTTAGCACCATAGTGGTTCACAAGGGAGTATAAATGAAGAAATAGTAGAAATCCCACCAAACTCCAAACCACTGTAGACAATGAACATCTGCTCCCTGCAATGTAATTGAAAGAGGTTGATTTCCTGTATTTGTTCCTCATCCTCATATTCTTTCTCTTTTACCTCCAATGTAACACTGCAATTAAAAGAATGGAACATGTAGAGATCGAAGTAACCGGACCAAACATGAGCAATGGCGAAACTGTTTTATATTAGTTATTGAAATGATAAGAACGCTCAAGACTCCAGAGCAAAAAAATAATTGCACATATGAACTCAGAGATGGTTCTTTGCTAAACATCGAATGACAACAATTGGTAATAATCTCCCATAGAAACGAAAATGCATAGCACAATCAGCAGAACAATTGTTCTACGTAATCAATTATCGAAAGCTATTCCATCATTTCTGCATCGTTCAATGCGTTTAAAGATATTAAAAAGAGGTTCTGTCCCAAATAGCAGATCAAATAAGAATCCCAATTTGAAAGAACTGATCTTTTCACCCTCTCTTTCCTCGAGCCAGTTTCGTATTAAATTCAATTTTAGAAAATGCATAAGAAGAAATGAAGTCCAACACGAAAGAAGAAGAACAAACACATAGAACCAACACTTGAGGACCAAAGTCAAACACCTTACCTGCCAAGAACCTAACCATGAAAGAAGCCAAATTTCCAGACATGGGTTTCAAAGGTGGAAGCTTTTTAGAATTCAAGCAACAAACAGACCCAACAAAGCAAACAATTCACATACAACTTCACTGTACCATCCACAACGAGCCATAAAGCTCTCTCCTGACACAGTTACAGCAATTTACAGTGAGGTCAAGAGCAGAGGAAAAGGGGAAATACTGAATTTGGGTATGCTTGGTTGTTATGGTTCAATATGGATCTAAGGCGGTTGATGACAAGTTACGATGACTTAAGACCAAAGATGCTGTCTTTGTTCCTCTCTCTCTCTCTCTCTTTCTTTCCCTTATCCCAGTAAGACCAAAGATGTTTGTTGGGAGATGATGTGTTGGGTCTCTCAACTCCCAACTCAATGGGATTCGTATGTCCTGCAGTGACACTTTCCTCTGTTCATTTACATTTTCTTTATCTCGTACTTCAAAATGATTAATATTTAGAAAGCATATTAATTATCAATGATTTAAGAGTTTAGAGAATCCAATTATACATGGACTGTTAATCATGATCAGGAAGAAAGATAATTAATTATGTTAGATTCACTTGATAAAATAAATAATTAAGTCACATAAATGAATCTAAATTTTAAATTTGTTATATCTACTCCTTCCTTTTTAGGTTATTTTATTTTCACTTCTCTCTTTTTTTTTCTTCTATCATAAATTTATTTTATTTTATTTTGAATAACAAAAGAAATTAATGTAATGATTCTTCAAATCTATGAATGATAGGTTTGGTAGTGATTAAGTAATAATACTATAATAGTTTAGTAGTTTGTTTTGTTGCGACACTCAAGTAACTTATTTGTTTGACCTTTAAATTACCAATCTCTAAATTATTGATAAATATAGATTTAAAATAATGTTTTAAAAATCGACCCGTTATGTCAATTTTATATACAAAAATTTTGAACTGACCAATTTTTTAGTTCGGTTTTTAATTTTATAATTACATTCAATTTAACAATCTTTATTGTTAATAACCGATTAATTTCGTAAAGTAATTATTTTTATAAACTAAAATAATTTGATTAATTTGTATTTAGTAGTATATTTTTTATTGAACTTTAATTTGTTGATAAATATTTTAATTATTTTTAAAATTTATTAATTATAGTTAATATTTAACCAGTTTTATAAGAAAGTAATATTATTCGAACTTGTTTTACTTTTTCAGCTTTCTGTCTAATTTTTAAAATTAAAAAGCTTAACAAATTCATTAAATAATTAAAAAGCTTAACAAATTCATTAAATATTAAGTTTCTTTCTCCATCACAAGCATTGCCAATTAAAGTAAGAGGTAGTTGTAGTACTTGTGGAAACTTAAACTAAAGAAGGTGCCTGTGCTAATTAGGAAGTTTGAGCTTTCTTTCATTTCGACCCTGTACACGATATTCTCCTCCTCCGATCCATAAGCTATGCAAGCATGAGAAATAATTGCAGATGCTTCTTGAGAGTGCATGAATCACAAAATCCAATTCCTTTGTACCTTGATCTCGCATATGCAATCTCTGCGATGCAGGAAATGGGAATGGAGTGATATGGAACATCTAGATAAGCTCCTATCCCTTTCTTGACAAGCATTGGGGACCGAGGTTAGTACTAAAACCACCATCGAGATTGAAAGGACTAACATTGATGCCCGTAACAGTCGGGCCAAACCCCGAAATGGCTTGCGTCGGTGCTTTTCAATGTCTTCTTCACGATCAGGAACTTTTGTCACCTCGGGGAATTTATCAAACATGTCCTGGAAGATCAGCCGTAAGCCCAAGCCACGACGTGGAGGGACCGAGCTCTCTGTTTATTTCTGTAGCTCATCTGTTTGCTTTGTCTACCGCTAGTTCGATTGGACATCTCCCCAAAATATCACCCAACTTCTGTCCACCTTCAACCAATCCCCAAGCATAGACCAACCACAGTTTGCTTTTGTTGATCACGCCTCCGGATGCCATGTGTCTACTCACTGATTAAATCTCAGTGACTTCCCAGTTTGCTTGTCTGTTCCTGCTCTATATTCCTTTTGCCAATATCATCCATCGTTGTTTTGTAAGTGGGAGTAGCAGCTAAAACACCAGATGAGTCAACCTTCCTCAAGTGACCAATCATTTAGTCTCCGCTGTCAACCTGGAAGTCACTTTTGTTAGAATTTTCATCAAACTAGTCATACTTTTGTGCATGAAATCTTGCGTTCCCGATAGACGGATACGGTATTTTTTCATTAAAATTTATCCACGCATGAATAAGGTTTAATAGATTATGATAGAAACACTGTAAACAGAATAAAAGTTCTGTTTTCATAATTTTGCAAATTATGCTATTATAAAATGCATACATTGTCATGAATATAGTCATACATTGAATATTGTCCAACACATCTTTTTTAATCAAAAGATCGTTTTTTTAAATCTAAGAAAGTATCTAAATATGATCTGTCGTTGTTACTACTAAGGTCGGCTTGGGCAAAAGTAGGGTAGGCACCGGCTCAGGACCCATCTTTATAAATGATAAATTATGACCTATTTTTATTCTGATAAAAAATAAAATGAAACAAAATAAGACCTACTCTTGCCCTCATAAAAAACAACAAAAAGGATATATATTTTGTTCATTTTTATTCTATATAAGGGCTCAAACATAAACAAAAATAGAAACTTTTTTTACTTTATCCGGGGCTTATAAAATATTAAGAACAATACTGGTTACTACTTGTAAACGATCTAGAAGGGGTTTGAATAAATTTTTAAACCTTTTCGTAAAGTTCTACAAAAAATTCAGAAGTTAATTCACACAAAAACAATTTAAACAAATTTAAATGCAAAGAATAGGGAAGAAGAACAAACACTGTTTTTATAGAGGTTCGGTGCTAAGACCTACGTCCTCTACCTAAGCTCCCACTTAGGATTTGGCAAACCACTTTACTACATACTTTTTAGTTTAGTGTGAACTCTTACAACACCATTTGATTTCCGACTCAAGCTACCCTTACAATAGATTTGTTTTTCGGCACAAATCCTACCTCACAAGTGACTTTTTACTAATCACTCAACTCACAATAATAATGAGATAAAGATGAAAGAATAATGCTCAATACAGATTTAAAACAAGCTAAGAGCAATATAGAGCAAGTTTGGAACAATAATGGAATTCTTTTGCTTTTTCGACTTCGGTACACGATCCCTTGATGTTCCTCAATTTATTTGCAGACTCTAGGATGATTGTAGCCGTTCAAGAAGTCTACTAGCCGTTGTACATTGCCCATAGACGTTGCTTGATTTCTTCCTTTCTATTTGTAGAATGATTCGGATAAATTTTGTTCAGCTCTATCTGATAGTCGACTAGACGAGCTATTATAGTCGACTAGTATCAACGTTTTTCACTGCAGGTTTCATCTCCGCTCTTCGATCAGTCGACTAGTTCTCCTATCCACTTGATTTGTAGTCGACTTGTAACATCTTAGTCGACTTGTTTCAAGCCCCATCTGATGAATCTTAATT
>JANTNU010000235.1:4776444-4788509 GCA_024752395.1 Erythroxylum havanense | reverse complement strand
TGTGTGTCATCCCTGGATACTTCTGCTCTGATACCAATTGTAAACGATCTAGAAGGGGGGTTGAATAGATCTTTAAACCTTTTCGTAAAGTTCTACAAAAAATTTAGAAGTTAATTCACACAAAAGCAATTTAAACAAATTTAAATGCAAAGAATAGGGAAGAAGAGCAAACATTGTTTTTATAGAGGTTCGGTGTTAAGACCTACGTCCTCTACCTAAGCTCCCACTTAGGATTTGGAAACTACTTTACTACACACTTTTTAGTTTAGTGTGAACTTTTATAACACCACTTGATTTCCGGCTCAAGCTACCCTTACAATAGATTTGTTTTCCGACACAAATCCTACCTCACAAGTGACTTTTCATTAATCACTCAACTCACAATAATAATGAGATAAATATGAAAGAACAATGCTCAATACAGATTTGAAACAAGCAAAGAGCAATATAGAGCAAGTTTGGAACAATAGTGGAATTCTTTTGCTTTTTTGACTTCGGTACACGATCCCTTGATGTTCCTCAATTTATTTGCAGACTCTAGGATGATTGTAGCCGTTGGAGAAGTCTACTAACTGTTGTACATTGCTCATAGATGTTGCTTGATTTCTTCCTTTCCATTTGTAGAATGATTCGGATAAATTTTGTTCAGCTCTATCTGATAATCGACTAGTCGAGCTATTATAGTTGACTAGTATCAACGCTTTTCACTGCAGGTTTCATCTCCGCTCTTCGATCAGTCGACTAGTGCCATGATAGTCGACTAGTTCTCCTATCCACTTGATTTGTAGTCAACTTGTAACATCTTAGTCGACTTGTTTCGAGCCCCATTTGATGAATCTTAATTTATTAGTTGACTAGTGATATGTTGGTCGACTTGTACTGACTCCAACGAATATATTTATTCGGATCTTCCCATAATCTTCATGTTTAAGTCTCTTGTATATTGAAGATTATTTCCTTCTTGATTTCACCATGATTTATAATGCTGTCTTGATTTATTTCAATCCAAATCACCTGAAATAATTTCTTAACCAATTCTATACATTTTATTATTATCAAAACATAAGTGGGATTTAATTTGTTAACCACCATTGGTTCAACACTACTAGTTATACTACTATGAAAAATCTTAAGGCAGTACTCAAATAGGTTTTTCCTCCAATTCCTCCAAGTATGGACCTTCGTCTGTCATTGTTGTTGCCGTTATGTGAAGCAGACTAAATATCAACTTTTTTCCTTCTAGCTATCTGGTACAAGATCCCAAAAAAGGGATAGATTATTGGAAAAAGGTCATAAGATGGGTTGATTGATTGTTTGACCTTTCTTCATCTTCCATCAAAATCAGTTCCTACAACTACAATTATCAATTCCTCCATTCATGTATTTGTGTCTTGGTCATGCTTCAGCTAATAAAATTTCGTCTTTAATTTATGTATGCTTTTAGGTTTTACAAAGTTTGAGGGTATGTTTGGTTCACTTGGAATAATGGTAATAAGAATTATAATGATTATAGTAAGGGATATAAATGGATATGATTTTCATTCCTCATTGTATTAGGAGTTATGGATTATTGTCCCAAAGGGGGATATAAAAATACTATTAGTCCAACCATAATATATTACTAACTCTTTTTTTATTCCTTACTCGTTCCTTTCTTCCCATACCAACTAACAAAGCACCCCTTCGTCATTTAAATGTTTAGATTGTCAACTTGCAAAACAACATGCCTTGTCCTTTAATACTAATGATTATATTTATGAACGTCCATTTAACTTGATTCATTATGACATTTGAGGTCCTTGTCCTATTTCCTTTGTCAATAGATTTCATTACTTTGTATTATTTATCGATGAATAGTATAGATTCACCCAAATATGTTTTCTACAAAAATGTTTTGAGTTATCACAAATTTATATCACATTTGTCACCATAATTAAAACTCAATTTTCTCGCACCATTTCAACTATTCACACAAACAATGCTATAAAGTCTTGAGATTCTTCTTTACTTCAATTTATTAGTTAATAAGGCATTGCTTTTCAACGTTTATGTCCTCATTCTTCCTAACATAATGGACAAGCTGAACGAAAATATGGCCACATTCTTAATCCTATTTAAGCTCTTCTTCTTTTTTTACCCTCATATCCAGAAAAATTTTAGGGAGAAGCAATACTTATTGTCGTGTATACCCTAAATCGAATTCTCACTTTAGTTCTTCATAATTTATCTCCTTTTGAAAAATTGTTTAGTAAGACTCGTGATTATTCAATCATGCATCCCTTTTGGTTGTGCTCTGCTTTATTCTTTTGCAATCTTGTGAATGCACAACATTAGAACCTCGTGCTTAACCATGTGGTTTCCTTGGTTATGGATAAAACACAAAGGGTGTCGCTGTTGGGATCCTATTTCAAATAAATTATGCTTTTCTAATATGTTACCTTCTAGGAAAATACCATGTTTATTATCTTTCCAAATCTCATCACTTTGTCATTACTGAATCTTTATTCTTTAATAATTTGTTGAGTTGTTTCCAAATTTCGATATAGGTAACTCTAATGTACTCAATATGAGCTTGTACCCACCTGTTCCCTTGATGATCCTGCACCTATTTCTACATTTGATATCACTTTTTGTCATTCTATTTAAGTAAGATAAATTCCTCTTCATCTTATTGATTTTCACTATTATTCTATTATTGTAACTCTCTATGAGCCTCATTTTTACCATGAGGCAAGTACTGACCCTCTTTGGTAGTAAGTTGTGACTGAAGAACTTCAAGCCTTAGAGAAAAATCATACCTGATTTAGTTGATCTTCCTCCAGTGACATACATATTGGCTAGAAATAGGTTTACAAAATCAAAACTTGTCATAATGGCTCTGTTGAACGTTACAAAGCTTGTTTAGTAGCTAAAGGTATACTAAAAATTATTATTTATCTATTACATAATGCTTTCGATTATTTTTCATCTAAAATAATATGTTATTTGAGTTTTAAAATGTAATATAACATCGTATTTAAACTATAAATAAACAACATAAAAAGGATGAAATTATGTGAATTAAATAATACCATAAAAATAAATAATAATTTTTAAAAAGTCACGATTGAAATGGAAAAATATAAATTAGTTTTTTATAAGAAAAACCAATAATTTTTTAGTGCTCTCAATAGTATTTAAGAATAGGAAAATTTGCTAAGCCTCACTGGATCAAATTTGATTGAAGTGGACTTGTTGAACCTAAACTGATTTAATTTTGAATCAAAATTGAGCTTAAGAAGTTGAATCAAACAATATAAAAAGTTTAACTTCATGTCATAAAATGATATTATCTTGAGCTTAACCATTTAAGTCAAATTATACGACCAAATTCGATCAAACTTCAAATTAAGTTTGGATCCGGTCGGTGACACCAATTAGGGTGTGCTTGTTTGGTGGGAATAAAGAGAGAGGAATGAGTATGGAATGAAAAATAAAGTTTAGTAAGAAGTTATGATTGAATGACCTATACTTTCATTCCTAATTTTTAGATATTGCTCTATTCCTCTTCGTTATGAGAGGAATGGGAGTCATTCCTTCAATATCCTTTCATATTTTTAATTAATATTATAATTAATTAATTAGTTACAATATTTTAATTAATTAATGTATTATATTTAATTAATTAAAATATTGTAAATAATTAATTAATTACAGTATAATTAATTAAGATACAATTGATTCATTAATTAAAATATTTTAATTAATTAATTATATTATTTTAATTAATTAAAATATAATTATTTTTATTTTTAAATAATTTTTACAAACTATCCATTATCAATAATAATAATAATAATAATAATAATTTTTTCTTAATCAAATATCATAATTATAAAAATAATATTTTATATTTATCATTATATTTATTCAGTCCAAAGTCATTCTTTCCCTAAACAGGCAGACCGCAGATGTGCTTCTATGTCTCTGCTTGCCAGTCCAATTTCGCTGGACAATCAGTCACTTCCATCTCCGACACGACACGAGCCAGTGGTCCATTCACCAATAACAACTCGCCACGTTGCAGAGCACCCAATAAAGCATTCCCTAACTTTCACGCGCGTCAAGTTGAGGACAACCATTAGTAAAGATCTTCTCGGCTCGTCGTATTAAATTCAAACCCTCTTCATGGAATCTTCTACTGATTGGTTCATCCAAAGCGAAACTTCCGTAACGACATTCGTTCGAGTGCGGGCGTTTTTAGTGTATGCACCTGTCAGTGAGATGCGAACGGTCCATGAAATCATGACCGAAAAAACGACCCAATCATGAATTAAGATCTTCGGTCCAATATTATCCTGTCTTATTCTGTCTCATAAAATTTTAACTATTTATTTTACAGAAGTAGGGTTCACGCGAGACTTACATAAGATTCACATAAATAAACGGCTAAGATTCATTGGATACAATAAAACATCGTAATATTGGACAGAAAATTTGGACTCTCCAATTATATATCGGAAAAATAACTAATTTACCCCCGCAAGTAAATAATAGTATAATACTGTTGACTATTTGTATGCGGTTATTAACTTATTTACCAACCCGAGAGAGGCAGAGGGAAAGGTAGACAAGGGAAGGCTTGAGAGGAAGAGAGGCTTTCCTCGCACTTTGTAGATCTTTTGTGTTTGATTCTCTCTTATCAGTAATGGGTTTATGGGAAGCTTTCCTTAATTGGCTTAGAAGGTCAGTTCTCCATTTTGTTTCTTATATTTGCAGACGTGTTTGTGTCAACATATGTGGGTATTGCTTGATTGTTTCATCTCTTTGTGCGACTGGTGGGGTGTTGATTTCTGGGTTGTTTTTTGGTTTAATGTAAGGAGGGACCTTTCTTGTTCTTCTCGACTTTTAAAGGAGGTTAATCTTTGGCCCGTTTGCCGAAATTTTTTCTGAAATTTTCTTTTCATAATGATTTGTTTGCGCGAGCAGTTGATGGTTGGACTCTGATTTAATGATACCCTTCCTGCGTTCTAGTTTTTTTTGTTTTTGTTTTTGTTTTTGTTTTTCATCGATGGAATCGTGCAATTGAGGTGGCTCAATGGTAGAATAGTGCTTCTTATATTGATGCTGATTATAGTTAATGGAGTTAATGTGATCCCTCTGATAAGGGGAAAGTTTGAATTGGTGGAGATATAAATGGAGAAATTTTCTTGGAGGAAAGGATTGTATTTGAAGTCCTGCAGGTTAACATTCAATGAAATTAGTCAAAACCTTGAAGGTGGGAACTGTTACTGTTCATACTGCTGCAAAAACAAAAAAACAGTTACGGTAGGAAGTTTCGTATCTGCAATTTACGTGCCTTTTAATCTTTTACATGCTAAGGGGGTGATTCTAAATTTTAGAATATTCTGTGCCTTTTGTCATATGTGGATAAGCAGATGATTGGTTCCTCGTGTGTGGACCTCTGGTACATGGATCTTTTCCTCCTCAAGTTCTCGAACAACTTTTAGATGGTTAATTTTTGTGAGTGTTGACATGTCCACTACTCTTTGGGATTCCATTCACTTTAGGAAGTCAATAAATCACCTGGAAGTGCAAATTGTTGATAATAGGAATCCAGCTTAGCTCTGAAGGTTACGTTTCTTAGATATTGCACCATGTGAGAGGAGGGAAATAAACTAAACTAACAGTATCAGTAAAGGAAACACAAAATTGATAACATTCGTAGCCGTTAGAATATTTAGACTCTTCTTTTGCTAACCTTCCTGGAAGGTGTAAACAGGTTTACTTGTTTCTTCTCTTAATTCCTGCTATACAGCAAAAGAAAAAAAAAATGGGAGCATTCAGTATAAGGTGGGTGATTTTCTATAGTTATATGGAAAATTCAATATTAAGAATCCATTTTGAGATGTCTTCCTGATGACCTTTTTGATGTGGCCTCTGTATTTGTCCTCTTGTAGCAAACTCTTTCTTTAATTTCCCCTACTCTGTTCTGATTGTTATACCTTATCAGTGAACTTTCTTGTTTGCAACTGAGGGCTGTGACAGACTGAGAAATAGTTAATTTTACCAGACTTAAAAGGAAAAATGTTTAAAATCTCAACCGTCAAAGTTTGAACAAAGTATTTGTCAGGCATTGTTATGGAATTCATGAGCATTCTGTCATGTAGCTCTAGTATGTTGGCTACCTATTTGTCGTGGGTAGTATACTAGTTGCATTTCTATCCATTTGTGTCCTATTGCATAATAAAGTTGCACATTTCTAATGGAATATGTATTGAACACCATTGCTGTTTAGCTCTGCCGAAAAGTGTCTCATCCTAAGGATTTGTCTTCTATTGAAGTGGAATAAGCTAACTTTTAGCTTTTTCATTGCTTCTGTATTCATTTCATGACATTTTTTGAGGATACTAATCCTGCAGGTTTTTTGTTGTACATGTAATTGCAGCCTCTTTTTCAAGCAGGAGATGGAGCTATCTTTGATAGGTCTTCAAAATGCTGGAAAAACTTCTCTTGTAAATGTTGTAGCAGTAAGTACATAAATTGCATATCTAATAGTGCCATCTCTGCCCCTTTGTCAACTTAAGTTTCAAACTAACTTGTTGGTCTTTTTTGTAGACCGGAGGATACAGTGAAGATATGATCCCTACGGTGAGTTACCTATCCAGAAGTTTACAGCTTTCATTTGCCAAATCCATTCTTTCAAAAGGATTATAGCTACACTTCTGCCAACACCCCTTTTGCAGTTCATCGACTACATTTAATCAAGATAGGTGCCATATCTGTTAGTGTTTTGGCTACTATGATATCAATCTATGGATTATCATTCATTTTCAGGTAGGATTCAACATGAGGAAAGTAACCAAAGGAAATGTCACCATAAAGTTGTGGGATCTTGGAGGTCAACCTAGATTCCGTAGCATGTGGGAGAGATATTGCCGTGCAGTTTCAGCTATTGTGTATGCACCTACTCCTGTCTCATATAGCTCTTGATAATTGTCAAATAACTGGTAGTCTTTCTTTGGGAGTTTAGCTCTTACAATGTTTGCAATATCTGTAGTTGTATCAACATTTATTGATAAAAATGTTTTCTGGAAACTCGGTTGATTATTTTTGTTCCCTCCTTTTATCTTGTAGTACAGAGTCCTTAAAAGTTATTAGATCCTGAAATTCTGTAGCTGGTTCATTAAGACCAACGCCAAAGGGTCTATATTCAGTTAGACAATTATCAGATGCAATTGTTTTTCTTTTGTAGAGCTTTGACTTGAATGGATCTTATGAAATCGACCTGGACAGGAACTTTTACTTCTTTTATGTATTCGTTTAGATGTGAATTGAACATTTTTGGAACACAGACGTTACTGATAAACATTGGTTGTCGGTGGAACTGAAGTTAAGATGAGAATGTTTTTGTATTTTGCTGATAAACATTGGTTAATGCATAGTTATGTGGTCGATGCTGCGGATCCTGATCTGGTGAGTATCTCAAGAGGTGAACTTCACGACTTGCTGAGCAAACCGTCACTCAGTGGTATCCCGTTATTGGTGCTAGGAAACAAGATTGACAAGCCAGGAGCTCTGTCGAAACAGGCTTTAACTGATGAAATGTAAGAGAACAACCTTTGTCCTGATAATTTAAGTACAAGTGTGGTACACTTGCTATTTTAAGGATAATATTGATGGGGTATTGAAAAGAGATGACACTTTTTCGACGCAGGGGACTGAAGTCGATAACTGACAGAGAAGTTTGTTGCTTTATGATCTCTTGCAAGAACTCAACCAACATAGACTCCGTGATTGATTGGCTTGTGAAGCACTCAAAGTCAAAGAACTAAGCCACGCCCTGTCTCATGCGTTCTGTGTGTGTTTAAAATGAGGATTCAGGTTGGCCATTTGATGCAGAGTTTCGCACATTTAACCTTAAAAATCTTGATGTTTTAGTCATTTGTGTCCCTTTGAGCTTATTTGTTCTGTATATTGGTGAGTACCCGGTTGAGAATGGTTGTGATTTTGTTGATTCTTGACTAACCCTTGAAGAACACAAATTTGATGATGTTTTGGATCCAGGAAACAGCACCGTTAGGATAAGATCCGTCCAGTTCATTGTGATTGGTTGGATTTGTTCCTGTAACTCTTTTGGATTGGCAATTGATACAGATGCACCATTGTATATAGAAAGATCAGCAGAAAATATTATTTTTTAGAGTTTTAATATTAGATGATATTTTTAGGTAATTTAAATAATTTTTAAAATAAATAAATTTACATATAAATTAATATTTCAAAAATTAGATTTGAAGCTAAATATAAAATGATTAAGGTTTAAAATATTAAATTAGTATTAAACTGTTATTAAATTGGATAAATATTAAATGAAATTAAAAATTTTAGAAAATAATAAAATTTATTTTTATTTATTAAAATTAAAATTTAATTAAAAATTCCTAGTATATAAAAATTAATAAATTTATTTTAATTTATAAAAATTAAATAGTTTATAATTAATTAATTAATTAATTTTTAATAAGAATAATTATTAAAGCAAATCCATTACAAGCAGAGCCTGTTGACTCTTGTATGTATAACTTGGTCACTCGCGCATTTCTCACTTCCACTGATAGGCCCTGTAACTATGGAAGCACCTGTATCTTCCTCCAATTCTCAGCCACCACGCTTCGAGCCAAACGTCGAAACAATAAAGCGCAGGCTTCTCAAAAAGGGCGTTTACCCGACTCCCAAGATCATCCATACCCTCCGCAAGAAAGAAATCCAGAAACACAACCGCAAGCTCAACAAAACCGCCAAGACCCAACAATGCCCTCCACTCACTCCCGCCCAGAAACAAGCTCTCGCTGAAGAATTCCACTTCGAGACCCTGAAAAACGAATACAGAGACTTCACCAGGGCTATAGAGACTCAGAGCAGTAGCAGCAGTGGTACTTGTGGCTTGTTGGTGGGGAGACCGTGGGAGAGGATAGAGAAGGTGAAATTGAGAGAGATTGCCGGTGGAAGCAATGGTTTTTATGGAGGGACGGTGTTGAAAAGACAGAACTTGAGAGATTTAAAGCAAGTTTTTGAGGATGATTTGAGGTGGGTTTTGGATAATGATATTGAGTTTGAAGATGGTAGTTGGTTGAATGATCAAAACCAACCAACTTGGGACCCCACCAAGAGGAAGCGCAGTGAGAAGGAGGCAATTGGGTTCCTTGTCGCCAGGTGTTTTGATGATTTGCTGAGGTTTTTTATTCTTTTGTAATCGAAGTTGAATATATGGATTGTTTTGACTGATTTGCACTTTGTTTTGGGTGGTTAGATTAAGTAACATAAATGTCACTGCGAGGGACTGGAAGTTGGGGAGGATAATGAAGCAATGTGGTTTGCTGTTTACCGAACGGCAGATGCTGAGGATTGTGGAAGGACTTGGCGAGAAGGGAAAATGGGAACAAGCATTGGCTGTTGTAGAATGGATGTATGGTGATAAGAGGCGTAGAGATTGTAAGAGCAAGTAAATCTTTTCTCAGCTTTTCTTTTCAATTTGAATACTAGAGCTGCTAATACTACCATCAAAATTTTTTCTTGGTGGAGATCATACTGGTAAATGCAAAGGCATTTCTTGCACATGGATTGTATTGTTGTTGTGTGGCTAGAATGGTGACGATGATATTAGTCTAATTACTTGTTTCTGGAGAATCTATATATGTAATTTTGCATAGGAAGATCTACCGACAATTCCTTGCTCATTATGACATGCTCTATATTGGGCCACATGTGACTTGTCATTTGGTCTCTTTTCATAATCATCCTGATGATTAATGTTTCTGACACACCGTTGGTTTTTTTCTTTTTCTTTTACAAACTGTTAGAGTTCCTTTCGGGTAAATAATGTTCTTAATATCTTTCTTGTTCCTCAATTGTCAAGAGAAATAAATACTGTATCATAAGTTGATAGTTGTCTAAATCTTCGTATTACACCATGTAAAGATTTCAATGTTTTTGTAGGTATGTTTACACCAAACTATTGTCAATTCTTGGAAAGGAACAGAAGTCTCAAGAAGCACTTCGAATTTTTAATCTAATGCGTGTAATGATCCATTACCTCATTAATTTGATTTATCAACTATATATACATACATACATACATACATACATACATACGTATATATACAGTTGCACTTGTCTATTCTCATCTTTTATGGTATATGTATTCCAATTATTCACGGACTGGTGATTGTTCAGGAAGATCGTGATACTTATCCTGATATGGCTGCATATCATAGCATTTCTGTTACACTTGGACAAGCTGGTCTTCTCAAAGAGTTGATTAAAGTCATCGAATGCGTGAGGCAGAAACCCTTTAAAAGAACCAAAAATTTGTACTACAAGAACTGGGATCCAGTCCTTGACCCAGATATTGTTATATACAATGCTGTAAGAAAGGAATTATGATTGAATGCTTGCATTTTGGCCCAAATATCAATAACATAACTATCTGATCTATTCCAACTTTTTTTTCCAGGTGTTGAATGCTTGTATTCCAACCCAGCAATGGAAGGGTGTATCCTGGGTGTTTAAGCAGTTGAGAAAGAGCGGTCTTAAACCTAACGCAGCAACATATGGACTTGCAATGGAGGTAATCACTTGCTGATGGCATAGATGGCAGCATTATGTTTACTAAGTTCCAAGCATGGATGCTTCTAAGTATCTTAATTCTACATTATATGTCTTGGATAACATTATGAGTCATATAACTCAATGTAAATATTATTTTTCTAACTTTTCACCGGAACTTCTTGATAACTACATCGATATTTATCATGTAAAAAGAGACTGCATGATTTTATGTCAATATTAGAGCATGAAAACTATTCACAAGAAAAATGTAGTTGGCAGACGGCAGTTACTTTTTCAGCATGGAGTCTAGGTATTTTGGATGACCTTGACATGTACCTCTAAACATAGTTGTAAACTAGGTTGCATTATGTTTCAGATTGTCATCTAGAGATGAATTTGTGTACGGTTTGAAATGTCGGTGAATTTCTGTATGGAAGTTGCAATCTTTCTTCACATATTCTTATATCCAAGTCTTACAAGATGTTTTGTTTAAAGGTGATGCTTAATTCAGGAAAGCATGACCTTGTTCACAAACTCTTTGAGAAAATGAACAGAAGTGGAGAAACACCAAAAGCTCTTACTTATAAAGGTAGTTTGCCTTGTATCTTTCTGGGAAAGTTTATATCATTTGAGCTAGGGCTTATTCCACAACTTTACAGTTCTGGTCAAAACCTTTTGGGGGGAAGGTAGAATAACGGAAGCAGTGGAAGCAGTGAGAGAGATGGAAAGAAGAGGAGTGGTTGGAACAGCTAGTGTATATTATGAACTGGCTTGCTGCCTTTGCTACAATGGGAGGTGGCAAGATGCTATCCTAGAGGTTAGTACCTGTATTGTACATTATTTGTTCTTGAACTTTTAGGTGTTTAGGTATAACACTTTAAGCTAATGCTTACATTTACTGCGACTATACCTTTGTTGTTCATTATTACGTGATGTTATCTTCTCATGATGATTCCTGCAGGTTCAGCGGATAAAAAAGCTTCGGCATAGTAAACCCTTGGAGGTTAGTTTTACTGGCATGATATTGTCTGCCATGGAAGCAGGACATATTGATGATTGCAAATCAATTTTTGAGCACATGAAATCCCACTGTGTTCCTAACATTGGGACCATAAATATTATGCTTAAAGTTTATGGCCAGAATGATTTGTTCTCTAAAGCTAAGGAGTTGTTTGAGGAAATTAAAGGGGTCAAAGATGGTGGCACTCCCCTTGTGCCAGACGTGTTCACCTATAGCTCAATGCTAGAGGCATCCGCTAGAGCGTTGCAATGGGAATACTTTGAATATGTGTATAAGGAGATGGTATTCCAGGGTTATCCTATGAACCAAAGTAAACTTGCATTATTGCTAGTCAAAGCATCTAGAGCTGGAAAGGTTTGGCTTCAACTATATGAAATTGATAGAACTCACCTGTAACAACAGTGAACCTTCCCAAACAATATAACCAACTCTAGCACAATCTACTCACAACACC
>JANTNU010000235.1:4660488-4671819 GCA_024752395.1 Erythroxylum havanense | reverse complement strand
AATCTTTGAAAAATCATAAGTCCCAATTCTGTTATCTAAAAATAGCATGCTATATACCATTTTCAAGATAATCACTTTCTCTACAATTCTTCAGAAGATCACTCAACCCAATTAAACTCACAGAAATTGCTAAAATTACTTCTAATCATAATGTGCACCAAATCTGACATTTCAACTAGGTTTCACTCAATGCATTAAGACAGCCAATAGTCATCAGTCCGTATCTCCTCATATACACATCGAAAAATTGAAAAATTAGTGGCAATGGAAAGCTAACAATGTAGGCTTTAACTCTCATTTAGTCCATTTGTCCTAATTCCTTCTCAATTAATTCATAAAAATTAGCAAAACTATAGTGTATGATTTCGGGTACTGTTCATTCCAGTCAATAGCAGTAACTTTCCAAGACAAATTGCACCCTCTTAAAGCTAAAATTGGACAACACCTATTTCACACAAAAATGTAGCCAACATCCCAAAGTTTAAGTGGCCACAAACCTCACCTCATTTGAATTCCTATACAATTAGTTATGCTAACAATAGTACAATCGGTTAAAACTCCAAATTTCCAGATTTCATCTATATCTCATCCTCTTCCATTCTATCACTTTACCTACATTACTATGCATCTATTTGCACCTCTAATTCAGCGATAGATTCATCAAAACATTTACTTGTATAATATACCATAATTGGCAACACACACACAATTGACTTTCCTTAATTTTCCATCCATCTAGCCTTCCTAAAATCAATCCAAAACCAAGCCAAAATCAATGTAAACCATGTTCATTCACTCATCCTCACACAAACATGAATTTGTGCCCAAACAAGCAAACCATAAGCCTTATGAAATTAATACACAATAAGTCATAACTCATGCACAATAACTCCCAATTAATGCATCTAACAACTAAGAAAGGACATGTAATTTAATTCTCACCTAAGTAACTTCAAACTTGAATATTCTCAAGTCTTCAAATCTCTCCAACTTGCTACTACTCAATCAACACCTAAGGCTCATAATAATCCTCATAAATTCAAAGTTTGAGTTTGGTCTTGAGTGTGACTAAAGGAGAAGCAAATAAGGAACTAAGGAAAGCTGGGATGAGAAGAAGGAAAAATTCGGAGGAGAAAAGAAATGGAGGAAGCTACAGGTGGAAGGAACTTTAAGCTTTTAAAGTAGGTTTTTTTTAAAGTATCTGGAAGAGTGTCGAAATTGACTAAAGAGTATAAGACAAATATCATCAATGAAGGACACTTGGCTTTTAAATGAGAAAAAAAACAAAAATCAACTTAATCCTATTTAATTAAGCACTAATCCCAATTAATCTCTAATCTTGGCTCTAAAATAATTCCCTAACATCATTTATCCAATAATCTCATGCCATTAGGCAGTCCTTTTTAGTATAGAGAAAATCACTCAGTCAGTCAGTTGGAATTTTTCGGTCCGGGCAAGAACCCCGAAAAATTCTAGAAAAATTCTCATAAATTCCTAAAAATAGAAAACAATTTATGGCGCACTCAGAATAATTTTCCAAACCTAAAAATCACGCTAATCCTAATAAAATTGTCTTAGGCACGAAAACCGGAAATATCATGTATGCATGTACAGTAATTTCATGCGCATAAATGTGACTGTGGACCAATCCTATTATGCATGAACAGTCCTATGCACCCCAAATATATTCCATCCTATGTCAAATTTACTATTTTACCCTTCCAATTGAGGGTGGGATGTTACAGTAACTCTTACATAATTATCCATTATAGCTCAAAGGGACAGCATTGTTGACAAACTAAAACAAGAATAAGCTGAGATGAAAGAAGAAATGGACCATATGAAAGGCTTACTCAATGAAGCATTAAAACAAAAATAGGTTAGTATCAATATAATTAACTTAATATTTTCATAGATACAATTTATATTTTATATGAACATATATTTTATAAGATATTCATATGGATTTTATATGGTGAAAACCAATCATTTGAAGAATCTAAAGATGCATGTTTACAAGGTGAAAGGCTAACAATTGAAGAATCTCAAAATATCTCGGTAAGATTTTTTGTTTATATGAAAATGTACACTTGGCTATGTGTGTGCGTGTGTGTATGTATTTTCCCTTAGTCATTACTTTTGTTTCTCAAAATTGACGCATCCATTTGGTATTGTAGATTGCAAAAACAATTCCGTACAAAAGTAAATGCAAGTTGTTTGATTGGAGAGGGTCTAATGAACTAATAGCTGAAGGACGTGTTTCTTCAAATGATCCAGATGCGCTTGTTCATCATGTTAATGAACTATCGTGCTTATGCACGATTGCAACTTCTAAGGTTGGAGGCTGACACAATATCCTTCGATTTTTTGATCATATCTCCTTTATCCGACCTCCCAATGACATGAGACTTGAACCATTGGACTTGTAACACACCAATCTACATCTCCACAAAATATCTTAGCCATCTGAAATCATTTGGGAGAGATCTAGTGAAAAACGTGGGACCAGTCTGGTTGAGTATACACACACATAAGTCACTCTCACACCTGTGACTTTTCTTCCTCACACCCATGAGTCCCTCACACCCATGATTTTTTTCACACTCGTGATTCATTCTCACGCGTGAATTTTCTTCCTCACACCCGTGAGTGTTTATTGGTTTTATTTGTCACATCATGACACTGTGCTCTCTAATAGTATATGCACCCGAGAGCATTTTGCAAACTGAACAGTCTTGCTTCTTTTGACCATAACTTCTTCTCTAGACCTCCAAATGACTTGATTATTGAACCAATAGGTTTATAACACATTATTATACCCCTCCAGGAAAATTGGTAGCATTATGAATTGATTTGAAGAATATTGATTGATGGAAATTGAGGTAATTCGTTGGAATAATATGAACTGGTATGATTTCACTAAACATGCTTGGGTATTTCGGTTATATATTATTCTGTACTCATCCAAATGAGATGATTTTTTATTTAGAGTAAACTAGAGACATAACGTTATAGATTGTCTAAACAAATTGAATTCTAATTCAGTATCTAAGGCTTTAAATTTCTAGATGGAAGTTGAGTATAGTGTACTGTTTCAAAATAAGAATAGCTCGAGAATGTTTAGGGTATAAATTTCAGGTTTCTAAACCAAATTGAATGATTTTGGTGTCGTTAGAAACTTAAGAGATAGGAGAACAATTTTCTAGAAGAAAGTATTACCAAATTACTTCACTTTTTTTGTCTAAATGATCAAGAACAGTGGACCCAAAATTCAATTTTTGGAAAAATCTGAAAGTGATTCAATGAGTTATGAATTATAACTTTAATGGTTTTATTGAGGTATAAACCTAAGTGTAAATTATACTTAGGTGAGTTTTGAGATAGGATTGATTATGTGATAAGGATAATGGAAATATTCCCGGGATTGTCAAGACATACATTATGCATATTGCATATACATACATGTGTATTAATGAACACTTATAATTGTGCAAATTATGATATGTGTTTATTGTGAGATATAGAGGAGCAACTGGAACATCAACATCCAGACGTTGCCAGAACTTTAAGGCATTAACTTTGAGAGCAACCTGTGAGTAACCTAGATGGTCCCACTCAATTACTTATTTGCTTTATATTATGCTTGAATTATTGAATGAATGTCAATTGATTGCATTAATTTCGAACAATGAAGGTCCGATGATTCTGGTGTATTAATAAGTTATTGAAGTGCTCCTTGTATGTGAATGTGATGAAATAAATGTTGCTCAACAATTTTGTTGAATGCTAGACTAAGGTCAGATGATAAATATGATTTGAACGTGAGTGTGTAGTCATGTGATTGACTGAGAATATGTTATGTGAAACATTCAATACATGAATGCATGTAAGATAAAGGAAGTTATGGTCAGAGTCGCCAGAATAAAGAGCTTAAAGCTCGGATTGTAATTAGAGCCTCAGGCTCAGTTGTAAATGTACCCGATATCCACTAAGGGATATGGCACATAATTTGACACAGTTCGATATCCACTAAGGGATATGAGCTAGTAAAAAAACACTCGATCACAACGGCAATAATAAATGAAAGTGAGTCTCACGTGCATTGCATTTATACTTAATATATGTATTGTTATGAATGAAAGGATTATGATGCTTGCTCTGAAACTAAAATATAACATTTTATGAATATGCAAAAAGATATGAATAATATGTTACGTGTATTGTTGTAATGCATGAATTGAGTGAATCATTGATAATGGTTATCTCATTGAGTTTGCAAAACTCACTAAAATTGCAACGTTGACTTTTCAGGACTGAGGGACGACTTTAGCTACTGAGGGACACTTTTACTTTTGGGAATAAGAAGAAATGGCTCAAAGGTCAATCAACTGGATATGGACAGGTTAGATAGATTTTGTGTATTTTCCTCTTTCATATAGTACTTCTTGTATTAGGCTATGATGTTGTATAAGTATGAATATTGAAAGATACATTGTAGACATTCTATTTCTATGAAATGAAATGAGGAAATTGGAATTTTAAAATATTGTGACTTTCCTTATGATGGTTATAAGAGAATAAAAATAGATGATGCCATGTTATATGAATGTCGTGATTGAACGTAATACATCATTATCATAGGATATGTACTGGAATGTCCTCATGGTATCTCGGTATGTATCTTAGGGTAAGGGGGCACTACATGCATTGTGCAATTCTAGGTGTATTATGATATTTGTTGATGATTATTCTCATTACAGTTATGTGTTCTTGCTTAAAGAATGAAGGCTGAGAACCAATTGAAAAAATTTATCAAGATATAGTCAAATTTGACCATAGAGGAGAATATCATGGCAAACATGATGTTTCAGGACTTTAAAAGATCCACTTGTCAGATATTTGGAATCAGTTGGAATAATAACTTAATTCATAATGCTGAGTAGTTTTTATCAACATGGTGTGTTGCCAAAAGGCATAATTGCACCATAAAGGATTTGAAGAAGTTGATACAGAGCAGGGCTATTATACCTAATTATCTAGAATTTTGGAAACTCAACCTTGCACATATTCATGTATGGGGTTGCCCTACTAAGATAGTAAAATCCTTATAAAGAAAAATTGCATGTTCATTCCACTAACTGCTATTTAGTAAAATATCTCGACTATTTTAAGGCTACAATTTTTACTATAGAGACGTTGAAACTAGAATAATAGAATCACAAACAGCTAAGTTTTTGGAATACAAGGTCTATGATGATGGTGGACTCTTTGACTCTTCAGATGATAGTAAGGTGGATACTACAGCTATCATGTACCCGCTACTTATACAGTTAGATCTGTTGTATCTAGGTCTCTGTACCGTGCCTGTATAGGAACAGGAATTCATACTTGTACACACAGTGGTTCCTAGAGATACAAAATCTAATTCAATTAGGTAAATCCACCAAAGTGAGACGACTTGCTATCCCATCTGATTACATAGTCTATTAGGTGTACAGGACTATGATATTAGACATGTTTCGAATTTAGTTTGTTTTATAAACGTTGTTTCTGGACCCAATCCAGATGTTTGGTGGGATGCAATGAATGACGAAATGCAATCCATGAAGCATAGTAAGGTTTGAAAGCCAATTGATTTGTAGCAGAACTGCAAACTCGTCAGTTGTAAATGAAGTTTTGGACCTAGAGGATTTCAGCATAGAGTTCAACGGTTTATAGGCTCATTTAGTTGCCTAATGGTTCACTTAAGGGAGAAAGGTTGATTTTATATTACATTTTCTCTTGTATCCTCGTAGAATACATTTTGAGTGATTGAGGCAATTGTAGCTTATGATGATATAGAGTTACATCAAATGGCTATCAAAATAGCTTTTTTGAATAAAGACCTTTATGAAGTGGTCTATATGGTACAACCTGAAGGATTTCAGGATCTAGATAGAACTTACATGGTTTACACATTAAGTATATCAATATATAGGTTATATCAAACCTCCAAAAAGTAATACCTTAGATTTGATAAGGTTTGGCCTCTTTCGACTTCATGGAAAATAAAGTTAAAATGATGATTGTACTATAAGGTTAGGGGAAGCAAAGTTATCTTCCTAGTACTGTATATGGATGATATATTGCTCACGTCAAATTACTTAACCATATTGTATGAGGTTAAGCAACTTTTGGTCAATAACTTTGACATGAAGGACCTTGGTATAGCATCTTCTGTCCTAGGTATTTAGATTCACCGAGATAAATCTCAACACTCATTAGACCTCTCACATAGTGCATACATTGAGTTTGTGTTACACAGGTTTAATATGATTAACAATAAACTTGTTGTAACACCTATCTCTCATAGTGAGAGATAATATTTAGCATAGTATCCAAAGTATAAAATAAAGAGAGAGATTATGAGTAATGTTTTGTATTCTAATACAGTTGATAGCCTGATGTATACTCGACTATGTACTAGGCAGGACATTACATTCACCATTTGACTGTTTGGTCAATATCTATTTAACCCAGGTGTAGACTATTGAAATGTAGTCAAGCGAGTGTTAAGATATTGAAGGAACTAAGGATTATATGTTGACATATAACACAATCAACAGACTAAACTTTATAGGCAAGTTAGATTCAGATTTTAACCATATGTCTGGATGATCGAAAGTCTACTTAAGGTTACAGTTTTAAGTTTACAGATTGTACAATGTCGTGGAAGTGTGTCAAGTAGACATGGGTAACTTCCTCGACTATACATGCAAAGTGCATGTTATGGGTCTGCTTTATAGACAGTTTAGCTCAGAAATTTGATTTTTGAATTTTCTGTGGTTGATTCAATGGCTAGACCCATTTTGTTGTACTGTGGTAATCTTCTTGCTATGTTGTTTAATAACAACAAAGTATATCACAAGATCTTAGCATTTAAAAATCAATTATTTGGTCATAAAGGTGTTGATACAAAAAGGTGACATTAAAGTTTGGAACATTTATTGACTAAGGAAAAGTTAATTGATCTTTTAACTAAAGGATTTGATCTACTTGTGTTTGTGACAAGTATACGGTATGAGTGTTTTGACGTCCTTAGACATTGTTAATTAGGAGATCGTTATGTTTGCTCCATGTACATTTGTACATTTTAATGTATTATGACAGTAAGATGGTTTATGAATAGAGATGATCATTTTTTATCCTTAGTAATACGTGTTATCATATATTGTCATAATACGTATAAAAGTCTTAAGATTTGTGTCGATCTTAAGTATTTAAAGGTTATTGGGCATATATACAGATAAACCTTATGCCTATGTCATTTAGACGCATGCAGTTTTAAACGAATATCTATGAAGTTTGACATGACATAGGAGGATATAAGTTTTTAATCTCATAAAGGTTCTCTAATGCAATTTAGCATTCAATTGGAGAACATAAAGGTTTCTCTAATGTAGTTTAGTATTTGGTGAGAGGAAACAAGTTTTTCTCTAAAGTTGTTTAACATGCGGTGAGAGAAAACAGGATTTATCGAATACAGTTTAACATATGTGGTTTAACATAAAGTTGGAAAAATCGAGACCTACAAATGAAGATGATATAATTTAAATCATAAAGGTATAATCCTAGTTTGTCACACTTCATTTTCCAATTCATGTTAGTGAGGTATTAAAAATATGTGATTTTATTGGATCTATGTAACACATGACACATGCATTTGATACTTTTCAGTATCGAAAGCGTTGTAAGACAGAATGATGAACTTTAGTTATCTTTGGATCAAATGTTTTGTTTCTAAAACTTAGTCGATTAATACAGTAGCTTGACGTAACCGAGTTAACATTACAATTAAGTATTGTCCAAGGGGGAGCTTATTAGACATTTTTGTAATTTCCCATAAAGTTGTACAATATTTAATTACATTTTTTGATATTTAAATAACTTATCGATTAAGTTACATAATTTGATTTGAATAAAGATAATAAAGTGACATAATAAATGATCTAAATCAATGAGTCAAAGTCCAGGTGAAAAATGGATCTCAATTAGTGTAGACCGGATCTATATCGGGCCTGTGATAGGGAAGCCCGATATAGAAGCTCTATATAAATGTTAAGATCTCCTGCAGTTGCTCATATATCAATCGTAAGCACAAAGATTTTCTGACCTATTAAGAGAGCTTACGTTTTGATAAAACTGTAGAAAAACCTTACCCGCATCCCGGAGAGTAGTTCCCGTGGAGACGGCTGTAGATTCGCGCTCGTTTCGGCTTCGAAAAGTTCATTTGAAGTTACGGAGACCGAAATTAAGTATTGTTCACATTTCTTCATTTCTTGCCCTTTCACATTCAATCCAAAATACGTAACTAAGGTATCGTTACGTATTTACATCTTGTACTCCTATACCCATTAATATATGGATTATTTAGCCAATTCGAAATACAATTGCTCTTTATTGTTTCCACGACTTTATTAAGTGCTCTCTCTCTTGGTTGAGAAGGACTTATTTTATATTCCTAATAACATAGATAAAAGAGAAGAAAAAAAAACATTTGGAAGTACTTACTACTTAGGGTCGTAACTCTGGGTCTTGTTAACTTGTAAGCACTTATCAACCCATTTTTCGGTAGTTTGGGACATTTTCAAATGTAAACGTACTCGAGGTTTGTTTACAATTGGGCCTTACAGTTGGGGCTTACCAAGGCCCAACTGTAAACAATCAAGTAATTTGTATTAAAGCTTAGATTGATTGTACATGTAATCAACGAGAACAAATCAAGTTAGACACATCATTATCAACAATAGTTACGTTGCACCTAAATGAAAGGGAAAATTAAAAATAGAGATGATAATGAGGCAATTTTGCTAATTTTTTAAAATTAAAATTATAAAATAATGTTCTTTTAGTTTAGTATGAGCAGTCCAGACTCAGGCCTACCAGAAACTCAAATTTTTTAAATAATCATTTAATTTTATAGTACTAATTCTCACTTATATTTAAGAAGAATAAAGTAATGCTTTATTGTTTTCTTTATTTTAGAAAAATATCACATGAATGACATTTATTAAATGATTATATTGATGTTACATAATATGTTTTTATTAAAAAAAATAAAAAATTTAAAAATAAAAATTTTATTACTATTTTTAATAATTTTGTCTATTATCATAAAATTGAATAAAGTTTAAATTTTTATTATAATTTATCCTTTAAAATGTGTATGAATTAGCCAATTGTGGTTAATGAAAATTTTCTATAGTTACTAAAAATGTTTGCATCTTTAAGACACCCTATGACATTGTTACAATGAGAGCAACTAATATAAGATGCTAAAGAAACAATATGAGCTTAGTGGGAACACAAAGTCTGTGATTTCATCATGACAAAGTGCACATGTACATATTGTGAACTCTGGAGGTCGAGGGGCAAATAAATGATTGATGCCAAAGTTAAGTTGAACTAATATCTATACTTCATGCGGACCTTGGGAAAGACACAATCAAAATATGAATACATGTGAACCCCATAATAACAATTCATTCTAATCCAATACCTGCTGGTCCAGTCCCATTGACACCCGTGCTTCACTGAAGGCAAGGCAAATTATATAAATCAGTCTTAAGGGTTTAGTGATTTAGACTATAGAGTATTCGATTTGCGTGATTTGCAGGCTATTACGTCAATATGAAAGTTAACTTAGTACGTATCCAAAAGATAGTAAGTATGGGTTTTTCCATTTGAAAAAAAAGTTTAGTAATTTAGAAATAATCTTTTTACTAATTAAGATTAAAAATTTAACACTAAAATTTTTAAAATTTTAAATTTTAAATTTAATATTAGAAATATAAAATTATTTCGTAACAAATGATTACCTAATATGAGATTATTATTTGATTTTGATTTATTAAATAATATATTTAAAATAAATATTTATCAAATATTATGCCTTCTAAAAAAAGTATCTTAGTGAAAAGAAATATACCTTAATATAAAAATAAAACAAAACTTTGTTTTAAAATTGGCATAATTTGTATTAAATTGAAACCATATGTTTTTAGTTCATTTATTTAACATATATGTTTTTCACTATCCAAAAGTATAAATATGTTTTTGAAAATAGACCTTAGGGATCTCTTTTTTTTTTTCAAAAAGCTATTTAATAAATCAACTAATGTCAAAAGCATCCTTTTTAATTTTACTAAAAATGACCAATTAATTATTTTTTTTATAGAAACGAAGGAATCTACAGTTGCTATCCTTCAAATGGGCACTAGGTAAACTTTTGAATTGATACAATAACTTGCAAATTATATCAATCGGGTACTCCGCATTAGATAAGCCTTATACGACATGCTCAATTGAGAGAGTATAAATAGGGAGATTCGAACATAAGACCTTTGGACCCCATGCTTTTCTATTCCGCTAATTCGGCCACCTCCTAAGGGATTTAATTAATAAATTAATCGATCTTTAATGACAAAAATTATTAAAATAAATGAAAAAAAAGTTAAAAATTAAATTAAAATTTTAAAGAATTTAAGATTAAGGAAATTACGGGTTATACTTTTTGCATCTTTTTCAATGAGGATTTTAAATTCCAAATCAGTCCAAAATTTATCCGTCCATCAAACATCAAATTTCTTTCCTTTTCTACACTCCCCATCAGACCCGACATTTATAGAACATAATATAATAATAAATCAGTCGCAACAGAGCTAAAGAAATAGGTGATACACTCGAGAGCCACGTGGCAAATATCGAGTGGCAAATAAGAAGGGGACAGGCGGTCAAAGTCTGAAAAGGAGCTTAGGATAAGGCCCCCCCACCGTAGACCATACCACATACTATCTACAAGTACAAAGCAAAACTCACACATCTTCGGTCATGGTCAAACCACTTAGCTAATAATTTAGTTATTGTAGACTATTATGACAACTGGGCCCCGTTCCTGATATTATTATATTGACCAAATAAATAAATTTATTTTTATATAACATAATTATAAACGTTAAGAACAATGAGTAGTCAATTCATTAATTAACTCACCACTTTTATAAATTAATAAATTTTTATAAAATTAAAATAAATAAATAAATATTTATTTAATAATTTTTAAATTAAACTTCAAATTATTAGATTAATAATTATTTTTAATTATATTTAAAATTTTAATTTATTTATTATTTAACTGATTTAATAAAAATATATACCTTTAAACTTCAAAATAATTGTCTTCTTAATTTAACTTCTAGTTCGATTTTTAAAATACTAGTTAAGAAATATAATGTAATTTGACTTATAAATACAATATTTTATTAATGTTTTTCTAAATTTTAATAATAAATT
>JANTNU010000235.1:4644170-4660365 GCA_024752395.1 Erythroxylum havanense | reverse complement strand
GAAAAACTGAGAAATGTCAGTACCCCCGTGGGGGGGTTAGTGGACTTTAGTGAAAATGCGGTCTCTTTCTTTTTTATTTTTAATTCTCACTCAATTATTTATTTAAAAATTTTAAAGCTTCGTGCGGGTTGCCGTTGCTTCTCTTTTGTATCAAAAGACGAGTTTGTCCCTTTCTGCGTAACCTGCTCTGACCGTCACTTTTGGGTGGATCTAAGAAAAGATTCTTTTGTGCCCAATTTAGAGTTTTGACTGACCAAATGACAATTTTAGACATAAAGCTAAATCGTTCTTTTCTTACTTTCATCTCACTTTCTAAAAAGCAAAACCATTTACTTACTTTTTTTATAACCATTTATTGACTGACATTCTTCTTTAGATTATTTATTATATTTTTTTAAAAATTATAATATAAATTTGAAATTTATTTATTCTTTAATAAAATGTGACTTGTTTTTAATTTAACAAGTCCATAATCAAATTTGTATTCCATGCAGGTTATTTTGAAAACAATTTTTTTATTAAATAAGAGTTAGGTTACGTATTATCAGATTATATTTACGAAGAAGGAATTGTGAATCAAATTTATAAAGAAAATCACAACCAGAATAAGGAATAACAAATGTTCATTTATTTCAATTATAACATATAAAATTAGTGTTTTCAACAAAAATTGAAATAAGTATTTGCAATAATTGATGATTAGTTTAATTTAATTAAAGAGGAAAATAAACGCAAGAATTAGGGGTGCATAAGGGTAATTTCAGGTACAAAAGCTAACGGTTAACTGAGTGATTAAAGAGAAAAGCTGGAGACTAGGAAACAGGTGATAAGAATGCACGTGCGGTGCGCGGGCCGAGATCGAGAGCCTTGTTTACCGGCTAGAACCGGTCACCCTCTCTTTTCTTTACTTTCTTGAAGGCTCCTTAAAATTAAAATATCACCAATATATGTTTTTTAATTAATAATGTATACATGAATTTACTTTTTTTTTGTGAATTTTTCTCAGTCTAGAGAGTAAGGGAAAAAAAAAAAAAGATTGTACCTTTGAAAAGAAAAAAAGTAGTAGCAGTAGTGAAACCTTTAGAGGACATGGCTTTTCTCTTGCTTCTTTTCTCCTTACTCTCTCATGTGGTATGGCCTCTCTTTGATACTTCCTCGTGATTCTTTCTTTCATGTTTTTATGATCTGGGTCTCTTCCATCTCTCTTAGCAACTGTTTAGCCATTTCTTTTGCTTCAGTTTTTGGGGTTCTTTTCTTTTGTGTATCCTTGTCATTGCTTTGGGTTACTTTTTTGGTGTGTGTTTCTGCTGATTGGGAGAGGTTTTATGATTTGACCCCTTTTGAAGCTTGAACAACAAGTGAGAGAAGTTTGATTATGTGTTTATGATGTTTGTTATTATGATAGCTTTGAGTCTTTTGACCATAGAAAGGGATCGGATAAAGCAAAAGGAAAGTAATGCGGAGATGTATGCGAGTGTGTGTTGGTGTGTTGAATAAAGGGAGAATTATTTGTTGCTTGTGATTGCCAATGAGTAAGTGAGAAAGCTTGATTCTTTCTTTCTCTTCTTCCCTTTTTACGTCGCTCATGTGCCACCTAGTTGTAATGTGCCTTGGGAGGTGCTTGTCTCTGCAGTGATTCTTGAGGAGGAGTTTTTTTTTTAGTAGTGTTTTTTGTGTTACTGGTTTTGGTTCTACTTTTAAGAGGTCCCAAAGATGCCTATGTTTCAGCCTTCAAAGAGGGATGGCGCTGATGGGCAAGTCCTAGATCTGGAAACTGCAGTAAAAGATGGAGTCTTGGGTGGTGTTGGTGGTGGAGTTGTTGGTGCTGATGTGAGTGAGAAGTTGGATCTGAAGAAGATGATTGAGGAGCTTGATTTAGCGGATGTTCCTTCAGTGTTTATTTGTCCTATCTCTTTAGAACCTATGGAAGATCCTGTGACCCTCTGCACTGGTCAAACCTACGAGAGGTCCAACATTCTTAAGTGGTTCAGCTTGGGGCACTATACTTGCCCCACCACAATGCAGGAGCTTTGGGATGATTCAGTTACTCCAAATACGACCCTCTACCATTTGATTTATACTTGGTTTACTCAGAAATACTTGCTCGTGAAGAAGAGAGCAGAGGATGTACAGGGCAGGGCAACTGAGCTTATTGAAACATTGAAGAAAGTGAAGGGACAGGCCAGGGTCCAGGCATTGAAGGAGCTCCGACAAGTTGTAGCAACACATGCCACTGCTAGAAAAGCAATTATTGATGAAGGTGGAGTTGCGTTGATTTCATCTTTACTAGGTCCATTCACGAGCCATGCTGTTGGGTCTGAGGCAATTGGAATTCTTGTGAATTTGGCGCTTGATTCAGAATCCAAGTCCAATTTGATGGAACCTGCCAAAATTTCACTGGTGGTAGATATATTGAACGAGGGGTCAATTGAAACAAAGATCAACTGTACTAGATTGATCGAGAAATTGATGGAAGAAAAGGATTTTCGAACAGAACTCGTCTCAAGTCATAGTCTACTGGTTGGATTAATGAGGCTTGTAAAGGATAAGAGACATACCAATGGGGTCCATTTAGGTCTCAGCCTTCTCCGATCAATATGCTTGCTCAGAGAAGTTAGGAGCTTGATGGTGACCATCGGAGCTGTTCCTCAATTGGTAGAATTGTTACCTTCACTTGATCCAGATTGCTTGGAATTGGCACTATTCATATTGGATACTGTGTCTTCACTTCCTGAGGGACGATTAGCCTTGAAGGATTCTTCGAACACAATCCCAAATATGGTGAGGTTATTGATGAGAGTTTCTGAGAACTGCACGCAACATGCCTTGTCAATTTTGTGGTCTGTGTGCAAGCTTGCCCCTGAGGAATGTTCATCACTGGCTGTGAATGCCGGTCTTGCTGCAAAATTGCTACTTGTTATTCAGAGTGGTTGTAATCCTCCACTGAAGCAGCAGGCTGCAGAGCTTTTGAAGCTTTGTAGTCTAAATTACACGGATACAATCTTCATTTCCAAATGCAAGCTAACAAGAACAATGCAATGACAGGAATGTTTTACTTTGTAAGATATAAGTATCTCCTTCGAAGCTGCAGCTAAGGAAATTGGAGAGCTGGCTGGATAGGAATGAGACAGTGGACTTCTCAGGTTCAAGAACGCATGAGATGGAGTCTTTGTAAAATGTTCACTTTCCTGTATGATGGAGCATTTCATAACCAGCAATTGATTCAACAAGCAAGCTGGAACGATGGTCATATGGATGATCTACACATTCTTGCAATGTTTTTGTGGAACTTTGCCCACTGTTTTGGACAGTGCCATGTTCAATGCTTATTGGAATAAACCCCTGTGACGAAGAAAGTTATGTACAATATTCTTCCCATTGAAATTGTATTGTGGTACAGTTGTTGGATAACTGATTGCTGGAATCAGAGAAAATTGTGCACATGTAGGAGGTTGCAATTGCAACTGTAATGTTGAAGAAAGATACTGCTTTGCTCAATGGGTCTTAGGGTCCTCCGATTTTTCTTCTTTGTAGTCTCGAATGCCTCTTTAAGTTTCCTTTCATTTTGGTGGGAGTTTTGCTTTTTTACCCAACAATTGTAGAAACTGGAGAGGCCCTTTGGGGCCTCAAACTGTTAAATTCACATTTGTAGAAAGAAATTAGCCATTTTGTATTTAATCCTTTTCTTGTTCTGCAACTTACTTTTTACCTACTCTATCCTCTAATTTCTGAAAGTGTATGAAAATTTGAAATTGTCATATGTTACCCATTTCTTGATGAAAGGTCATCCATTGCAGGTCTTGGCTTCATTACATGTGGTGCTTAGATTTTCTGTACCTATTTTTGGAGGAACTGTTGACACTCAGGTGCAACGTGTGTAGTTGCTTTTATCTTTTTGTGGCAAGAGTTGAGGACAGGACCCATCAAGCCATGCTTAAGTCTCACTCAATCAACTGTTGAATAGAAAAGAAAGAAATGAGAGTTGAGAGCCATAACTCTGTTCTTTCATCAGACAGCCTTTTCCAATGTGCATCCTCTGATTTTTTTTTACTGCAGATAACGTATATAACCAAATTCTGCAGTGTTAAGTAACTTCTTTTCCTGGCTACTTATAATTCAGCAATTCAATTTAACAGTTCCAAACCTATATCTAAAAGAACACTCAACATGCTAGCTTTAGAACTCTGATAAGTCTGTGGGAACTTCCTTTTTATACTCTGATAAGTTTTAGAACAGTTCCAAAGCTATAATTTTGGCTTCTTCTGCCTTTATTTTATACTCTTACTTCCCATCTTTGGTCTGCTTACTAGAACTGAAGGAATAGTTTGTAAGTTCTTAGCCTTTTGGTAAAAATATCAAATTAAAAATGGCATCTTTGAACGTTGGTTGAGACCTAAAGCCATGGAAAGAGGTTCTGGCAAGATTAAAGAAGCCTCAGAACACTTCTGATGACTTCTTGAGATGGGTATTCGTTGCACTGCATCTAAAACAAACACTTTATCTATTTTGTCAAACTTAAATGGCAAAGTAAGAACATTTGGCCCATATTTTGGAAAAAGTGAAAAGGATAATAGGGTTGCAGGCAAGATTTTCAACCCTCGTAGCATAATTTAGTGCCCAAAAAGCAGAAATTGCAGCTCCTTATTCGATAGAGGGAATCCATGACGAAGAAAAACATATGCCCTTCGCATGACAATTGAATGAGACCTGAGTGTGAATAAATTGACTTCCTCTTTGTCTTTTGTATGACCCTAGACACTGTTATTCACATGATATGACTATTTCGGAATTAAATTAATAAAAATTTGGATTATTTATGTGCTAAATTGTACTAATACTGTTCTAATGTGGGGATCAGATCTTCTGTTTCGGTTAACCAATTCTTTCCCTATTTTAGTAAATTTTGTTCATATATTTATGTAAAATCTACATATAAATATAGATAAAATTAAGTGAAAAAGGTTGGAACTTCCTCAAAGTGAGATAGTGCTCTAAGTCTCTGATGTCTTCAAACATGATAATTACATTTAGATAAGATGTTCTTCACCTTTGATTTTAATAATAAGACAGAAGAGAGTGAATCCATACCTGACGAGGCTCGTGATTGGTTCACGTTGTACAGCCTGAGCCCTGAGGCCCTTGGTTGACTCACGTGGCACATGAGTAACTCGTGTGAGTTGCAATTGCACACAAGCAAGTTGCAGCAATACGACAACAAACACATGAACAACAATTATGCACTTATAATTTTGACTCCTCATCTTCCCTATTATTACACTTGCCTTCAATAATGGGTCATGGTCATAATTAGGATGACAAGCACTCAAGGTTTCAATTATGGCATTTTAATAACTCTATGTCTTATTCAAAATTAATAAACTCAGTTTAAATTATTATTCGAATTTTAATCTGAATTATATTTTTTCCTTTTAAAATTTTAAGTTTTAGACATAATTTAACCTTGAGTTGTCTAACTTAATTCAAAGTATAATTTGAATATATTAAATATAAATTTCATAACTTTGGGCAAAGCATTGTTTTTAAATTTTATATTAAAAAAGAGAAGAAATTAGGATAAACATACATTTTGGATTTGGGGACTCGGGCCAAAATTTTTAAAAAATAATTTAATAAATTTGAGATTAAATAAAATTATGAATATTATGAATATGAATTTATTTAACATTTAAGAAGTTTAAACTATTTTTACTAAAATTTAGAATTTTTAGCTTAAATTTAATTTAAAACTATATATATATAGGGTTATTAAAAAAAGGAAGTTCAAACTTTATTCAATTTGGCAATTATAGCTCAAACTTCAAAAAATGATAATTAAAATACTTAAATTTTTAATTTTTTTCGAATCTAACCCGATGTTAATATTAATTAGTGGCAATTCATGTCAGACATAAATTTAATAACCTTTTCTTTCTCACCATCACTTTCTTTATTTTCTTTCATCTCCATAAACATAAGAACAAAACCCTCATATATTTAGCGTGGTGGCTATCACCTTAACGTTGCCAAACGAATTGTCGTACCCCAAAACACCTTTTATCACATTCATAGCCCAAAGGGCAATTATGTAAATCCCTCTAGTGAGTTAGGACAAAGATGAAATAAATATGTAGTTTTCAGTTTGACATTTCATCGAAGACTTAAAAGAAGAAAAAAAATGGTGAATATATAAAAAGGCTTATTAATTCCAACAACCTTAAATTAGAGTTAACAAGAAACATAAAACTAAGATTTCTCAATAAGCAACTAATTTAAAAGGAAAGCTTAGGGCTCGTTTGATTCACTTATGTTCTTTTATTGTGGTTTTTAGTTTTTAGTTTTTGAATTTTGAATTTTGTTTTTGTTTTTGGTTTCTATTTTTTCTAAAAAAAAAACCTGTTTGGTTAAAATCTGTAATATAAAAACTAAAAACAAAAATATGTTTAGTTGAGATTTGTAATAAAAAAACTAAAAAAAACATGTTTGATTTTATCATCCTATTTCTATTTTTGTAATTACACCCTTATGTTAATAATTTTAACATGATACATTATATTTTTACATTAATTAATTATCATTACAGATAAAATTAAAATATATGTAAATTAAATATAATTTAAAAATTACATATTAATTATAGTCACTCTAATCAATAAAAGATGCCTAATTCTTGAAAATATAATATAATATCATTTACTACTCATTTTGAATAATTTTTATTGGTAATCAAATCACACTCAAATCTGGCCAAAAAAGTGGCTTGCATCTACATTAATAGAATTACAGTGAGTGCAAAACACATTGCCTCTGTTACTTCATGCTTGTTGCTTTATTCCTTAGATATAAAAACCATTTCTTATGCTCCAAACTTCGAAGCATCATCTTCCAAGCATTCCCAACATAATATCCCTATTTGTTAAAGTGAAATACCTTTTTCTCTCTCATGGCAACACTCCTCGTACCATTCTCACAAGTCACAACCTCCTGCAATCAAATCATCTCTAATCAACCATGTATGTTAGATACAAAGATCACCTTGAGACTTGAACTTTCATCAAAGTTGAATTGGAATTAATTAACACCATTAGAGAATTGAGATATTAAAATGTACATTTGGACTAGGAAAATTATCAAGTGGCAAGACAGGTTGATACATGAAAATTGGAATGACTAAGTCTATAAGTTAGTGACATTTGGTATAGCTGATGCATTGACATTTGGCAACATCGGTTGAGTGACAAATGACTTAATAGAATTGTGACATTTGGTAGCTTAAATGAAGGAAAAGTGGCTCATTTCTATGTGTGACATGTGGGTTAGTCCATT
The DNA here is from genome assembly GCA_024752395.1 of Erythroxylum havanense. Taxonomy (NCBI): domain Eukaryota; kingdom Viridiplantae; phylum Streptophyta; class Magnoliopsida; order Malpighiales; family Erythroxylaceae; genus Erythroxylum; species Erythroxylum havanense. The sequence continues at coordinate 4,653,042 of JANTNU010000235.1, read as the reverse complement.
AAAAGACATGTGGTTTATGTCTTTACGTGATAAGTGTCCCTAGAGTAAGGAAACTCATCTTACATATGGTATGGCCTTATGGATTGCCTAATTTCTATTGTAACTCATCCTTCTCTTTGCTCATTTACCACTGAAATCATCCCCCCTCCTTGCTATGAATTTTACTTCAATTTTGATATGCTATCACACTAAACTCCTTGCCATATATTGCATCAAGAAGCTATCTCAAGCTATCTTTTATAATGCTGTCTTTTGGGTGTTAAGCTTATCCTACACCTACCTAGATTTCATAAGTATATTGGTTGCGTGAAGGGCTGGTTTGGTTAGTTCTTTGAAGAAGGAACTTGAAGGTAATTAGGTAAGGAAATGTTAAATTTGATTTCATGTTATAATATGAAATGTTCGATACTTGAATTGAATATAATATGTGTTAAGATGATGATAAATGAATGCTGAAAAAATGATCCTTGTATGATAAATCTGATTTGGTTTTGATGTGCATAAGATATTGATTTGTAAGTTACTTAATGAATAATTTTTGAATTAGTTTTGGACATGAATTTGATGTGGAATTGAGGCATGAGTAAGGTGGAATTGAAGTGGAATTGACGAACTATGGTGAATGGGTGTTAAAGGTGTATAAAGGAGTTAAGTCTTGGAAATAGTTTAAGTGAACCTTCGGTTCACTCATCCTATGATCTTGGGAATTATAGGACATATTCCCACGGTCTTGGAAAAAGGATTAGGAAAGTGAAAAACTTGGTTTTGCGCAATTGTTGACATATATAAGGTTAGAGCACTTAATAAGGATTTAATTGAACTTAATTGAGGTTGAAAATGAACCTAGATGATGTTAGATTAATTGACTAGTGATGGACTATTAATTGAGGTAATAACTTAAAGAATGTGTGATTAATTAGTAATGTGTCTTAAAATGTATGGTATGTTCAAGATGAATGTGTTCTTAAGAATACAAATGTGTTCCAAGGGTTTTATGTGATGTGAGTTGGATATAGATGTTTGTGATTCTGGAATTTCTATGATGTTATGTAATATGTACTGACTTAATGTTTCATTGATATATTGATGCAAATGCTTATGTTTATAAGGCATATTGAGTTTGATCAAAAGGGAGTGAATATGTTCAACTTGAGAAAAATGAAATAAAGACATATGTTATACATTAAATTATTTGCTTGTGATTATGAAATCTAAAATGAATTGTTTTAAAACTGTTAAGTCCTAGTCATGTGTAAATAGGCATGGCTAAAAGGGTTTGCAACTGCTCTTATGATACTAAGGCGTCTCTTGATATTGACACTTTGGTGTCTCCTGATATTGATACTTCGGTGTCTTATGATATTTGACACAACAGTGTCTTCTGATACTGAGACACAAGTCTTTTATGTTCTATGATACCAATCATGGTATCTTCTGTTATGTTCCTGTTACCCACTTCTGTAAAAAGGATTAGCAATTTAACCTGATTTGTATTTTGATATATATTCGATTCAGTCATAAACAAGTTTTGATATGAAATAAGATAAATATTGATATGATACAAGATGAATTCTGATCTGATACAAGTTCTGATATATTTTGGCATAATTATGTTCTGTTTTGATACTTGTGCATTCTGTTATGAAGCAATGACATTCTATTTACATGTTTTGTTCTGTATTGATGAATCATAAACTATTCCGAGACATTTAATGTTTAGGTTTCTCTTGAATATGAATAACTAAAGACTGCTTATGATATGATTAGATTATGAACATATGACTGTTAAATGACTGTTAGAAATAGTCACCATTATCCTGTTTAGTTGTTCCTCACTAAACTTTATGCTTAACACGGTGATTTACCTATATGTAGGTTCTAATATAAAGGTTTAAAGATTGGGGTAAAGACAACCGCAGTGGTCAAGAAAATTGTGTTTTGTTATGGAAATGTTCAGTTTGTTTTTTAGTTGTATTTAAGGTAATGAGACATACTGAAATTTGTATTTTGTGTGTGTATGGTTTTTAATAACTATAGCACCGGTAAAAAGTGGATTTATGCTATGTATTTTGACAAGTTTAATATGTATGATGTATATTATGTTTTGTTTATAAAATAACTCCTAATGGATTGTAGTGTTTGTTTGCTTGAGTTTTTGGGAATGCATGTAAGGGACTGTTTGGTATGTTTTGGATTATTTTGGTTCTGTTTTGTGTAGCATCTTCAGATATTGAGTCCCACTGCAACTCTAATTCCTAGTTATCGCCACATCATCCAAGATCGCCCCACGATCTTTATCCCACAACAAGTCGGCTAGTCATGATCCATTCATCTGAGCATAGGCCAACTTTTTCGTCCATCAAGTCCTTAGCCTGGGTCGAGTCAGTCTTCACAAAGTTTGAGACTTTATCAAAATTCACACCAAGTCTAATCTCACTTGCCTATGTTTTCCTTAGTATTTAAACATGTCTCCCTCATGTGTGTAATCCAGCTAACCTTCCACCGAAGACGCTTCGTGAAGGTCGTTAAGAAGTGCTCCGAAGTTTAAAGGTTTAATAAACCACCCCACCAGATGGATTCGACGCCCTCATCAAATTAGTCTATTGGCACTCCTCCACTATTGGTTTTTTCAAAGACTCCTTAGTTAGCTCTTAAAGAAGATAGCAAGTCTTCATATCGATTGGCACTTCACCCATGTACCATTGTCCTACTCCATCGGGATTGTTTTTGTTTCCATTTGGATTTGCCTTCTCAGGGCTCATCGCGTCCACCAAAGACATGTTGAGAAGAGCTCCATCCGTTGAGCTTTCTCTATCACTTTGATCCTCCGCGATATTGTAGTCTCCTTCGTCCCACCAACGAATCTACAACAATTAGCAAAGAAGGATTTTTCATCATACATAACCATCATACCTCAACACTGTCTTGGCTGTCTTAAGGAAGTCGATCCTCAATATCATTTCGAAATCCTCAAGTGCTACGACCATGCAATTCATCATGGCACGCCAACTCCCTATGCTTATTGGGACGTTGTAAGCAGCTCCTATCATCGCTTGTGCCTTACCCGTAGGGGTTCTTAAGTTTATCGGAGCCTTAGACACTCTAAGCCACAACTTGCGCACCGCTCTTTCCGCCACCAAGGAATGTGTTGCACCCGTATCTACCATTGTAGTCACCTCTATCCTATGAACCTGTATTCTCACATACATTACATCATTATAGGGATTAGGTTATTTACTAACTACATTCAACAACACAATTAGATTAGGTTGTTTATTAATCGCATTCAACAACACAATTAGATTTAGCGTCGCATCATCTGAAGATTCTCTCTCTTCTTCGACTATCAGGGCGTTTAGCTTCTCTTTCCTCACATTCCCTTGCATAATGTGATCCACCGCACAATAACAAGCAATCTTGCTTATTTTGGAGGACGTCTCCCCACTCTCGGAGCCACTATTTTGCTTGCTTTTCTCCTTGAAATCTCCCTTCTTGGAATCCTTCTTCTTCTTCCCCTCGGTGCTCTCTTGTTGAGCATGGCTTTTGCCCTTTACAGAATTGGAGGAGCTTGCTTTAGTTTTCGTAGTCGCTCGAAAGTCCACCAAGACATCAATGATCGTTATTGTACCAATCACGTCCTTCACATTTTACCTCCACAACTCCATTTGTGCCTACGTTGTAGCCTAGACAAAAAGTTGAAGAGCTTATCCTCGTATGATATATTTTCAATATCAAGTAATAGAGAACTAAAAGACCAAACATAGTATCTTATCGAACCTTCTTGATTCAGTTTTTTCAAGGAATTCCTCGCAAGCCATAAAGTATTCAACGGAAAAAGTTAATCCTTCAACTCCTTCTCGAGCTCTCACGTATCTACAAGAGTTTTACCCACATTGATCTCCATAGAGGTCCTCGTCCTCCACCAGAGCTTGGCATACCCATCTAAGTACATGGCCGCCATATTGACTTCTCAATATCGAGCACCCTAGTAGTCGCGAAGTATTTCTCTATATCCCATAAGAAATTCTCAAGCACCTTAGCGTCCTGCATGCCTTCGAACATCATAGGTTCATGTACCTTCACCGCTGAAGGTTTTGGTGATGAGCTTTCCGCATTATCAATACTTGTTCCAATGGAACACCTCAGCATTGTGATGCTGAACTGGGCCTCCTCGTGTGCCTTCAATAAATCTACCATTTGTTGTTATAACTGCCAAATCTGATCCTCCATCGCCTCGAGTCGCGATTGATAGGATGGGACCTCCTCCTGTCCCACAGGAATCAGTCCAATGAGTGCCTTCACCTTAGTCACTCATTATGTCAAGTTGCCTACTGTCATCTCGAGATTTAACACTAATACTAGTTAATACAAAGGTCACCTTGGGACTCGAACTTTTACCGAAGTTGATCGCCAACACCCTTTGCATGATTGTCTCACTTAGGTCTGCTTAAGCAAGACTTCAGCCTTCAACCACTCTCAAATTGTTTACCTCGCATACTCAATGAAACAATGCTACAAAAGCAATAAGAAAATAAAGGCAACAAGGACACAAGAGAAATACGGTAAAACCAACATTTATATTACTTTCCCTCAAAAGAATACAAGGAATGCTCTCTTTAACTGAATAAGGAGAGTAAAGCTCGAATGAGCTATATATAGACACTCTAACTTGAAAATCAAGTTTCATTCAGAATCCTACTTAGACTGAACTACCTAAGATCGTTCTAAGATCACGTCTATCTCTATTAGATTACATCACGTGAACCAATTGGATGACACTCCCATCCAAATAGGACTCTAACTAATAAGATAGAATCTACAAGATAACAGAAAGATAGAGTTTACATTCAAATAGGAAACCAACATCCTTATCCTCAAAGATCTCCACTATCTTCAGATGTTGAGTCTCACTACAACTGTAACTCCTAATTGTCGCCACATCATCTAAGATCTCCCCACGATCTCATCTGCTGATGATGCAGTGTGATCTTGTCGAAGTCCATATAGCACACTAGCTTGATTCAATACTTCTACAATAAGTCCGCTAGTCGTGGTCTATTCATTCGAGCGTGAGCCAAGTCCTTAGCCTGGTTCAAGTCAATCTCGATAAAGTCCGAGACTCTACTAAAATTTACACCAAATCCAATCTCACTCGTCCATGTTTGACTTAGTATTTTTACATGCCTCCCTCATGCACGTAATCCATCTAACCTTCCACCTAAGGCACATCGTGAAGGTCGGTGAGAAATGCTCTGAAGTTTAAGGGTCTAACATATGCCATGCCCCCTTGCTGTTTTCTCTAAAACCCAATTTTGTGTCGTCCAAAGCACATCGCATAAAAATCCAAAGCAGCAATCTGGGAAGCTTCCTTCACTTGAAACCTGAGTCAAAGATAAGGTCTTTAGAAACTGATCTATCATGGTTTCGTCCTTCTAATCATTTTCTCTTTGAATCTAGATTTCATAAGCAACAGATACGAAAACAAACCTGAAAAATCGCAAATTACAGAAGGCTCGATAAAAGACATAGACGACGACATATAGGAGAGAAATCTGTTTTCAAAACTTTTTGTGAAAAAAATATTTTAGAATACACGAAAACCTATTGTGAAATATTAAGGAAACAACTTTTTTTTGTTTTTGTGAAAAGTTTGTGATTTTTTTGAAAACAACATAATTAACAATAAGGAACCAAACGTGTTTTAAGAGGATGTTTTCTTTTTTTATAAAAACCACAACAAGAAATGAAAAAAAAACGAAAACAAACACCCTAACATATATCCTAAAAGTATTATAACATGTTTAGGGTGTATTAAGAAGTGAACATAATGCCTTAAGTGCACCTAAGTATAGTAAGAGATGTAATGGTACTTAATATGAAAGACACGGATAAATGGGTAATTTGTTCATTTTGAAGTGAACATACATACTTAGATGTGAAATGTAAACAAAAATTTTTGATATGTTTGCTTGGATTTATGAACTTGATGTGAGGGGAATTGATAGAGGAAGTATCCTATTTGCTTATGAGATGTTTTTAGTTAAAATTAGATGTGTTTTTGTGTTGATCTTGCATGATAAGGTCGAAGTTAGTTGATTCGAAATGGGTACTTCACTGAATGGATAGGTTCCACTAGACAAACTTTTGTAATTTGGCCATATCTTGGCTTTTAGACCTCTAAATTGGATTATTTTTATTAGAGATTAAACTAGATACATAGGTCTAAAACTTTCATGAAAGAACCGAAATCTAATTCTGCCTCTAAAAGTTTTGAATTCTGTTTTGAAGTTGAGTTATGGATACTGTCCTTGTTTTCAAATAGCCTGTAGTGTTTGGGTATAAATCCCAGAATAATTAACCAAATTGCATTAAATTTACTCCATTAGATAATTAAGACATAGGGGAAAGAAATAAATTGATAAGATTATAGACCAATGTGGGAATTAAAGAGAGAAGAAGGACTAATATGCAATTTTTCTAAAGTCAACCCATGGACTAATAAGATTAAAGCATGTGTGTCCAATAGAATTATAACACATGGCCCAATATAATTTTAATACATGGTCCAATATAATTTTAACACATGATTTAATATAATTTTAATACGCGGTCTAATGAGATTGTAACATATGGTCTAATAAGATTGTGTCATATAGTCCAATGAGATTAAAACATATGTCTAAGACTAGAAAATTCATGAAAAGGCATATGGAAGGAGAGATGGACAACACTTTGACAGCTTAACTTTAGATTTTTCTCCTCTCCATTTCACCTTCTTCATCCCATCATTTTTCACTTGGTGATTCAAGCAAAGCCAAAGAGGAAGGGAAGGAAAAGCATTAGAAGAACTACTTTGTCAATTTTAAGGTTTGGGACTTCACTTAGTTAATTTCTGTATTTGTGTGCACTTAAATGTGTAAAAAGATTAATTTGGATGTGGAATGGTTGCTGGGATGATTCTTTGGTGCTATTTTGATATTATCTTGTATAGAATTTGTTAAATATGATAAGAGATTATTGCGTAGTGGAATTTTGTCTAGGGTTTGTTGAACCAGTCAAATTGTTTGGGCCATAAATCAGCCCACAAACCTCTAAATTTGGTGATTTTAGTTGCATATGAAAACTAAGACATAGAATTAGAAATATCTAGAGAGACTCTGACTCAATTCTAGCTTTATGATGTTGTAAATTGGGACAGAAAATTGTGATATGATGATACCCCTATTTTTGAGCAGCATGTGATATTTGGTCTATAGCTCATGCGTTAAAAGTTCAAATGGCCTGATCTTTAGTATTTTGGAAACTAAAGACACAGATGGACAAATGCTTAGAAATCATGAAACCTAGTTCTGACTTTTTCTACACAAATATTAAGGAACAACTAGACTTGTCATGTGATTTGTTTCTGGACTGATAGTTTGCCTATTTTTAGACCACTTTAGAGTTTAACTCAAATTGTACAGTTTTGAGTTTGTTTTCATTTCCAATTTTTACTGAATCTTATCTGAAACTTTTTGAATGTGTATGAAACTTTTCAAACACCTAGACATAAATGAAATAGGACTTACCACATGTGAATTGGGAGACTGAACAATGAAATATAAGATTGAGCATAATGCATTTAAAAGAAAATTTACATGTACATAAATGATTTTTATGCATATTCATTACTCATATGTGCATAGTAAGATTACATAAGTGTGATTTTGATACTCTTCTAATGGTTCTAAACTATGCATTGCATATATGAACGCAAATATAGATTTTATGACTTAAAATGTATATCATATGATTCGTTAATATATGAATTGTGAAATTTGCAAATGGTTAAAGGAAATGTTATAATGCCTGCCCTATTGTCTTGATTGTGCATAAGGATACAACGCATCTATTATAGTTTGACACTAATGGTGTCTTCATTTAAGACTATAATGTCTCCACCATTTAATACCTTCGAGTATCTATAATTTGATAACTTTGGGTATTCATAACACCCGTTATCTACACCCACAAAAAATGTGTAAGTTTAACACAGAAAGGAAACTTAACAGTCATAAATAAGAGATACAATATGATAATAAAAATAATTGGTATTGATGAGCATTTGCATTGGTTATAATGATGAATTGTAATAATGTGCAATTATATTAATAATTTGTACCAACAAGTGTTGAATATCAATATTGGCTTATAAATGTGCATTTTTTGTATATCGATAATATGTTGAAGCATATTGGCATTATGTACTTTGCCTAAGTATGCCATCATTATTTCCATGAGCATTAAATATCAATATTTGGCTCATGAATATCAATTTATGGTATATGAGTTGTGATATTTCTGAATATATGTGCTTAGTGAACGACTATTGTAAGTGGTCATATAAATTTAGTATTTTCCTCATTAAGTTTTTAAGCTTAACACGAGTGTTAATCTATGTAGGTCCAAGTCATAGGAGTGAGGTACATGGAACATCTGCGAGGACCAAGGCCAACAAATAGAAAAAAAAGTACTTTTGGAATGTGTTTTTAATTACAGATGATTGCACATATATTGAAGAAAGGAAATTGTATGTTTTGTTTTGAATTATTGTGTAAATGTAAAGATGTATTAATACTATTAAATGATAATGTTAAGCATTGGGGAGTTTTGTAAAGTGTATATGTATAGCATTGAACCGAAATGTATACCGTGAATGTATGTGCAAGAAATTGGTTACCTTATGTGTGGATAGTTGTAGGGTCTGCATAGATGTTGGGACCCGATCCGGGAACTGGATCCCAACCGGAAAAGCAAGAACGGAAAACGGAATCGAATGGAAACGGAAAACTTCGCAACGAAAAGCAAATGCGAATTGAATACAGATCGAATA
>JANTNU010000235.1:4620417-4642096 GCA_024752395.1 Erythroxylum havanense | reverse complement strand
GTACAGAGCAAAGAGATTAAGGACTGGGACAAGTCAACCGCAGTGGCCAAAGGAGTCAGAGTTTTTGTGTCACTCGAATATGTATTTTGTTTGGTTTATTTGGGCCTGTACATATTCTTTAGATTTGTTTCTGGAAAGTCTGAGATGTATTATATGTGTGTTAAACTTAGATTTTAAAACAATGCATATGTGTAATCTTTGATTTTGTTTGTTCTGTCTTGGGTGGCATCCATGTATCCTCCCAGGGGGTATTTGGGTGTTACAAAGGTACTAGAGTTGTTATGGATTACGTTGACCGGATAGTTAGGGCAAGAGTTGTAGAAAGTTGTGTGTTTAAGATATTGGGTTTGCCTGTGAGCAATTTAGTTAGTTGGACCAAACCGATGAAAAATTGGGTCAAATTAAATACAGATAGAGCTGTTAAACAAAGGTTTAACATTGCTACTACTGGAGGATTAATTAGGGATTGCCACGGACAGTGATGTGGTGGATTTCTACAGAACATTGGACGGAGTTCACCACTAACTGTCGAACTCTAGGGAGTCCACTCGACTCGGGCCTTACACTAGCATGAATGCTTAGATATCGACGGGTTGTAGTTAAAGTGAATTCATTAGAGATGATTAATATTCTTTCCTCTTCTAATATAGTTTTGTCTTAGGATAATAGGTACCCATAGTTTAATCCATCGAACATGAGAGTTGCATTTTAAGCATGTATATCGCGAAGGAACCTAATGTGCCGATAGCCTGGCTTCTCTAGCAATTTTATCCAACCTAGGCCTGCGTATACTTCAAGAGCCTCTAACGGTCGTTATAGAGCTCATCTATCGAGACAAGCTAGAAGTTCTGTATCGCAGAATACTGTGCTAATAAGGTGTTTCTAATTTGAATTGTGTGGGGTTTGTTTGTTTTATTATCCTTTATAAGTCAAAAAAAACAAAAAAAGAAGGGTTCATCGGTTAGGTGTTTGATGCTGATCATCAACAATTTTCTTATCGTTAATTCATTTTCTTTAACCTATCGATGAGTAAGACGTAACCTCTAAATCAATTACCAACACCGACAAGAACAGGACCACCTGGTTTAGACTGGTCAAAGAGATACTCCACGTGTGTGTTACAGAAAGATTTAATCTGGCTGAGTAGGACTATCATATGCCGGCGGCGGCTTTGGTCGGCAACCCCACAAGTTGCGACCTTGTCCTAGTCTGTTCTTCCATGGCAGGCGACGTTATAACTTATAACCCCACCACTCACTGTTCTATCCATAATTAAATAAATCACTGTCAGCACCAAAATTTAGAAAATTTCAATCCCAATAATGGATGGATAAATCTATTTCGACTACAACCTCTCACAAATGGTCAAATTTTCCTGAGTTGAAATTCATGTTGCCGAGGTAAGCGCTAGAATTGTCATTGTTTTCTTCTTCAATTACTTCAGCTCCTGGTTGCTTTGCAGCCCTTTTATTGTCTTTTCCACTGTCGTCTTCTCTATATATACATGTAAAGTATAAGGCTTTTTGATCGTATAAAGAAACTATTAAGGTTTTGACAATGGAAGCTCATTCTTCAAGCTCTAACTCTTCTTCATCATCATCCTCTTCAATGTACGGAACAGAATACCCACGAGAACAAACAAAGTCCTTCATTCCCTCACTGCATTCGATTCGTAAACCAATGGCTAAACCATGGAAGAAACCTATAGCTCCATTACCACCAACACCGCCCAAAGTGTACAGAGTGGACCCTGTCAACTTCCGGGACCTTGTTCAGAAGCTCACCGGAGCACCGGTCTCCCAACGGCTCCACAGCGTGGCCCCGCCTCCTCTTGATCTTGCCGGGAGTCCTGCATTGTTTAGCAGAGAAGTCACTTCGGCAGTGCCACTTCAGCTCCTCAAACCCTCGCCGACCTTATCATCACCATTCACTGCCTTGAACACCGACTTGAGCATGTCTGAAACAGTACTGGACGCGAAACACAAGATATTAATGGACAGAGGAGTTGGGTCGAGTTCGTGCGAGTTGAAACTGTCACCGTCCTCTCATGGTTGGTGTTCTTTCCCACTACTGAGTCCAGGAACTCTTTCCAGTTTGGAGCAAAGCACAGTTCTTTAGCTCTTCGTTTCATTCCTGCCCTTCAGTTAGAATTACACTTTGGCGTCAGCTATCTTATAAATAGGCTGCAAATGGAGGAAAGATTGAAACCTCCTGTTCTTTTCCTTTTCATGATAATATATAGTTGACGTCATCAATCTTCCCATTCCAGGGTTCTACAGCTCTCAGCCATGAAAGGCAAAGAGAGTAGCTAATCTATAAACTAGTTTAATCCGAACAGAAGGTGTTTTAAGTTGCAAACTATCATTAGCTTGTACTCGTAGCACTGATCGTTTCTATTTTGTTATTTTACTTTTGATCCTGTTGAAATTAAGTCTTGGGACATTTGCATGTAATTTCATGTATGAGAACGCAATGCATATTGTACCCATACATTGTTTCATTTCGAAATTACTTTGTTCTCACCAGTTCAGTTCCCTACCCACATTAATTTTCTACAGACACTGTTATTGCAAATAAGACTTGTTGTTGGATTAGAGAGTTTATGATAGTCAAACAAGTTAGTGATAACTTAAGTTCTTCCATGAAACATAATATTGTAGTTGGAAGTAATCAAACGTTGTCTGTTTTTAATTAATTCTAGCTTTGCTATGAGGACTGATTTAATTTCCTAACCTCATAGTTTCATAACTATTTTTCCTATAGTCTTCAAACCACCTTGATGTATATTACATAGTTATATCTTCTTGTTTAGTTGGAGTAGTTAAGGCTAAACTACTTTTCATCTTCAATGTATGTTGTCATCACAAATTGACAAATATTGCAGCAAAGTTACAAAATCAAAACCCTAGACTAGAACAAATCCTTCAAAGTCAAATGGAGGACGGTGGTCTATGCATTCTATAATTAACGCCGGCGGGGACGGTTAATACTTGGGTGGTTCCGTGACTTTGTATAGTCAAATTTCAATGGTTTGGCTTCTGACGAGCAGCGTATGTATTAGGTGAAGTACACTCCGTTGCATGAGCGTGATCGTTGACTTTATAATAAAAAGGAAAACGAATCACATCGAACATGATCCAGGCTTAAAAGCACCATGCGTTCCCAGGAAGCAAAATTTAAAACCCTGATGACTGTTTAGAACACTTGAAAGACAGCAAACTTTAATGTAGGAGAACAATACCTTATACATCAATCAATACACAAGTGGAGGATGTTTGATGATACACAGTTGAAGCTATTTAGTAACTGCGGGGAAAAACTTGGTAACGTTGACGCCTGACCAGCTCTAGAAGTTCTTCATTTTTTTCTTTTTGATTGTTAATGAGGTATTTTTGAAGGGTCTTAATTATAAGAAGATATTTTTAAACTATTTATATTCAAACTAACCCTCTCTCAAGTCGAATAGATATTTTGTATCAGGTAAATTTCTAGCCTCAAATTTTAAATAGCTACATACATCATAATACTTTAAACGTCCCAAGTTCTTAATATTATGATCTCCTTAAAGTTAGCACAGGGATGAGGCATAGTTATACATCAAGCAAAAGATGGAGTTAGACACGAGTTAAAACGACACAGTTTCACGACTATTGGGAGATAAGGTTTAAGCGACGTCGTATGACTGAATAATTTTAAAACTATTGTCACTTACCTAATAGTACTGGAAAGTGAAGGAGTAACTCCAACGCCAAAGTGAAAGAGAAGGAAACAATGTCGTGGCTAGCGAGGTCAATTGCTAATTCTCTCAAACTCGACGACGATGACGGTGACGGTGATCGACACGGCGGTTCTCAACATAATGTCAATACAGTCAATGAACCTGACGCGGTTAAATCGCCGTCAAGTCCAGAAGCTGACCAGCATTCTGAGTCGTCCTCAACCACCACCACCACTACTCCGCGCGGCGTCAAGGAAGACATATCCGAGCTCACCAAGACCCTAACGCGTCAATTCTGGGGCGTTGCCTCCTTCCTCGCTCCTCCTCCGCCCGATGCTTCCTCGACCCCGCCGCGCTCGCCTCGTCAGATCTCTTCTCAATCGGAATCAAATGATGATGAGGATCCGATCGCAGGAATACGTAGTGATTTCGCCGAGATTGGCGGGAAATTCAAATCGGGAATCACAAAGCTGTCGAGTAACAAGACTGTGTCGGAGATCACCAAGATCGCGTCCAACTTTCTTCAATTTGGACCGGGGAGGGATATCTCCGGCGAGGATTTGATTGGAAATGTTGTCGGTGTGACAGAGGAGGTCGTTGCTTTCGCGAAGGACATCGCGATGCATCCGGAGACCTGGCTCGATTTTCCTCTCCCCGACGAGGACGACTTTGAGGGTACAATTAATTAAGACTTTGGATTCGATGAACTTCAATTTTGATATCATTGGGGGGATTATTTTTATCATTAGTATTACTAGCAATTCTTTATGACGCTGCATGAATACAGATCTTGATATGACGGATGCGCAACAAGAGCATGCTTTGGCAGTTGAGCATGTGGCACCGAGATTAGCTGCTCTCAGGATTGAGCTTTGCCCGGGCTACATGAGCGAAGGTTGCTTTTGGAAGATTTACTTTGTGCTTTTGCACCCCAGACTTAGTAAAGAGGATGCCTTGCTATTATCAACCCCCCAAGTATGTTGCTTTCTTAAGCTTATTTTGTCATTTAACATCTTGTTTGGTCTAATTTTCTGTAGTTTCCCATTGTTGAATCATCATGAGGTGGATATTGATACATTTGAAAAGCAGTAATTAGGTTTAGGTAACATTACTTAAGATGCATGTCTCCTTAGCTGGAAATCATCTTCGATCCTGCATCTGTTTACTCAATAGAAACACTTGACAAGCCAGATCCTAGCAAGTCGTTTTCTTTTGCCACTTGGGCTTGGGTAAAACGACTTTGATGGTCATTGAAAGGCATCTTTTTCAGTAATGCTAACACTGAAACTTGCAATTGTATACTTTAAATATGCTCAAGTTAATGTGTCTCATTCTCTCTTTGTCTCTTTGGTGACTTTATCTTACTATGAAATTATCTGTATGGAATGATAAATTTGGAAGTCTGATCGTTAGAATTTAAGACGACAGTTTAGAAATTTTCGAGTATAAAGTTTTAACTGGCGATAACATTTGATTTGCATGCTGTGTGGTTAGGTCCATATTCTGATAGATCTGATGCTGCTGATCATCTATACGCTAAAATGGAGAAGTGGGGTAATTTTGTATAATATTGTAATGTGTTTACTAAAGATCAAAAGTATATTCATTCTGCTTATTGTCCTTATTAAGTACTTCTGGTAAATGCTTTGGAAGTTAGAATTCTTTTATTGCCTTTGTATGAAGTGTTTCCTGATATTGGAACTCTTTATGATTGAAAGTCATCCTTATAAAGAAATTCGCCTTAATTCTGATCAATTAAGTTGCTAATCAGCACTCTGATTTGATCATGTCTTACAGATAATGGAAGCAAGAGCCATGTTGTCACATGAATTGCAAAAACGTGCTAAAGCAAAATCTGCACCGGAGTATTCAGTTTCCAATACTTCAGCATCAAAAGAAGCTTCTGATTTGCACTATGAAAGGTCTCTTTCTGTGACCCATCGTGCTGAATCTGAACCAGTGACACTCGAGACATTTGGCAATGAAGCAGTCTCTTCCAGTGTTGCAACTGAAATTGAAACTGACAAGCATCCTGTCCAAAGTATGGAGATACAAATTATTGACAAGGCTATGGTTGAGGAACAGCCTGTTAACCAGGCTATTCAGCAGCGAACTTCATCGTTTTCGTCCTCTAGGATTATGGATGAAAATCTTGAGGATGATGCTGACGATTGGTTGAAAGATGAAAGTTCAGAAAGTGTTGGGGCCAGCAACACTATGATATCACTCAATAATGAAGAGGATGTCTCATTCAGTGATCTTGAAGATGACGATGGGGAAGTACCTGTCACTTACAAGAATGTTGCATCAAGTTCTGATACATCTACAAAAGATTCGCGAGATTGGGTTCAACTGAGCAGAAGTTCTGGTGACTCGGTTAAGGACATTAGCACAGTTAGTGTCAAACATGTTGGTTCTGATCAGGTAAGTGCTCACAACTCTGATACCAAGGAATCTAATGATTGGCTTGATGTTGATGATATTGATGCTATGTGATGATGCCATAAAAGCCTAAGATCTTATGTATTTCTCATCTTTTTTCTAACTTGTTGTGAATAGTTTGCATACGGTCTCTTCAGTCTGAGTTAGACTTCGAAACTCTATGTTTGTACATAATCTGTTCTTAATTGGTTGATATTGTGGCATAAAATGACCGTCACACTTTAATGACTTCATCACAGTACCATCAATTTGCTGTATTCATGTGACATGAGTTATTATATTGTCTCGTGCACCTGACCATGGATTGGTCTTTGTTTCTTTTGAACAGTCAAAAGGTCAGATGGGCCTAAAAAGAGAAAACCGGGAACCATCTGCTGGAAAATGGAAACTAACAATATGTCAAAAGG
This sequence comes from Erythroxylum havanense, assembly GCA_024752395.1. Classification (NCBI taxonomy): domain Eukaryota; kingdom Viridiplantae; phylum Streptophyta; class Magnoliopsida; order Malpighiales; family Erythroxylaceae; genus Erythroxylum; species Erythroxylum havanense. Next base: position 4,635,529 of record JANTNU010000235.1, on the reverse strand, counting down.
ACTTTAGTTAGTATTATTAGTAACATTTAATAGTTGAGCAAGTACCAAAGAAATTTATATACCTCAATAGGGGCTGCATATGCAACAAAAAGATCAGTGCATACAGATTTATATACGTGCCAGGATAGTATTATGTTGATTCGCATTATACATTTAGATCACATGCCATTGCCATGTCGTAATCCTATTATTGTGGAATGATGTTGTAAAACTTGGATCAGCTAACGCAGAGAAAAGTGCACTTAGAAGATGTCTAAATGAACTTTGGCATCTAGGCATGGTAAGTGGCGTTTAATTGCCCTGGGATTTACTCGCTGCTCTTTAGTCTTTCTCTATGCCGGATTTATTCATTGCCCTTTAGTCTTTCTGTCGATGGGTAAGAGATCAAATTCTAATGTAACCTTTATTAAATATTTAGCAAGTGATTCAAATCACTTTGTAATGATAGCTCAGATGTGGAAATATAATTGATAACACCCACCGCTTACAATGACATAACATCACTTATATACATGGTTAATAGCAGAGGAAAGCTTCTAGCGCAAAGATAAAGTCAGAAACGTCTTAAGGTCGGTGATGTTACCACGACAACATGAAGTAAAATTGACAACACACAGACACACATTCTACGGTAACATTTAACTGATACTTGTTTGCTTTTATGGGACACTCGCACTGTAATGCTGTTATTACTTAAATATAGGAAACTTTTATGCGTTATTGAGCGGAGCCCAGTTTAGCGACTTCTTCAATTTCTTGATATAAGATCAAATTGACTTAGTTATGGTGCCTTTTTGATGTTTAGTTAAAAAGGAATTTTTGCAGGATTTGAAGCACTGTTAAGAAGTATGAAAACAAGCTAAGTAGATTGATGATCTTGCAATGTACAGCCTAAAGGACTAGAACTAGAAGATGTAAAACTACTGATTTACTTCCTAAGAACTCATTCATGGCAAGGATTATGTACAAATGAGCTGTTCCTGAGTTAGGAACTCTACGATCTAATGGATCCGAAATTGCCCGAAAGCCTCTCCAACTGAGACCACAATAGGGTTCCTAGAGAGAATCTAGGTTTGTCTTCTTCATCTACGCTGTCAGTTTTAGTTCTGCTAATGCTATTACTAATTGATGGTGCTTTAGGAGTCCGTCCTGGTGATTTGATCACCACAAGAACTGAATCTCCAATCTCTTTTCTTACCAATTCCACTGTGTGTTGACTAACATCGTATCCTGAAGCATCTGTAACATAGAATGAACCTACTGCTTTATCCCCATGAGTTCCAATCTCAGCCCTTGATATCGATAACCCGTTCTCCCGGAGCACCCGTGTCATGTCCGATAGTAATCCCGTCCGATTATTAGTGCAAACATCCAGCCTCAACCCCTGCGGAAAGAGTCATAAATAAAGATATGAAGAGCACATTAAATGGTGAAAACTGAGTCAGACATTGTATAGGATTGTATGCACCCACATGGGATACTCGTCTCTCAATGGCAGCAATCAAGCACTGAGTTAGCTCCTGCCTCTCGCTCTCTGTATCCAAGGTACATCCATCTTTCTGTCGAATGAAATACTCCTGCAATCAAACTCAAACATGAAGATCGCCGCCAGATTTTGAATCATTTGTAATCATCGTTAAGAGTTTAATCACCTGATCAGCCATGGCGCCTTTGGAGCTGACAGCTGCATGGAAAACTACGTACTGCATGTCGGTCAACACACACAAAGTGTCGAACAGGAGCTTTGGTCGGTCTCTGCACCTCATGTTCACAACCGAGTAACCTTTCTCCTTACAGGACTCTATCGACACATGAATCTTGGAGCAACTGTTCCGGTGGCCAACACCACGTCCGGTGCATCCACAACACGGCTCGTAGTCCACGGCGGAATACATCAGCTGGTGAAGCCGTCGTTCTGTGTGGGTTCGGCCAGCGGTGGGGGCGGTGAGTCTCACACTCTTTTTTTCTTCAGTGCCATGACGGGCCTGAACCACGTTCTCCAACTGTTCCTGGACTGTGGCCAGTCTTTTAGGGTCCGAAATGGGCCCACTTGGGAAACCATTGTCGACGTATATTATGCATGCTGTTATATTGTTGTGGGTCCACGCCGCCGCGGCCGTGATGTGGCATTCCAACTCGGCTAGCACCGCTGATATCTCCGACAGAAGCCCTGGCCTGTCGGTTCCTGTTATCTCCAAGGCCGTGTTTTCAGTGGAGACATGTCTTGGCTTCACTTGTCTCTTTATGCTACATGTTTCTATTTCCTTTGATGCCCCTCTTCTCCTACTTGCACACAACGCCTGTAAAATTATCCATTTTTATCAAATACAAGCATGGATTCTGCTTATATTATGTGTGCTATGTTCACAAGTCTGACTCCATTTTTTTCTGGTTCAAGCTCCAGAAGATAGAACTTTATTTTTATTAAAACTTAACTTTAATCATAAAATCAATTAAACTTGAATCTAAATTTATTAATTTAGTAAAAAAAACCAAAATTATCATCCCTACCACAAACATCCAACATCTGTACGTGGGTATGTGTAGAAGCAGAGATAGAGAGAGAACCTGTTGAATATAAAGGATGAGACTTTCATCGGTAAGCTTGTTGCCAAGCTGATCAGTCACGTGGAACACTGCCATAGCCACAAACCCACATCAATGAGATACTAATTAAATATATCTACGAAGGATGACGCAAGCATGCGGGGACATACCGTCCATAAACCATCCTCCATCAGAGCAGATGTACGATTTGGATATAACAAGGTCGAGATCTGTCAAAAATTGGACCATCTCTAGTAGAATCCCGTGCTTGTTTGCGCTGTCAACCTGCCACCAACACAACACCCCCACGAAATTTAGATTACAAAAGGAGGATGAAAAAGTATCCATTCCATGAGAATCATGTCACTTTTTTTACGTTCTCTCAGCGACCCTTATAGTTTCTAGGGTTTCGTGGCTTAGAACAGAGGTTGTGTCTATATCAGGTGATCATTTCATGGTTTTGGGTGGCAGCAATTGCTAGACACGACTGTGATCGCTCTTTTGTATGTCATGCACAAAACTGTTGAAGCAAATGGTAGGTCTCTTCCTGATGGTCTCGGATACTAACTGAATGCTTCCAATTTATGGCTCTCGGGTGCAAAGGAATCTCCAACAGCAAATCAAAAGGCTTGTTTATCATCTCTGAACAGGGTGGATTAACTATGGTTCAATGTTCCTCCGCTAGAGTAATATAGTATAGAACTTACCTTGACAAGCGTGCAGTCCCGGAATTGGTCATTGTCAATACAAACCCTGCAAATCCAAAACCAGGAAAGCTTAGACCATCGGCATCAAGTTCAAGCAGTTCTTAACCAAAGAAAGAATTGAAATCCATGATTCTTAATCACCTTGGAGGATAAATTCTTTCAATGAGTGTTTCGTATTCAGGGTCGATATACGGCTGGTACGCCATTACGAGTGGCTCCCGTTTGGTTTCATCAGAAGATAAGAACTAACCTTGAGCAATCATCGCCAAGTATATATGACCTGTCCTTTTAGAATGATTCAAACCAGGGAATGGTAAGAAACGTAGGGAGAGGATAAACGTGCGCTATTATTTGGCTAGTTCGTTAGAATCTTAAGCACAATTAATGGAAGACAGCGAGCAGAATTGTATCCGCCAATTCAATTTAAAGATTCTTTCTTGATTATAAAGGAAAACCTGCGATCTCCCATTGAGTTTCTATGGAGATAAACAAATAAAAGACGTTCTTGAATCAGTCTTTTGGTTGAAATGAGAGATACAAAACGCGTTTCCTGCCTACAGAACTGCTAAGATATATTCAGAAAGTCTAATCAGAAAGAGTGGTGTTAAAGATAGCCGTCAAATTCGAGTAGAAAAGAAGCAAGAACACCTAATGATCTTGGTAGAGAAATAGGTCAAAGCTGAAACATCAGATAATTGATCACAATTAAAGTAGAGAAAGTTTCCTCACGGACATTGAAGCTTCCCTGAAACACATAATAACTAAGCGATGCCCATGCGTAGACTCTACTGGTTCTACAAGATTTGCAAAGAGTAGAAGATCAAGACAACAGCAAAAGATAAAAGTTACCTGGTGCAAGAGTGGAATCGTTCCAAAGGCAAGAGAGTTGTGGCTAATCATATAAGATTTTCTTGGTGCAGAGAATTGTATTATATAGAGCCGAAATCGAAGGAGAGACAATACAACAGAAACTCCAACCAAACTTGGAGACATACAGCCGACTTTATTTTTCATTTTTTTCCTATTTATCCTCATCCTTCTTTTTCTTGGTTCATAATTGAATTCATCTCCTCTTATATATATCGGTGAATCTATAAAAAGAATACCTTAATTGGGTATACCATAAATTATAAAATACAATTAATAATCATAAATTCTCTTAATTGAAATAAATATGATTTTAACTTATAATTTTCCTTAAAATTCAAATTCAATGTATAAAATACGTAAGGGTCTCTGTTTTGCGGGATTATAAAAAGGATCGTAATATACGTAACATTTCTTTTTATTTTTTACAAAGGGTTCGTTTCTTAAAATTAAGATAATTTATAATTAATTTCATTTATCTTTTATATTGAAGATTTGAGATTAAAATAAATAATAATTTATTCACGGAAACTATAATTTTTATGATAAAAAAAAAACTATGATTTCTATGAACTCTATAGATGTTTCTTTACTTTACGGAGGAGTGCCTTTTCTCTGTTGAAAGGAGACACAGTCAAACTTTCATTGGGTACTTGCCACGTCACGAGTCGATGGGACGTGGACGTGGCAGACATTTGGCAGGCGGCTTTGCCTTGAAGGTAGCAACACGTGTTTTGAAAATGTAAATCAATCGAGTAATTATTCTCTAATGAGTATTTAATTTTAAGTAGCTGTTTAGGGAATTCTTTATTATTGTCAAATTGGACATTGCCTCACTTAGTCAACGTGTCTAATCTAACTTAAAATGTACAGAAACGGTAGTTTGTAGTTACAGCTGGACTGCTGATTTGGCAACGTAATCGAATTGAAATGAAAACTCTGCAATTCAATTAGCTGTATCCGATTTCGTGATTAAGTTGACAAGTTTGGATGTATAATGATACAGATACTCCAACCTTCTGGACACGGAAGATGCCAGCTAAGACTGTAAATTTGGATTTTTAATGCATATCAAAAAGTAAGTTAGACGTCTATTTATATATTAAGATTTTTTTATAATTTCAATGGAACATTTTTATGTTTTTAATAAATAAAAATTATTTGAAATTGTTAATTATATCCGAGATTTCATATCACACGTGACAACTGATAATTCAAGCTTATCTAAGCTTTTAAAAAAGAATCCACCACTTTAGACTAAGGAACAAACCAAAACTATCCAACATGCACTACAACAAAAATGACATACAGTAACAGGTGATAAGTGTTATTAAATATGAATGGTAACACTAATGAGTATGCTATGACAGCCCATGTTACTAAAGATATGATACTTTAGTAACAGTTTTGACATGTTATTGTCGAGTTTAATATAACATTTATTGATAACTACAAATAATTTTATATTATATTTTATAAATGTTATTAATTAACTTTTGTAACATTTTTACACTGTTATATATTAACTTTTTGTAAAATCATTAACATGTAGTAGATATGAATTTTGTAACATTTTAAAAATGCTATAGACAAGTTTTCCATGACATTGATAGAATGTTATTATTGAGTTTATTATAGCATTTATTGTTAGTTACATATGATTTTATATTATATTTTATAAATATTTTTAATTAGCTATTTGTAACAATTTGAACAGTTATATATTCACTTTAAAATGTTATAAAGGAGTTTTTTACAATATTATTAAAATGCTATTGTTGAGTCTATTATGATATTTATTAATAACAAACAATTAATTTTATGTTATATTTTATAAACCATATAAATTAGTTAACTATGACATTCATAAACTGTTATAAATTATTATTTTTACATCCACCAAATGTTGTGGATATGGATTTCGTAACAATTCTAAAATGCTATGGATTATTGTTTAATAACAATATTAAAAAATATATTACTATTGAATTTATGATAACATTTGTTGATGCTATTATAATAGTGTTACTAATATATTTTGTGTAACTTATATAAATAATGGTACACTAATGCGAAAACAAATTTATAACTATAAAATTAACTTTACAAAAATATATTTTGTTGTTCATCAAAGATAAGCAAATCATAGATAATGAATACATAGACACTGATAACAAAAAGCAATAACATGTCTTTAAATCGTTATTCCAAAATAGTTCATAAATTATTGAAAAAAAACTGACTACTATATCATCTTCAAATTTCATGTGCTACCAGGCCATGAATAATGCCCTTGACTTTCGCAATCTACAACCATTGAAACAAAAATCATCAGTATATTTTTCAAATATAGTAGAATGACATAACATATGTTACAAACTTAAGAAGAGTTGAAAACAAGAACATTTAAATAATTAATGCAAGATATTGGCATAATACCAATAAAAGTATATACTAAATCTTATTTAAAAGTAAAGTAGGTACCTTAGCTATAGCTATCCAAACTCTCATAGAATAAGCCCTTCGTATGGTCCATTTCTTCTTTCTTCTCAGCTTGCTCTTGTTTTAGTTTGTCAATAATGATGTCCCTTTGAGCTATTGATGGCAATCGATATGGTCCTTATCCATTGATATGGTCCCTATCCTTGACATCTTTTTGGTGAAAGACGCAAATAGAAAGCTTAATGAACAGAAAAGAGTTTCAAAATTTTGAGCAAGATACACAATAAAAAGTGGACTTAAAGTTGGCTTGAATTAACAGTTGACCTACAACAAAGGAATATGTAAACAAGTTTTTACCAGCTGGATAGTGTTTGTATCATGTTAGTAAGTTGTCCAGGCCTTAGATCCCTACCAGTGACAAATTGGACCTGTCCTCAATAAGCTTCAATAGCCTGACAGATGGTGAAAAATAAAGGGGGAATGCCAAACAACGCAAGATAATGTAACCAACCAACAATCAACATTCATCTTATCCATTCCTTTTGTTTAAGCACCTTAGTAGTGCGTGTTCAGAACCAGACTTTTTCCAAACTCAGATCAAGAATGATTTTTTACCACCATCACATTTTGCTTTCCATCCTTGCAACTTCTTTGTTAATTTTTACACCACATAATGAAAAACTTTTCTTTTTCGTCCAATAACAAATGGCATTCCCAAGTAGCTATTATGACCATCTTGCTCATTACCACCCAAAATATGACAAACCGAGTTTCAGATTGTCTATTTTGTATTAGGGGTCAAAGAAATCCCAAATTTTGAGAAGTTAATTTTTTGCCTCGAAGCTGTCTCATATAGATGTAAACACTCTTTCAAATATACAGCCTCTTTTCTTGTAGCTCGAATAAAGAAAAGAGCATCATCGGCGAAAAAAGATGAGACATCGAAATAGCCCCTCTTACAATCAGAGCACCATGAATAAGATCTTGTGCTTGATATTTAGATAGAATGACGGATAAATATTCCGCACAAAGTATAAAATTACAAAATAAGGCTTATTATAGATTCTCATAAAGAGTAAAATGAGGCAAAATAGGGCTCATTTCACTCTTGACACCCAACAAAATTTGCAAAATGAGGCAAATCCTCTTTTTTTTTTTCTTTACATAATTTTTTCATTTGAATTTTTTTTAGTTGTAAGAATTAATGCAACCTATTAGGTTTTCAATTATGTCACAATGAGTGACTTAAGGTATCCTCTTTAATAATGAAAATATGCTTTTAAAATTTACATATTTATATATTATCAATTTATTAGGCCTTTTTTTTATTTTACCGAGGGAATATAAAACGTTTAAGAATAAAAGAATAACCATGGATCTTCTTAAATTAATGAAAAAATGAAAGGTTATAGGAAAATTTTGGCATGGTTATTATATCATCCCTCTCTGAATAACAAGTTTTAAGTATACCTAAAATTATTACTTCATTTATAATTTTAAGTTGAGATTCTATTTTTTATAATAATGAAATTTACAGATCTTAATTCAATAATTTATAAATTATATACTTTAATATATTATTTAACAAATAAACAATTTATTTTGATTTATACTTATAAAATTTAGCATTTTGTCTCAATCAAATTAAACTTATGTCCAACTGTAATGATTAATGCATCATTAGACACCAACGATTGAGTGAATGATTCCAAACGATTTTGCTCCAAACAATTTCTCAATATGGGCGAGTGAATTGAAAAGGTTGAAGGATCTAAAAATGGCCCACAAGGACTAACAGTGGCTGGGAACAGAGTTGTGTTGGAGTTGGACTAAGGGATTCTTGTGGTTGTTTGAGCAGTGAAACAGATCGTTTTTCTTCTCCTCCTATCCAGACCGCCATAACGTCAGGTTTCTTCCTATCTCTCCATCTCTCTTACTTCTTCCATCTTCCTTTATTTATATATCTCCAAGATCAACTCATTAGTCCATCAAGAACCCACTTTCTCTTTCCTTATTGGGAAAGCAATGACAAAGCCAGAAGGAAAGAAACCGATGAATAACACAACCACTCAACCCTTGTTTACGTCTTTGTTATAAGCTTCAAGTTCGCAGTTTTTTTGCCATATCTGCTTTTGGGTTTGGTTGATTTTTGGCTATCTCTTCATGGACTTGCAGTTGGCGAGAAAGGGTCTTCTTTATTATACCAGGAAAAACAAAAGGTGGGTTCTTTTGTTGGTAGGTCTTGGTTTTTCTAGTTATGGTGCTTATAGAGTCTGTCATCTTCCATCCGTTGTTCGAAAAAGGGAAAGACTTTCCAATATTTTGGGGGCTTTGATTTCATTGGCTGAAGTTATCTCTGATTCTGCAGAAACCATTAGACTGGTCTCCAATGATCTCAAAGATTTTCTTCAATCTGAATCAGACCAAATTCCCAATAGCCTGAACCAAATTTCTAAACTTGCGAGATCAAACGAGTTCTCTGAATCTGTTGTTACTCTTACACAAGCTTTAACGATGGGAATTTTAAGTGGTTATCAGTCCAGTTCGAGAACTGAAGAGGGTGTGCACACAAGTTTTAATCCCAGCTTCTTGGATAACGTTTTCGACAAGCTGTCTAGTCCGGCGGGTTCTGGTTTTGTTTCTGTTATCGTTGGTAGCTTTGCTAGGAATTTGGTGATGGGATTTTATCAAATTCTGGAGTCTAGCAGAGAAACGAATACTGATTCAAGAGATAGCAATTACAGTAGCAATTGTCGAGTTGGTTGTGAGATGAATTCGGCAAGATGGGTAGACCTGGTTTGTGACGAGAAGCCTAAAGCACTCGTTGGTGATTGTGTTCAGTTGTTTGTGAGCACTGCAGTTGCTGTTTTTCTTGACAAAACTATGCATATCAACACTTACGATGAGATCTTCTCCGGAATGACGAATCCTAAGCACACTGAGAAAGTGAGAGATGTGTTGGTATCAGTCTGCAATGGGGCAATGGAGACTCTTGTGAAGACATCTCACCAGGTCTTGACGAGTGCTGATACTAATGTGGATTCAAGTTTAAACACTCCTTACTTGATCATTGATCAAGATGACGTTGGTCTAGCGGACGAGTTTCCGGAGAGTAATAGAGAATCAAAGGCAATAAAATCAATTCCTGAGGTGAAAGATGCTGGGTGGGTTGGTAAAGTCTCATCAACTCTGTCAGTGCCAAGCAACAGGAGACTTGTTCTTGATGTTACTGGAAGAGTTACATTTGAGACAATTCGATCTTTCCTGGAGTTTCTACTGGAAAAATTATATTATGGTATTCGTAATTGTGTTCATGCTATTCACGATGCTATTGTGGACAGTGGTCTTGAAGCTGTGAGATTCGTGTCTACCAAAGCCTGTGTTGCTGCTACTATATGCCTTTCCTTGTGGTTGCACATACTCAATGGACCTTGGGTTCTGGTACCAGCTTAAGATATTTTCTAGTCAAGTATCACTGCCATGGAATTGAATAGACCATTCCTGTATCTGATTTAGGAACGGGAAACCGGCCTAAACCAGTTTGGCCAAAATGTTAAAACGACATTGTTTTAACTTTGCGCCACCCTACCGATGGGCTAGAGTCTAGTTCATTACCAATCCTAATCTGATTGATGTATATGATTTTTATCTTCTTGCACAATTTAAAGTAAAGAAATTCTTCTCAATGATAAAGGCATGCTTCTTTCACAAATTCATTCTCTCGTTATTGATGTTAAAGAAAATTCCATTAAAAGTAATGTGCATCACAGGTATCATTTAGCATATGAGGTTGCTGATGAATATCTAGTACTCCACATACAGAAACTAACCGATATATTACGTTAATGCTCCTACCAGACATGTAACAAGAAACCCTCTGTGCAAGTTTTGTCAGAATATGAATTCTGCTTTGTATCGAGCTCACTGAATACCAGCAGTCATAACACATTTTAATCTCTATTCTTCAATTCAAAACATGGAAGTCTTTCCAGTTTCCCATCTTAGGGAAGTTTCGGATGACAAATTCCTTACAACAATTCCTAAGTTGAGCTTGTTTCAGTTTCTTTTGCAGCTGCCTCTTCCTGAAGCTTGTTTTTCCAGTATTCATCAAGTGGAGGTCCAAATATCGCCTTCCCTGAAACAACACCGATCCTGCAAAATATCATAAAAAGAATGCTATAATGTCAATTTCACATATCAACCTCTCCGAATTTGTGAAGCTGTAAGAATAAATAACAAACAAGTGACAATGATAAATGAGAAAATTTTGAAGCAAAGACAATTGCACCCAACATAAATACCATATCTACCAGGAATCTACTAAATCCATCCTCTTCAACCAGTCAAAGTACATCATTATTATGGGATTTGCAAAAGGTCAAGTGTCATGGACTGGCATATTGTTATTACATTTCAGCGTGGCGAGCCTAGAAGATAGCCAGAGGAAGAGATTAAAAGGACAATGACATTCATGATTTGTCATACTTCAATTCAATTTACTGAATGCGAAAGAGAATTTGTACCTAATATTGATGTGTGAAGGAGAAAGTGCAAGTAATTGCACCAGATTGGAATGGGCTGTAACAAAATGCAAAACATGCAGCTTGCAAGTTGACAAATGAACAGGAGAAACCTGATCAATTTTCTTTAAACTTTAGAAATCGACGAAATCTAGACATGGATAGAATCAAGGATGATGAAAGCTGAAGCAATCTAGGAGGTCCTATGAACAGAAATTTATCAGAAGAAATAAGGAAGGAAGAAAGAATTTTAGGGAAGAGAGAAAGGGAAAAATGTAAAAGAAGAATCAAGAGAGAAAAGTTGAACAAACTCTCATTCTCTTTCTCTGCTGAAATCTCTAGTTCAGGATTATACAATATGAGATGTAACTCAACACTCTTAGCTTTACATGACACAATGTATATCGCATTTCCTGAGGCACTCCCATTAGATTTCTTTCAATAGAACTTGAGCTACTACGTTCAAGAAATTTTGATTCTATTTGCCCAAGTGATCGATATCAATCTAACATAATTTTCAAAGATTACTTAATACATATTGAAATCCCTAACCAGAAACGAGGAACAATACAACTGAATGAACGAAGATTACAGCCTTCCCAACAAAGCCAAATACCGAAAGCAAAGAAACCAAGAACTTGATTCATCAATTCACAAAACAACCTCAATCTCCACTACTATAGCAAAAAATTAGGAATTAATCAAATAATCAAAAAAGCAAAGCAGATGCTTTTAAACCAACCCAATTCCAATCATTTAGCAGTTAGCACACACAAAACCCAGCTACAACGGAAGTCAAAAGCCAGTATACTAATCAAATTAACTATTTCGAGAAGCCCCATATAACATCAGAAGCTCGAAATGGAGAAACAAGCAAAAGAAAGTTAGATAAACAACAATTAGATAATACGAATAAAGAAAAAGATGGGGAACTCACACTACGGCTCCGATAACTAATGGGAATGAGAGAAACCTGCTCCGAAGGAACATGTTTGAAACGTATCCTTTTTCAAGTTTATACTTCCCCTAACTTCAATTCTGAGATTTGCAGGTTTTGCTGCCACACAATGGCTTGGAATTAGCTTGGTGCTGCTCAACACCGGAGGCTTAACAGCTTTTTTCCTTGGTAACAATGGGCCTGCAAAAATCAGACTCGCTCTAATCCCATTCCAGATTGACTAGTCTCCTCCGGCCCAAATGTTTTTATGTTTAAGCCTTTTTTTCCTGTCGTTATTATTAATATTTTTAAAATTGGACTAAAAATTATATTAGTAATACACAAAATTTAACATTTAAAATTTTTAATTAATATTAAAAATCATAAAACAGGCTAAAAATTGAATGAAATTAAAAATTTTGAGAAATTACTGAAAAAGATTGTCTTTATTTATTAAAAATTTTAAAATAATTAAAAAGCAATTGTCAAATAAAAATTAAATAATTTTATTTTAGTTTATAAGAACTTATCTTTTAATAAAAATTGTTAATTAATTAATTGATTGATATTTAACAATAAAAAATATTAAACTAATTCAAACTGAAAATTTTAAAATTAAATTAAAAAAATGACCGATTTAAAATTTTCAATATTAACCGGTCAAATCAGTTTAGTTAATTACTATTGTTAAGGACTCAAACTCGGACGTCACAAAAATAGTATAGACAAATTTGAGTTTGAATTAGAAATTGATACGGAAAACATGAGAAGTATAAAAGTTAATCAGTGATTTTGCACCATAAAGATGTCAACTGTGATGAGAACTTCGTTACGACCATTTGAAAAGGGGGCTGACGTGAATAATTAATATGGCAAGTTGCTTGCAGCTATGTTAATCGTGCATCATTATTATTGATCAAAGCTAAGGTTCATACCGAATTAGTAAAAGTTCGAGATAAGAGGGCATACACTCGTCGTTATCATGAAAATGGTATTTAAACAAGAATAACGTTACTTGACTGGAGGCTAAATAACGTTACTTGACTGGAGGCTAAATTCTATCGGACTATAATACACAAGCTGGTAGATTCAGAGAATGCGATTTTCTGTGTTCCACGGACCATCAGTGCCCAGTTAATGGCGAAATCAGTTGCAGTTATTAATGCTCATTGATATGCCAGCTGATTACACATTTCTGATACATTCTTTTTCCATATGAAGTATAATTGTTCTCGTTCAATTGAAAATTATTGTCAACCACACCGTAATTTATTAATGTTTTAAAAATTAGATTGAAATAAAATAAAAATTTTAATATTCAACCAGTATTAAATTGTTATAAAACTAACTAAAGATTAAATAAATATAAAACATTTAAAGTATGATTAAAAGATATTCTTTTTATTTATTAAAAATTTAAAATTTAACTAATTTTTTAAAATAGAGATTATTTCTTATATGAGAAAACAAAAAATACTTTCTTAAATTATTATACGACATATTGAATATCAATAATTTATTAAATATTAAATAATTTTGAGATTGAATTAACTCACATTAAAAATAATAATTTAATATGTCGAAAATTATAAGACTTTCTTGTGACTTAACATATTATTAATTTACTTTTTAAGATTGATTTGATAACATTCATTCCTATCTTGTTAATTTTTGTTAAAAATTTAATTGCAGATTTCAAAATGATGTTTTTATTACGGAATATTAGAAATGATACTAAACGTAATACTATACAATGTTATTTTGAAATTCGCAGATAAAAGTTTATAGTAAAAGTTGATGATAGGGAGATATTTGCTATAAAACTAAAATTATAAAGAAGCTATATATTACATTTTTACTAATAATATATCATACAATAAATTTTACCTAAGATTATGTTATTAGCATTAAAAAGAAAAGGCGCATCAATCATGTTCATATGTACTTCTTAGACTTGTCATGCTGGGTTTGACTCCTTTGTTATCCCATATTGGTTGGAGACAACAATTGGGGCAAGACTCTTACCTATATAAGGAGGTTGTTACCTCCTTAGTTAGTGCACCAAACAAAATCAAAGATTTGTATGACAAATTTGACTCTAGTTAAATTTCTCTTTTGAAGTGAAAATTGGAGAGTTTGTCTTGTGTATTTCTTTATAAGTGTGTTGGTGTATTGGGGGATTGGGTGAGAGGAAAAATTGTGTGATTGTAAGAAATTTTCATATAGTGGTTTTTCTTCTCGATGCCCGTGATTTTTCTCCGATTTGGGAGTTTCCACGTAAATTCTCTTGTATTGTTATTTTTGATATTTTTGTCTATTAAATATCCTTGGGAGTGGGTTTGGAAAGTCTAAATTCTCAACAAGTAGAATCAGAGCCAAGGTGTGTTTTCTTGAAAATTCTAAATATGCTCTGTGGTCACAGTTTTAACTGATCTTCTACATCAGAAAAGATTTTCTTGAGAAAGGTTTATTAAGTGCGGTGGAGTTTTGGTGTGGTAATGTGGTAATACATGTCTAGGAAAGTTTTGGCTAGGGAAAGAATTGGTATTTAAGAGTGTCAGTTGTGTCCCACCTCTCTTTCCTGGAAACTTTTCTAGTGTACTATTCATTTTTACGGTAAAATTCATCAAGGCAGAAGAGCACGGAAAAAATATCAGGAAATAAGACTTCGAATTCTCTTAGATTTGAGGTGGAGAAATTCGATGGAAGAATCAATTTTGGCTTATGACAAGTATAAGTCAGGGATATTTTGATTCAGTAGGGATTAGACAAGGCATTAAAAGACAAACAAATCTCTGATAGCAGTACAGACAAATCTAGTATGAGCGATGAAAATTGGGAGGATCTCGATTTGAGAGCAGCCAGTGTGATACGATTGTGTTTGGCAAAGAATGTTCTGACGAATGTGCATGGAATATCTACAGCAAAGGAGCTCTGGGAAAAGCTCGAGGAGTTGTATCAAACAAATGGTGTCTCAAATCAGGTATACCTAAAGGAGCAGTTTCATAAACTGTAGATGAAGGAAGGTACTACAATTTCAGATCATTTAAGTGTTCTCAATGGGATCGTCTCTGAACTGGAGGCAATTGGAG
>JANTNU010000235.1:4591036-4620317 GCA_024752395.1 Erythroxylum havanense | reverse complement strand
CACCGTAATTATCCATAATTCTACTCAATTAAACCTTAATCATCCAATAATATTCCCAATTAACTTAAACTAAGGCAAAAATCATAATTCATGATTAATCATACCATAAAAAAAATTCGGGGCCTAACATTCTATGTCTCTCTTCTTGGATCACCATAAAGTAAACTTTATTCAAACTGAGCATTGGTTCCAAACTCAACACATTAGAACACAAAGTTCCATACATCACATCATCAAGACCCATCAAGAACTGATGAATCCTTTCTTCTTCCCTTTTTCTTTCAATTTCGGTAGAAATATTGCAGATGCAACATCTACATTGAAAGGCAGGTAGTGGTTCATAATTCGCTAGCTCATACCACATCACCTTCATATGCCCATATGTCATCACCGCTTACCTTTATTGTTTACAGGCAGCAATATCAGTTTTCAATTAATGGACATGAGGCCCATTCCCAATGGAGAATCGTTATTGAAGATCCTCCCACAAATGCTTTACATTCTCCACATATGTTATGGTAGAATGCACAGCAAGTTCAATTGTATTAAAGATCCAAGCCACAAGCATCAAATTCACCATCCACCGGTCTTCAATTTCAGATGAGTCTTTATTCGGTTTCTCTACATTCCCATGAATAAATCCAAGTTTCTTCTTTGCTCGAAGTGCGTTGCGCATAGATCTCGCCTATTCTTCATAGTTTTCTCCTTTCAATTGAACATGAGATATGATGGTCCAAGGATTATCTGAAGGATGCAAATAATACAATGAGGTGTTTGTTTGCCCCTTTCCTGACACCTTCTTCACCTTTCTGCTCTTTTCCATTAGCCATGGCTTTGATACCATGAAAAGGAATTGATCTCCCTTTATTTCACGAAGATTTTGGTTTATATACAGTAAAAGACTGCTAAAGAGTAAAGACTCCTAAAGGATAAATGATAAACGTTAACTACGTAACAACACCTTCCTATATACAATTCTACTCAAATTACAACACCTAAATACAATCCAATAAAAGAGCTCACAAATTGTTGTTGAGGGTTGAGTAAATATGATTGCAATACCTGACAAGGAAAGGAACGAAAGGTTGGGCCTTTTTTCTTTTTCTCTTTATGCAACTCCATTGAATAAGGAATATTTTTGTTTTGAATTAAAGGTTTCTGATTAGATCAATGTGGTGGTCCTCAATGTCCTTAGTCCACATTCAGTCTTCAATTAACACTCAACTTGACAAGTCTAAGAAGTACGTATATGATTGATTCACCTTTTCTTTTTTAGGGCATCAAATCATATGTGCCATTAACTATGTACCTATTCTGTTCCACAACAAAAACGTCGATGTTTTATTTAAAACTAGCGTCGACGTCTCGGCTTCACGCACGCCTAAGTTAAGTCTCCTTCTTTTGATTTTGCTTTCCGCTTTACTTCTTCGATCTTGCTCTCAAGTCTGTAATTTGCCATTTTCTATACAAATGAAACAGAGACACCAAACAGAGCAGTGTTTCTTTCCATTTAGATGCGTTTGCTTACTGACTCTCAATTCTCTTATCGATCATGTTGCTTATCATTACCGAAGCGAGTGGTCTCCGTCTTCTCTCTTTGTTCTATTACAACTGGCCCTCTTCTTCACATTCCTTTTGCCTCGTTATCCAATACTTCTTTTACCAACCAAACACACACACAAAGACACTCTTTCTCTCCATAGGTAAGATTCTCAGATACTACATTGATAATTGCGATACATAATATTTGGTAAATCGTGCTTTCTTTCTCTCTCTCTTAGCGTATGTGTGTGTCAGTTGTGCATGTCTGGGTACAGATTCACAAATTTGTGGTGTTAATTTCTTCTTCACCATGATATGAAACAAGTTATAGAGCTGCTTATTTGTGGTGAATTCATGTGTCATCTTGGCTACAGCTGGAAACTAAAAAGAAACAACTCAGTTTTTGTTTTTCCTTTTGTTGAGACAACCTGGTTTAGATCTCTTGTTCTTTTGATTTCCCAAGAAACAGTGAAGTTATTCTGATTGGTCATGCAGTGTTCTTAGATTATGAGAAATAGAACTTACTTCATATTCTTGTCTAGAAGTTGAAGTTTGTGTTGTCATTTTTCATCACTATTCAGTTTGTATTAGCAACAAAAAAAGCACTAGAATGGATTTTATCAAGTGCCCTTATTCTGCACATGGAATTTATGGTTACATGTCGTTCTTTCTTTGTTTTCCATAAATGAGGATGATAATAGCATAATAACTTAAATGGATTATATAGTACATAAGATACAGTTATTGGACAAATTACAAGAGTACTTTTTGGTGAGAAAAGTTGCAAACATAGAGAAAATTAACATAGGATAACCATTTATCAGTCACATAAAATTTAAGGATGCTCTTAGTTTCGTCAAAGTTGTTCTATTCTATTTGAATTGAATATACACTGACTTATGTCCAAAGTTCGTAGGAACTGTTCTAGGTCTCATCATAAAATGCTTGCCAATTTATTTTCACTACTTCAAAAAATATCAATTTAATGTTATCACTGAGTTTCTTGGAAGCTCTCTATAGAGTATGCCACAATGTTACATTCATCTAATTGTAGATGATACATGAAATGGAATGCCATACTAAATAATTATTTTTGTTTAGGAAACAGGTTTCCTTTGTGTCTTAATGCCATTTATTGACCTTGTTGGGTAGATTGAGTGTATCCATATGCTATGAGGCTCAACATCTAAAAGAAAAGTGGTATAAAACCAATTGAGTCTTCCATAGTTTTTATTGGTCTTATTAGGAGGGTTGAAATAACTTGTTGTTACATAACTGTGTTTTGATGTTATTGAGAAAAGTTTTCTTGATCTTCCTTGGGTCTTGTCTACTAGTTTTGTTTGATTGGCTAATTTCTTACACTTTCTACAACTAGTAGCCTATTTTGATGCATATTTGTTCCTGGAAAGTCATCAAGAATCATCTTTTAAAAACTGACTTTTGTAAGATTCATCTTTTAAAAACTAATTTTGGTTGAGGTTTTACCTCATTGGGAGTAGGGTAAGCTTGTAATTGCAAATTGATATTACATCTACTGCTGTAATATGTATTGTTGCTTGGATGTGGTAATCATAATATGTACATAAGTTTGACTATTGAACGAAGATTTCTTTACCAGGCAACTAATCTTGGCTTAGAGAATTGTTGACTTCAATCAGCTCCCCAAGCTAAGCCTTCCAATGATGTATTTTCCAGGATTGATGAAAGTCTGAAATATGTAGGGAAAATATGTTAATAGACTATCTTTTGAAACTAAAAAACCTTCTTCTACATGGAACCGAATTAGTTGTCCCATTTACTAGTTTGAGTTGTTGTTGAAAGCTTTTCCTTAATTCTTCTTGCAAAGACTTTATTGCATCATTGTTGTTTGTTGCTCCTACTGTAGTTTTTGAAGATGAAATACGGATTGTTTTTCATGATTCATGATAATTATGGAGTTACCGAATGTTTTTTTAAAATGCAGCGGCGGTCATTTTTGTGAAATTTCGGAGAGGGTTAACACCTAAGGCCTCCTAAGTTTAAGTATGTACTCTCTTTTAGTTTAGGGCTCTTGTATATGTAAATCATCCATGCATGTATTTTTGTGTACACTTGGAAGTGTGTAGGGAAGATTTGGAATGACTTGTATATGGTTTAGGTGTTGTCTTGTTTCCTGACAGCGAGGGTAGGTCCCTATTTGTGGCATGCCAGGGATAATGCCATTGGATAATGTTAGCAAGACGTGTATTCCCTAAAAGTAGACATCTTAAGGAAAAATTTTCATATTTTTGAACATTTTTCTGGTTTTTTTACATGAAGCTATGCCTGTGCAAACTTAGGTGTTGAATATGGAATCTTAGGTCTGATAGAGTAGCTGTGGGAGAAAAATGTTTTGGGTGCCTTATTGTTGTCTAAATTTAGCAAGGATTTTTTTTAAAAAAAGATGAGATATAGATGAAGAGAATGACACTTTTCTTGCCTCATAATTCGTTGCCAATTAGTACAGTTTATTCTCTGAAGTTGGTGCACATTTCATGTCACCTCCAAGGGACAACCCCTTTTTGCATGACATATCTTTTAGCACAGACCTCCTCTTCCTATGATATTTGGTGAGCATTTAGATCTCATCAAGAGGAAGAGATAGCAACTTGAATCACTAAATTCTAAGGTCTGTAGTTCAAGTTATGATTTTTCAAGGTTAGTTGGTTACTGTTTATTTGGTCTACCTGAATTTCAGCTTATGTTCACTTTTTGTTCAAAGCCTACGAACGGTTTAAACGTAGTTTATCCTTGATTGATTATGCTTGTTTATGATTCCTCACTCATGTTTTAAGCATTTAGCTGCGTAAATATTAATTTATTACGTTTGTACATTTCTCACATCGAAGGAAAATAAATTTGACATTACAGTTGCATAACTTCAATGCTTCTCAATCGGTAATTACTTTTATGCTAATCTGATTCATTTTTCATTTTCATGAAATAAGCTACTTCATTAATCTAGTCACTTGAGAGCTTCTTTTAATTCTATTTAGCTTTTTTTCAATGACTGACAGGTTTGAGTATCCAATTCAGTTTTTAGTCCCCGTGTTGTAGGATAAAGAACTGTGAAGATTACTCATAATTACCATGTGTGTTAGCATTTCTTCAATCGTTCATTCATTCTTTGGTGTGTTTTAGTTGTCAAAAGTAATCAAACCTTTGAAATTTGGCAATATTAGATTGTCTTTAAGGTACAATTCATGTCTACATAATGGATTTTCTTCGTAGAGTAGGACAAGTGTTCTTGGAGTTTGGTAGGAATAAGATGTTGTCTCATGATCACAGACATTGATGCTACAAGCCAAGCCTACACTGCTACCATTGTCCATTTCTCATGAACATAGTTATATTTCATATATTTTTATTTTATTTATGGTTTGTTCAACTGCCAAACCAAAGTACATTTTTTTTGTAACAAATAGACCTTATGTTGTATAGTCTAATACTTTAATGAGATGGGTTAAGTTTTTCATGTAAATTCTTATATGTTAAGTGATGTCTCTTATATATCACATTCAAACTTGATTTCCATACAATAACACTTAATTGATTGTGATGAAAAAAGGAAATAGCTTTTATTTTGTTGTGTATCAATCGGCTCTATTCTAGCTTTAGTGAGATCAATGCCTTTTCCTTTTTCTTTCTTTTTGTTTCTAGTTTACCAATACGCGGAACGTCAAACAAAAAAATCAAATATTTTTTAAACAATTTGTTTAGCACCAATTGTTAGATATTTATTTAAGTTTAATGCTAAAGGATTCATTTTTTGCTTCTTAATTAAATTATGAATTCGACACTTCGTATTTCTCTATATCATAAAAATGAAGTATCCATTTTTTTTTCATTTGTTTTTTAGGTTTTTACTTCAAGAGCCAAACTAATAATTCAATAGTGGGTGTATCTTCATCTTGTCGTTAGTTAAATTTTGCAGATGGTAATGAAGTTGACAAGAGTGAAGGTTAAGATGAGCTTGTAGCTGTCACAAGTTTAAACAGTAATCAGGAATTGCAAGCTACTGGCTCAAGTGAAGTCTCTAAAGAATTAATACCAAAAATTGGAATGAAGTTTGAGACTGAAGAAGACGCTTACTAATTTATTTGGCATATGTTAAAAAAGTCAAGTTTGAGGAGGATGGATCAATCACAAAATATCAAATTACCCCTCATAAGAAGAGTTATTACCATACAGTTACTTATGATTCATCAAATGGAAAAGTTGATTGCAGCTGTAGAAAATTTGAGTTTACTGGAATTTTATGTTCTCATATTTTGAAAGTTTTTACTGTGAAAAATAATATGAAGATCCCAAGTTAGTACATATTGAAAAGGTGGACACATAAAGCAAAACTTGGATTCGTGGGAACTGAAAATTATGGAATTGGCATAAGTAATTTGGATCCCAAGATATGTCAATGTACGCGATATAAAGAATTGTGTGGGCTATATGTTCAATTGGTTACAAAAAAATCTGAAAGTGAAGATCCATTACCTTGTAGTCTAATATCGACGATTTCTAACATTTTCAAAATATTTATTTTATTCTATTTTATAAATAATAATTATTGTTAATTAAATATTTTTAAAAAATGAAAGAAAGACGTTATAACCATACATCGAATAGGTAAGTCGTTTATGAATACAACGTTTCATGTCAATGTTGTAATGGTTACAAATGATCCGTTGTTTATATCGATTTTTGTTATCTCTGGACGTGTAAAAAAGAAAGACAGTGAGAAGAGTGAAATACTCTGATTGTTAAGAGAGGTTGGTGAGAAAAGAACATCCGTGAAAATTTAGAGGAAAAACACTGAGACTTGTTCTGCGGTTTTTTGTGCGTTAAGAGACATACAAAGAGTTGTTTGGTTTTATATGATAGTCATATATAGTAGAAAGATAAAGAGAAAATTTTGAGAAAATTTTTTTCTCCGTTGTTGAAGAAAGGGTTCTTCAAATTTATTTATAGTCATATTAAATGTTAAAAGTGGGACATATTTTTCGGTGTGCAGTATATAGAGACTTCGTGGTTTCGAAGTTCAATATCAGTTTATTCTCATGATTTTCAGGTATTTATCGTTTACCTATTTTTTATTATTAATATGTTGTTAAACGAAATAGATAGCATATGGTTGCAAATTTTATTTTTTCTGCGTATTGCGATCTGTTAGGGAGAAGAAAATAGTGAATCTACATTGGAATGGGCTGTAACAAAATGCAAAACATGCAGCTTGCAAGTTGTCGAATGAACAGGTTTTCCTGGCTTGTGATTAGCTTGTTGCTGCTCAACACTGGAGAGTGGACGCTTAACAACTTTTTTCCTTGGTAATACATGGGCCTGCAAAAATCAGACTCGCTTTAATCCCATTCCAGATGGACTAGTCTCCTCCGGCCCAAATGTTTATATGTTTAAGCCTTTTTTCCTGGCTTTATTATTAATATTTTCAAAATTGGACTAAAAATTTAAATTAGTAATACACAAAATTTAACATTTAAAATTTAAAATTAATATTAAAAGTCATAAAATTGGTTAAAAATTGAATGAAATTAAAAATTTTGAGAAATTACTGGAAAAGATTGTCTTTATTTATTAAAAATTTTAAAGTAATTAAAAAGAAATTGTCAAATAAAAATTAAATAATTTTATTTTAGTTTATAAAAATTTATTTTTTAAATAAAAATTGATTAATTAATTAATTAACTGATTGATATTTGACAACAAAAAATATTAAGCTAATTCAAACTGAAAATTTTAAAACCAAATTAAAAAATTGACCAATTTAAAACTTTCAATATTAAACCGGTCAAATCAGTTCAGTTAGTTACTATTGTTAAGGACTAAAAAATCCGACCTCACAAAATAGTATAAACAAAATTGAGTTTGAATTAGAAATTGATTGAACTCAAATTTAAATTAAATTTGTGTTCAAGTTTTTTAAGACAAGATTGAAATTTAACAATTTACTTCAATTTATATTCTAAACTCAATTTAAAAATTTGAAGTTTAAAATTTTTTCAAAAACTCAAGTTTAGTTATGTTTGATAAAAATTAAATAATAAAAAATAATTCTTGTTATTCCAAAGAATTATTTTTTGCACCATAAAGAAGTCAAATGTGATGAGATGCCGACATCCAGAAGGAAAGAAAGACGAGTCAAAACGTTGGAGATTGAGTTAATGTCGACATGGAAAAACTATGTACTCTTCTTTTTGTAATGTAATGCGATTAAGATTTATTAAAAGTCCAAGTCGCAGGATGTTTAAGTTTATGTGACAACTTCGTTACGACCATTTGAAAAGGACGCTGACGTGAATAACTAATATGGCAAGTTGCAGGTATGTTAATAATCGCGCATCATTATTATTGATCAAAACTAGGGTTCATACCGAATTAGTAAAAGTTCGAGATTAGAGGGCATACACTCATGCGATTCCATCCTTATCAGGAAAATGGTATGTAAACAAGAATAGCGTTAGTTGACTGGAGGCTAAATTCTATCTGACTATAATATACAAGCTGGTAGATTCAGACAGACAGCAATGTGAATGCTATTTTCTGTCTTTCACGGACCGTCAGTGCCCAGTTAATGGCGAAATCAGTTGCAGTTATTAATGCTCATTAATATGCCAGCTAATTACACATGTCTGATACATTCTTGTCACTCAAAAGGTGGAATCGTCAACTCCAGTCGCCCTCACATCTGGACTCGATAGTGTGGTAGAGGTAAATTATAGTTTAATCTCACTCAACTCTTCAAAAAGGCAATTCAATATTTGATGCACACAAAGAAAAACTATATTAGGTGCTCTCAATCCTGAGACTCTTGACACTTAACAACCTTTCCCAGGACCAGTTGATACATTCTTTTTCCATATGAAGTATGCTTTTTTTTTCTTTCTTGTTTATAGTATAATTGTTCTTGTTCAACTGAAAATTATTGTCGACCACTCATTACATGTAATTTATCACTTGTTTAATTTATCACTTGTTTAAAAACTAAACCGGAATAAGATAACATGTTTAAGGTTCAACTAGTATTTAATTATCATAAAATTGACTAAAAATGAAATAAATATAAAGCATTTAAAATATAATTAAAAGATATTCTCTTTACTTATTAAAATTTTCAAAGTTTAATGGAAGAAGGCTTTTAAATAAAAATTATTTCTTATATGGAAAAAAAACTTTCTTAAATTATTATATGGCACATTTAATATAAATAATTTATTAACTATTAAATAATTTTGAGATTCAATTAACTTGCATTAAAAACTATATATATATATATATATAGAATTATAAGATTAAATATGTTGGACTTGCTTGTGATATTTAGAACGAAATAACCGATTCAAATATTTACCCCATTTGCATGTAAAAGATACCGAATGCGGTTGCTCCGTAAAAAAGTAGTTCATACGTACTTCTTAGACTTGCCATGCCAAGTTGAGTGTCAGTTGAAGACTGAACGTGGGCTGCTCATTGGTTCCATAAAAAGGACGCTGAGGACCACCACATTGATCTAATCAGAAACCCTTAAGTCAAAACAAAACTATTCCTTATTCAATGGAGTTGCATAAAGAGAAAAAGGGAAAATGCTCGACCTTTCGGCTTTCGTTCCGTTCCTTGTCAGGTATTGCAATCATATTTACTCAACCCTCAACAGCAATTTGTGAACTCTTTTATTGCCCTTCAACAGAACTCGGAAGGAGTAGATGTCGGCATTTAATTGTTAGGAAAAGAACAGAAAGAATGGAGCTTTACGAAAGATCATCTAACTGTTCGATCACTGTGGACGTACCCTTTTTAGGACTTCCTCTCCCAAAAGCTAAAGCACTTCGTTGAGTGATGAAAACCGAACAAGTAACCACCGATCATATGCAAAATGTGTATGAATTGCTTTCGGTTGTCTTTACTAAAATGAATATTTGTCACGCCAAAGGGCTCTCGTTCTTGTCATCATCTTATCTTTTTTCAGTCGTCAAGTAGTCTTTATTAGTTAGTTTAACACTTATCTTGATTCGTTTTATCTCTACCAAACTAATTTTTGTTTGTTTTTGCATTAAGAAGAGGTCTATTTATCTTCTACGTAACGCCAACTAATGACTGATTACTTCAATCTTCCTGAACGTATGATGAGAAAAAATTTGGCAGCGTCCGGCTGCTTGCTTAAGATATACAATTATGTCATATTCGGCCATGTCAAGATAAGCTACTTCATTCTGAAGAAACGCGTTAAATGGATGGATATATATGCCCATATCATGTCAGGTCCTGCATATTCTACGCTGATAGTCCAACACCTTCATTTCCTGAACCAAATATGGAAAACTGAAGCAAATCAGAAGAAGATGATTGCGGACAAGAATCACCAGAAATTGTCCATTTTACTACTATCTGTAGTAAACCTATGAATCAACGGTCAAAAAGGGAAGAACTATGAGTTAAATTCGAAATATTTAAGTGAGATATAGTACTGTGTTGTCGCAAATAGGAAGAACCTTTATCTTTTACCACTTAACATAGTGTGTACAAGCTAAAATACCACAGCTAAGAAACATGAGCTTGAGCTATGGTTTCAAGGTTTGTGTTGTTTATTGGTATACACATAATCTAGATGAGCCACCAGAGTTCTTCTCGTCAAACACTCTTCTTCTCCGACTCCTTCACAGCTTTCTTCCATTCCAGCTTCTGCTTGCTCTGTTACAACTTTCTGATCATATAAACAAACAAAAATCCGCACGCGTTAAAAACCTATATATGTAAATAATCCCCTTTCAATCCTACAAGCAGATTCATGGGAACCCAAAAGAGCAAATTCCAAGGTGAAGTTACCTGGTTGTGGTTCTTCGCCTTGGAGTCATGGTAAAACGCTGGTTCATGGCGCGCAGCTTGAGATAGGGAAGAGCAGAGGAGGACTATTAAGAAGAAGGTGGCAAGGATAGGCTTTGACATTTTTGGTTGGTAGGATGTGGCAGAGCTTAGATGTACTTGATCAATGAGAGTTGAGAGTGTATGATGTGCATATATAGGGATGGGCTAGCATGCGATCAAATGTGTGAACATGAGAGGCAGACATATGACTTTATAGGTCATGCAACATAAATAAAGAAAAGGAAATATGCTCTAGAAGAAAAAGAAAATAAAATTTGTTAGTTTTGTACGGACTTTAACAATATAAAAAATTCAATATGAAGCTTTATTATAATTTAGTAAACTTAAATTTAATAATAATATAGTCTATTTTGACTTTTATTTAAATATAATTCAAACAAATACTTAAATTTAAATTGTAAATCTATTTTTGAGTCGTTTAAAAATTAATCAAGTCGATTAAATCTTGATATAAAATAATATTATTTTGTTAAAATTAATGAAATTAAATTTATCCTAAAACTTAATCATTTTAACTTTTATTTATTGAATTCCGACCGATCCAATTTATTATTACATGCATCCATATAATAAAAGGAAAACAAAACATATCAGAATTTATTGTATTTTGCAATATAAATAGAATATAAATGCAATTACGTTAAAGCTATAACCCTTTTTTTTGTTTGCTTACGAGATATTTTAGGAGGATCTCAATTATGAGAAGACACCTTTAAGTCATCCACTCTTAGATCAATCTCCGCTTACACCGAATTAACCCATAAGAGGTAAAATGCTGGTCAAACAGATTTTTTTATTCTCAGAATTCGAATTCGAGACTTCTAATTAAAGAATGAGAGTGTTGAACTGCTCGCACCAACTTATTTGGTTTATATACCCTAAATTAAGGCATACATTTCTAAACAAATTGGCGCATTCATCATCACATCTCAATAGAAGTCACCCCTTGTGCTTGCAAGATATAACAAGGCTAACATGCAGTTGGATACGAAGATTGACTTAATACGATCCTAATAATAAATCCTCCTAGACCGAAAAACCTATAATAACCGAAAGCATAATCTAGAATGCCCTAGAAGAAGGCCTTCGACATTCTCTCCCTTGTAGATTTCTTTGATTAGGTCATCTGTTGACTTCCTCTCTCAATGTCCTGAGGAATTTTCTCAGGTATGAGGTGGTGAGACGCGTTGATCACCACCGATTTACTAGTGAATGTCATATATATTATCAATCATATGAGTCGTGAAAATCGTTAGATCGATTAGTTAATGGATAGTAAGGGTTGAGCTTGTGGACTTTAAACCACCTGGTTAATGATGACACTTTGTATTGATTTCACACCTTCGATACATAGGATTAGTAATGAGACGAATTAGAGGTTTAATTTTAATGTTAATTTTATCGAATTTGAATATTTAAATTCAATTTTTTATAATTATCAAATAAAAAATATTGAATTTCATTCTAAATTTAAGACCATTTAAATTAATTTTAATCTTATAATTTGAAGTAAAATCTAAATTAATTTACTATTGACTAAATATGGATTCACTTTTAAGTCAATATACCAATCCAAACTCTTGTTAAGATATAGAGTCTAATAATATATTTTGAACTGTTTATCAGGTGAAAATATGTTATGTCTTCTGTATTCTCTTGGGCATATAAATATATTTTATTCTCTTAGTATACTAATGTCGAAAACAATTCACAGTGAAATAAAAACTCTAATTGTCCATAGAAATAGCTAAATCTTGGTGAACCACGTAAATCTGTGTCTATTTGTAATTTTCGTACTTATTCTTTGATCATTATAATTAATCTTTCGTAACAATTCTAACTAATACGGAAGATTCCTTCCCTTATTTGTACAAACTTGCTGAAAAATGGCATTGCCCTATTAGATTAGGTTAGTAATTTTATTGACAAACCCACATTGGTCGTTACAAAAGTGAGAAATCTAAATATCATTCTTTATTTTCAATGTTTACCATACCTTATATTGGTTCCAAGCATATCCACATGCAGTAATTAGCCCACTGAAATGAAACTTGTGTGCCTTATCCACGTAAATGGCCACGATTAGTCATAAGCTGGTAGGCACTAGATATTCCCAATACCTTATTGTATAGGATATGCTTCTACATTGAGTGGAAGTCAGGCTAGCTATATCGTACGTCCCCAGTTTTTGAGGTTAGTGGCAAACGCTAGAATCCACATAATTGGTGGAACCACAACTATAGATATTTATGTGCAGTGTTCATCACACTCTACATGGTTATCTAGCCACCTCTTCGTGTTGCCCACCGTATCAAGTAGGGTTTCTTCGTACAGCGCCCGCGCGTCGTGCTTTTAGTCGCTGAGGAACAAAACAAAAACAGGGCAAGAATAAAGTGTAAAACGTTGTCCTTTCATCCATTAATTATATACGATATGCAATCTAATATGTCTAAATAAACGGAAGAACAGTCAATCACGTAAACTTTAAGATTATGATTTGTATATCCAACCAATTTCCTTAGATCTCCAATAGACATGAGTTTCAATTAATTTTGCCTTAATGCGTCACATTCGTGGACCGAACTATTTCCAGGCGAAGATTGATGTTTTCCAAGTATTAGAAGTGCCTAATTTATCCCCAAAAGCTAGTTCAAGAGGTGTCAGGAATTTCACATCAGACAATTATAAGATCATTAAATAATTTATAATAGTATGCAAACCTCTTCCTCTTGAGCTAGCTTTTGGGGATGAGTTAGGCACTTCTAACATGGTATCAGAGCCAAATCAGTTTGTCTCGATAGTTTGGGGCAGTGCTCGGTTATATCCTTTTGACTAATATGTTCATCAGATGTCCAATCCTGCTCTGGACTGAGGGGGTATGTCAGGAATCTCACATCGGACAATTATAAAATTATTAAACAATTTATAATAATATGCAAATTTCCTCCTCTTGAGCTAGCTTTTACAGATGAGTTAGGTATTTCTAACACTAAGAATAATTTGGTTTTTGACAAAGGTTGAATAGTAAAAGAACTTGGATAGGACAATGAAGAACAGCTTGGATTGTGTGAGGAAAGGAAGTACAAACAAGGTAAGTGTCTAAGCTGATCTGATTGAAAATCCAATGCTTTAACGAGTCAAAAGCACTTCCAAGTATATTCCTTTCGGTTGGTAAAGCAAACGTTAGAGCGTTTAGTAAGGAAATTTGCATATCTCTTTATACTTTGATTAGTATTCAAACTCATCTTTACGACTGGGCACATATGTGTACTGTGACTTTTCCCTTCAAACTCATGCGGAGATTGCACAATCGAATCGATTATAATCTCCTTTTCATGTCAAGAATGATTTCACTTGATAAATGTATGCAACAACCAAGTGTTTTCCTACCTAAGTAATCTCTATATACACCAACGAATCCAAAATTTTAGTTTTGGAGGGTAAAGAATTTAATTTTGTAGGGACTATAACCTTACTTAATTTACTATATATATATATATATATTAAAAAAATTTAAATTTTGTAGGGATTATAGTCCTTGCTAGCCCCTGGATCTATCATGTCTATATAGTTAGAGGTGTCAATTCGTTAATACAGTTTTCAATTGCTTATTTATGTTTTGCAACAGAATAACATTTGTGACACAAAAGGAAACACGTCTGTGCATGTGGGACACAATACAAAATAATTATAAGCATTTGAACAGATATTTCTTGTTTTCGTGTCATGAGTTGAATATAAATACAGACACGAGCAATTGTTCAAAATTTTAAAAATTAATCTTAAAATATTTATAAAAATATAGATAATTTTATTTTATTGTAAAATAATTTATTATAATTAATTTTATTAAGTTAAAATTGTCATATAATTAAGTTGAGCTCTTTGACGGTAGATAATACATTTAATTTAAAATACTTCTACAAAACAATAGATCACTACTTAGTTGGTTTTTCCTTAAAAAAATTTAAAATATAATTATTTATTAATTAAAAATTCTCGTTTACATTTATTTTTAACCGACCAATTTATATTTCACTCTATTTTAATAAAATTAATGAAAAAGGTTAATAAAATTAGAATTTCATTATTTACAACAAGTTAAAAATTAATATTTGATATTTTTAATTTGACAACAATGGTAATTTTTAAAAATTCTCAAATTTTACTTAATTTTGTAATACTAAATTAAACTTTAAAAAGTGGCGTTGAAATATTTCAACTTTCAATTTTTTAATAAAAATAGCTCGAAGTTAAGTTCTCTCTTAATTCGAATGATATGGCGAGTCACGTTAAATTAATATTTTTGTCATGTATTGTATTTGAGTCACACATGAATTTTATCATTAAATAAAAAACCTAAAATTCTAAGAATCCTTCATATATTTTACTTCGTAATTATTTATAGTATTTGCTATTTTTAATTTATTAAATAAATACTATTTTTAATTTATTAAATAATAAAATTCATATGTGAAACAAATATAATATATGACAGTCGATAGCAAAAAATAATATTCTAATGTGAATCATTGCATCATTCAAATTAAAGAAATATTTAACAATATTTTAAAAACTAGTCTGGAATTTAAACAGATAAGATGAGAGACTTAAGGTTTAATCGGTATTATACTATCATAAAACTAGTTAAAATTGAATAAAATTGAAAATTTGAAATATACTTAAAAGAGATCCTTACTCATAAAAAATTTGAAGTTTAATTACAAAAAGATATTATTAGATAAAAGTTAACTTATTTATTTTAGTGTAAAAGAATTTATTAATTTAATAAAATTGATGTATTAATTAATAAAATGATCGATTTTTAAAAGGAAAATTTATTAAAGTAAACTGAATTAAAAAATTAAAAATTAAACTAAAAATTGAGTAATTTAAGGTTTTTATAATCCAACCAATCAAATCAATTAAAATTTTTAGTCATTGAAAATTAATAATAAGTGTTTTTTCTACTAATCAAAAACTAAATATTAGTATTATAAAATTGAGTAAAATTTTAGAATTTTTTAAATTAACCCTTTACAAAATTGTCATTTTGATATAATTGCGAATCTCTTGTCAAACAATAAGATTCTATCAGGTTTGAAAATTTGTGTACGATAATTATAGCGTTAGGGCCACGACATAAAAGAAAATAAGGAGCCCACCATCTATAATTGGAGCTATTCAGTATTTATTTAGAGAAATTATTGCCTTCGTCGACAAACGGAATGCTTTCTTTCTACTGTAAGAAATATCGTTGCATTTTCATGTCTAGCTTTTAGATGAATCATATCTAATTAACGTACACAATGATTATCCTGCTCTCTTCAAACCACACAAGTTCAGAAATAGTCTCTTGATATTTAACGAGCAATGCTTATAAGACTTTGTAAATCTTGAAGAAGGAAGAGTACAAAGCTTGAATAAGATATATAAGAATCGTTTTCTTTGTAGTGGGTTCCATGGAAGAAAATATGCATACATCTTTCGCAGTAAGAGTTCCAGTTACATGAAACCAAAACAAGACTTGACCGCAACGTGTAAAAAGAATCGAAAATGGCTAGAAGTCCATGAAGCGGCCGGGAGGCTTGCTTCTCATGATGTCCTCATCGGATATGTCAGACATATGAGCCAAACCCATGTTCTGGTCACATGTCTCGATCGCGTTTCGATGGTTCCTTTTCACTCTAATGGACATATCCTTCAAGCTTGCACCCGTCAAAGTTACGGCTACTGTAGATTGCAGTACAGTATTGCGTCGAACAAGAGCCATATATCTTGGAAACGAACAGAAAAACGTGTCAATCTAAAAAAGGGGTAGTCAGGCAGTAATTGAGGCAATCAACAGCCGATAATGTTGTGTTGTGTTTCATGAACGATTGCCTGGAAATGATATCGACACCTAACTTTAAAAAAGTTTGGTCAAAAGGTTGCAAAATAAAAGAGTTTGATTCTCTGTATATGCACACAAGCATGGAAGAAATCCCTTCCCCTTGGCTCTACTTACTGTAAGGTGGTGCTGACGAAATAATCTTTCGATGAACAAAAGAAGGTTCGATTACCATAAAATTCCTCCCTTTCTTCTTACTGGGAGTAAGATGGTCAGAGTGAAAAGAATGTTTCTTACCTTTACCTATTTTGACATAGAAAAAGAATAGAAACAGAAAATTGTGGTTCATTTCGAGAAAAGCCAAACTTCCAATAAAAACAGTCAAGTAGATCTTTCACTTTATTAATAGTGCTTATTTGTACAATAAAAATAACAACTATAGCTAGATATTAACTGTCATACAATAGTCTCATATCGGCAAAAATAATAAGAATCAAGTAAATCCCTCAAAAGTCGTTATAACCAAGATTTGCTAAAGAAAAACACCAGTATTGAGATTCTTCAAAGGACATAGTTATAATGTATTTTATATTTTTGAAATATTTTTGTGTGTTGTTAAAAACAAAATAAAAAATAAAAAAGGAAAGAGAAAAAGGAAAGATTTTTTTTTTATTCTTTATTTTTATATTGCTATTGTCGTTTCATCTCTTTAATAGTTTGTATTATAACTTCTATTCGACTCCAACAAAGACTCTTCAGTTCTCTCATCGATATGGATCTCTCTCGGGTATTTTTCTCTTTCACTACATTGATAACACTTATAATTTAGTGCTCGGGTTTATGAATTTGTTCACTCTAGGGATGACAATGGGTAAGGTTCGGTTCGGGTTTTACTCTACCCATATCCATATCCATTTTTTATGACTCAATCCATATCCATATCCATATTCATCGGTTTTTACGATTTACTACCCATATCCAAATCCATTGGGTTGTTCCAGTTTTTGGATATCCATCGGGTTGTATAACACATAAAAATATAACTTATAAATAAAAAATATAAAGAGTAGATTTTTGCGAATGCTCTAAATCAAAATAACTTT
Source organism: Erythroxylum havanense (assembly GCA_024752395.1). NCBI lineage: Eukaryota > Viridiplantae > Streptophyta > Magnoliopsida > Malpighiales > Erythroxylaceae > Erythroxylum > Erythroxylum havanense. The sequence continues at coordinate 4,602,932 of JANTNU010000235.1, read as the reverse complement.
AATAAAAATAAGTCAAGATTTTGATTTCTATGTATTAAAAAGATCATAAAATTGGAATAATAAAAATCATAATACTTAGTACAAAGACTACATACATTTTTCACAATTTAGAACTGGAACAAAGATTGAAATAACTAAAGTTTCAAATTGTCTTTGCGTGAACTCGACAACATTCAAAACTCCATCTCCGTATCATTTACATTATTATCATCCTATAAGAAATATAAAATATGATGAAAAATGTGAGTATTGAGGAGTAAAGTGGAGATTTTAAAGTTGTTTCTTCGTATAAAATTTTAATGTTTTATTATATTTAACCATAAATATTCAAGAAAAATAGAAAAAATAGAGTTAATAAAAAATGGGTAGGATATGGGTATCCATGGTTCGGGTATCCATGGTTCGGGTTTTACTCTACCCATATCCATATCTATTTTTTATGACTCAACCCATATCCATATCCATATCCATCAGTTTTTACGATTTACTGTCCATATCTAAATCCATTGGGTAAGGTAGTGCGGATATTAATCGGGTTAAAAACTCACTGCCATCCCTAGTTCACTCTAATATAAATGGAAGTGAAAATAAGTAGTGATATGTTGGACCGAACTTCAGTTCCTTCCTTAATTCTTGGTTCTCTCCACTGGACCGAACTTAAAGTAAAACAAACTGTCTTGGTTTAAGTAGTCCTAGATTAGGTCCAATAGATCTTGCACAAACTCTATCATGACGTCTCCTCAGGGCTGAAGTCGGAAATCTAAAGGCCTATAACTTATATGCAAGCAATTATTGTGGAATCAAAGAAAAATCAGTGAAGAATTCAATCAGTGCTTTTTCTTCTTATTTAGCGTTTTGAATGTCGGTTCATATTTTGAGCTTGAAGGGGTAACTTAGTGGCCCATATTCAATTCTTAAAACCAAAGATAGCTTTAATATTCTTGCCTTTCCGACAAAAGAAAAGTACAAATTTAGAATGAACTTATTTGAACCAAAGTATTTACGTCGGCTCTCATATATGAGAGTTCAAGAGAGGCGATTCCAGTTCTAGTACAAAATAAGTAGTGATCAGGGACAAGGAGAAAAAGGGCATTAAAGATGATCGTAATGGAGTGTACTTATTTGATGCTTAAATTGAAAACTTGGGAAAAGAATAGCTTCAAAACCTCCCAACCCTCCACTTTATGGTATTCGATTCTAGTTTCAAAGTTGTCGAACTGATTCTCCTAAATGAAGAATATTGCTTTTGTTTGATTCTTTTCAGTTCTTAATTCAACTACTATAGTTAATCCTACGGTGAAGTTGCAAATGATAACTCCCCATCATATATAATCAAAGTCTATAAGATTAACCCCAGGTGTAGGTGAGTTAGTAAGGAGTTATCTTGACTTAAGTGAAGTCATGGGTTCGAACCGTCTTCATGTATACAGCCGTTTAAAATTTAGGAATAGAGCTTTGCTCCCCGCAAGAGACTTACCCAGTTCGAGCAGGGATTAGTCTAAATGTGGAAGGCTTAAAGGTGTCTTCCCATAATTGAGATCCTCCTAAGACACCTCATGGGCAACAAAAAAAAAAAATCTACAAGATTAAGCAAAGCACTGAAAGTGTACGACAATTATCAACATCAAAGCATTTCTCTTTAGACGAATTATTAAATACTAAGCTCTTATATAAAATTAGAGATGATTTAATCATATTATAAAAATCTATAATCATCATCTTTAAAATACATGTTAAATAAAATTTCAAATAATGAATTTAAATTAAATAATCAGTAAAGTTGAAAGGATTATAACCCAAATAATCATAATATTTAGTGCCCATAAATCTGTCTCGTCAAATTTTTTAAAATAATTTTCTTAAAATTAAAGTATAAAATAACGTTTTTTTAATTGAATCTAAACTTGAATTACTGAAGCTTAATTTTATATAAAAATTCAACTCTTTTAAACAAAATATTATTGTTTTATTTAAAAAAATTAGTCCTTAAGTTGACATAAATTTAAAACAGCCAGTTAAAAACAATTGAATTACCTCATTCTAATCCCTAATAATATTGTTAATGGTGTGAGTTAATGTCATCTCATTTTAACTTTTTTTTTTCTAAAACCTCCAACTCTTAAAAAGAAAGACATCGACAGCATTTCGTGTGCCTACCCTTCCTAATCCTAACCCTACAAAAAGACAACAATGTAAACAGTAAAAACTGTTTTTCTTTTGACTTGCTATTTGATTACGACATTCAACGTCTTCTATATATCGTAGCATCCTATGATTAAAAAACCGAAGTTCAAGAAATGTATCTCAACTAACCCATTAAGAAAATCACCTGCATCGAGAATTATAAGCGATTCTGTACCTTTCTTCAGTGACTTTTATGGACGTATCCTCCATCTGCTAGGCAAGAATCATACAAATTTTCTTATTTACTGCTTGGATTTGTTGATATCCAAAACTATGGTTTGTAAGTCATCATCATTCTAGAATATGAACATTGATTTAACCTTAATTGATTGATAAACTTTCCAAAAGGCATGACTTCTGCAATATATTGATTGTAGGTTTACTAATAAACCCCTTCAAAACCTTCCAAAACCTACATCTGAGTCTGTTGTCTAGGCTACTTTTACTATATAAAAAAAAACAAACTCAAAATGAAACCTAATCTTACGTCTGGAAGATGCACGAGTTGGTGCTGTCATGCACCGAATCCGGTCAAGCCGGTGAAGGATCCACGGGCAGGCGAGTGCGATGCTCCACCTTGTAAGATGCTAGATGGGGCTGCTACATGGATGGTCAACGGGGTTGCTAGTGTCTTCTTCACATCTCTACGGCGGTGTGCTTGCGTCTCCGTTGAAACCAAAGATGACACGGAAAACTCTTGCCTCTCGCCGTTGGTGCCCCATGGTGGACAAGCCAAAAGTGAAGACGAAGAAACTGGAATCGCCAAGAACGTTTGTGTTGGTAACAACACGGTCTAAACTAGCGTTTAATTGGCTTCTTTCAATCTCATTGAAGCACAGAACATAAATCCATATGAATAGATGGATTTAATCATGTAACAGAATAAAGATACATGTTTATTAATATTGAAAATAAAACTTTATTTTGATTCTCAGTTTTCTCAACCCTAGATAATTGAAAAATCAACATCCACAATAGTAAATTTTCTAGTCACTAACTTCAATTCATTGTCAAACTCTCCCCAAGAAAATATGGAGGTCAAACGGGCACGAAAGAAATCTATTTTAACAAGTATGATATTTCAGGCATAGTTAAATTAGTTTGTGACAAAATAAAAGTAAATTTGACCGAGATAAAAAGAAAAAGTTTATTGTAAATATTTATTCTTTAACTTACATCACTTTTTATTATCGCATTTGTATGTGGATCTATTGAAAATAGTCTCTCTATTATGTAAGGGTAAAGTTGCGTACTATTGCTCACAAATTATTTGGTTGGTATTAAATTCTTGTAATATGTTGGTTATGTTAGGCCCTTGAGTATATGTAAATTTGAATCGTATTGTATCTAATGACCTGAAAATGAAATTAACCATTAACATGGGTTCCATACAGTTTGTTCCTATCCAATATGCTAATTTTTTATCACGAAATCTTGAATGCGGTGAAGAATATGGACAAATTCAGGTATCTGTTTTGTCGATTTCCAATATATTGAATGGATGTTAGTTGTTAAGCAATTGACTAAATGGACGGCAATTACAAAGTTACATGTGATTATATATAGATGTTGCTATCCCAGTTAAACAGAAACTTGCATCTTTCCAAGGGTTTTCGAAGTTACAAAAACCAGAATTACTTATCCCAATTTAGGAGGAGGAGACATAGAGAAAGACGGGAAGTTCTGAAAGTGATTCCATACCTGGTGCAATTGTTGACTTCCGAATTAGGTTTGGTATGGATTTGATGGGCAATTTGATGTACTGCCTAATTAAATTATGTCTTAAGTCCGAATTTTTGAGTCCAAATCTCTTGTTTAATATTATAGTGTCTTATTGTGTTCAACAAATTTTAGTTATTTATTTATGTGGATCTCATATAAGTCTCACGTGAGTCCCGCAAAATAAATGACTGAAATTTTATACAGGATAATATTGGACAGAAGATCTTGCCTCCTAATTTTCAGTTGAATTGCCTACATATTTTAAGTAATGCTATTCCTGTCATGCCGAATTGAAGAACTGCTTATGTTTGGCAGGACTTTTAACGTTAATTAAACCGCAGAAGAAGGCGCAATTATTGGTTTCTTCAACACAAAAATGAGAAACGATACAAGAACCATGGATTCAGTAAATCCTAATAAGTTTATTTTTCACGGTACCGATACTTCCAGGGCTGCTACTTCCTGAAATGAAAATGACCCAGATCGAACTAGCTTTTTGTGTACCAACTCAGCAAGTTTGAGCTTGTCTTGAAGTCGCAGAGTGCTCCAGGTGACGATTTTCATTATGTGCCTTTCCACGTGCTAAGGATAGGTGCCAACAGTTGGCTGCAGGTGTCATGTCTTTAACTAGGGCTGTAAAATCAAAAGCAAAAGTAACCCTTGAAGATTCGTCACAAAGGTATATATTCTGGTCAACCAAAACTCGACGAGACATTGTGTGGCGTGTCTCTTTACGTTTTTCCTTTAGCCTGTGTGAACTGGCATGCATGTTTTCTAAACCATTTTTTATCAGTTATTCAAAACCCCCGTCCCAAGAAATAGCCGGATATGGAAATTGGGAAGTACATAAGTCATAAAGATGTAAACATACAATAAGAAATTAAGAATAGTAGCTTTTTGTTTCCTTCGTTTCAGCCTCATGGCGATAAGACCCTCTTTTTATCTTTTGGTGCTTTCACATGAATTCTCAACTTCATCCTCCCAAGTGTCACCCCCTAACAATGCAAGGAAAGACGACAATCTTGCTACCTGATTTCTGCAACAAAAGTTATACTACAGTTCTAGTTCTACAATTCCGATACAACTTAGTAAAAATTCTGCTCGGAAGTTTTATTTTTCTTTTGAAGAAATCGAAACATAGAATATTCTCTTACTTCACGTCCCAGATTGCGCCCTGGAACTTCTCACAGCTTCGGCAGATCGCTTAATCCTGTTCATCTTCGACACAAGAGCGCTCTATCAGTAAGCTATTACGCACTTTTTCAAGGGTGGCTGCTTCTAGGCAAACTTCCTGGTTGTCTCTGCATCCCTACCTCACCTCCGTTACCTTTTGGGAGGCCTATGTCTCATAAAATCTGTCTACCTCAGACTGTCCCTTAGTCCGTAGGTCCTAACACAAGGTTGTTTTAATTCTACATTTTTTAGAAAACAATTAGATGGCAAAGCATAACATCATCAATCAGATGAAAGATACACTGATGGGTTATGAAATGAAAAACTTTTATGAGCATTTGTTCTTGTGCTCATGATTTAATGTCGGTCTTGTGCTAGCCATTTGTTGTGTAAAAGACTAAAAGTTTTAATTGACCTCCTTTTTCTTACTTCAATGATGATTCAAGTGAGCTATTAGATTCCCTTTTCCTCAAACTTTGGCCTTAATTTGTTCTCCAAATGACCCAAAAACAAGAAGAAAATCCAACACCCTTGAAGCTTTTGGATATATAATTATGCTAGAGAATACTTTTGATTTCTTTCTACTTATGTTTTCTATGTGATTTGGCAGCAGCCTGTTGAATTACATTCTTTTTCAAGAACTTTCGGCCGGACCACCCACCATGACAAGTTTAATTTGGAGTGCCGCCATGTCGTTGAAAACATAATCAACAAGGGTACTAATCATAAGTTGGCACAATGTCACTGCAACTCTGTCAATCTTCTAAACCCACCCCAGATCCCAATTGTCAACTCAGTCCAGCAATTTTGTAGTGACATTGCTAGAGACAATTTTGTAAGTATCACTTGTGTATTTCTAATTTGAATATGGTTAAAGACATACCGGACTTTATAAATATAACTCGAATTGAATTTGTTAAATTAATTAGAAGTTATTTTCTTTCTTAATTTATTTAGAACATGTAGTTTATAAATTATTATGTAAATACAACAATTTAGTATATATTAAAAGTAATAAACTTAACAATTACTCCTACCATATACCAACTTCCTCTAATCATACTCTATAATTTGACTCCATTAGTTATTATTAGCCATGACCCATGCCTCTTAAACTTAGCCAAGTCGCAGAAAAGCCACACAGGTGGCTCCACGTCAGCACTATTCCCAAACTAATGGGTGTTCACACGCTTACCCGGTTGGAATAAGACACCTGTCCAGTGTGGAGCCCAACTCTTTTGCTTCTTTATGAGTAAGCTAATTAAACCCACCTTTCAATGGGCCCACAATGCTAACGTCACCCGATGCCCTTTTTAAAAAGCTATTTAACACTTGAACTCTAAAAAAAGCCACTCACTGTCGCAAATTCTGTGAAGAGACCAAAATACCCTCCGGTGGGTCCAACCAATACCCTTCAAGCTTGGCCATAAATATGGGACTCCTACGCTGCATTTCTTCCCTTTCCTCCTCCTCCTCTCTTCTTTTACTATTAAGCATTTCCGTAGTGATGGAGTCCAGTATTCCGGCCATATTCCCAGCCGGTACGCTGCCGGAAAACCCATTTTACTCCTTCGAGAAGGGGTTCACACCATGGGAGTCTTGTGAACTCTTTCCAAGTCATCCTCAATCACCAAAACCAGTTTCTGATGAACCGAATCGATCGGACCAAAACCCTGCCAATTCAAACTCCTGTTCTGATGAACTGAACCGGACGGTTTCCGACATCGATGAGCGAAAGCGGAGGCGGATGATTTCCAACAGGGAGTCGGCGAGGCGTTCACGGATGAGAAAACAGACGCACTTAGAAAACCTAAGGAACCAGGCGAGCCGGTTAAGGATCGAGAATCGGGACCTGACGAACCGGTTGCGATACGTATTGTACCACACCCACAGTGTACGGTCGGAAAACGAACAGCTGCGGTCCGAACAGGGTATGCTCCAACAGAGGCTGTCGATGGCACGCCAAATTTTGATTTTCCGGCAACCGCAGCAGCAGTACACGTCTGCATGGCCATGCAATAACGCTATAACGAACGAAACGCCTTTGTCCTTAGTCACTTCATAAACTACATAAATAAGTCATCACCAAATTTTAAAACAGGAACAAAGATCAACTTCTCTCTCGTTTTCTTTCAGGGAGTCTGTAAATTAATGGGGAAAAAAGCTGCAAAATCAATAATGATATATAGTTATGGTGGGGTTCCGGTGCTTCTGGCCGAAAGGTTCTTGTGAAACCTGCATCTTATATTTTATGTAAGACGCTTAGCCCCCCGAGTAGTGCTAAATCGGATTGTGTTGTTTTGCTACTGTTTTCATGTCAAAAGCACCATCTCTTGAGGTCTACTTATATATTAAATGTAGTAGACTAATTGTAGTGAGTGTGGCCCCAGTGTACATATATATATAGTGGCACTTGCTATTGAATCACTAAAAGCTGAGATAAATTTCCAAGTTCCTTTTCCTTTTTGTTGGACTTAAACAAAACCATGAAGGACTTCTGGTTGGAAATAATAAGATCCTCTGTTTAGTATTACCTTGTTTTATTCTGTCTCATGAAATTTTAGTCATTTATTTTGCGGGATCCATGCTAGACCTACATAGAATCTACATAAATAAACGACTGAGATTTATTGAACACAATAAGACACCATAATATTGAACAGAAGATCTGGATTTTTTTAAACCTGAAAACACTCCAGTGGCCTACCTTGAAACAGTGCTAAATAATGCCAATGAATCATTGTGTGGAAAGCTATTATTGTCTTCCACTTATTTCGTTCGTACTACCATTTCATATTATATTCCACAATTATGCACTTTCATTGAACTGTTATTGTATTTCTACGACCAAACTATTTCAAAATTTGAAACGACAGGATATGCTACTGGATTAATCACTAAGAAGTAAGAACGACTTTGGATTACACAATAACTATCGTTAGGATTGAAAGATTATCTACTCTTAAGGTAGCTCCATAACTCACTTTGAGATATCAAATTTTATTGTACTCGAATGATGAATGTTAAGTGACCGTTTCATATATTCTCTAACATATCTCCTCAAGTAAAAATCTTTTGGGTTTGAAATTTGCACATGCTTATTTTATCTTGTGCTTAATTTAATTAAAATAGGTGGGTGATAGGATTCGAACTCATGACCGTTTAGTCATAGAAGCTCTGATACCATGTTAAGTGACCGTTTCACCGCATTAACTTAAACTATTGTGTGGGACAACTCAATTGATTTTATATATTCTCTAACAATGAAGACCGATATGGCTTTTAACACCATATCATAGTTTATTAGGTAGTGCTTCTCAAATATTGTATTTTTATAAATAAAACAAAAAATAAAAAATTGTGATCTAGGACGTAATCCAATCACCCCAAAAAGAAAGGGTTTCCATTTGTTACACCCAATTGTGAGCTTCTTTTTTGCAAAACTACCAAACTAACGAGTAGACAATCATAATCAACTTTTGCAATTCTCAACATATAGCTTTTGTTTCATGTCGTGGCTATAGTATATTAGTACTCAATTTGTAATGTGCAATTAGGTGAACATAACATCAGGATTAACATGCTCTGGATATGCTTTCTCATTGATAGTCCCCATCTAATTAAATTCCTATAATGTCGATATCCCACTTACTACTTGTAAAAAGCTACAAATCATCAAGATCAATCTATCTTTTTTTTTATAATTAGAGCAGTAATTAACTATGATAATAGTGATCTCTGGTAAGTGCATACTTAGTGGCGGGGCAATGTTCTACACGTATTGGCTGATGTCAAGAATGAAGAAGCACAAGTTATATGTGTAGTATTGAATTGTATTGATGACTTATCACAATAAGTATTTAATAATTAAGTAAAGTCTATCTCTTTGTCAACTATATCTGCACATTCAAAATAAAAAGTAATAAATATGAATAATTGGAAGCTTTTGTCAGGAATCCCACATCGGACAACTATGAAAACATTCAACAATTTATAATAATGTACAAACCTCCCCTTCTTAAGTTAGCTTTTGGGGGTGAGTTATGCTTTCTAACATGATATCAGAGTCAGTTTGTCTCGATAATTTGAGGTGATGTACGGTTATGTCTCTTTGTTCAATATGTCCAGTTCTGCTCTGGACTGAGGGGATATGTCAGAAATCTCACATCGGATAACTATGAGAACATTTAATAATTTATAATAATGTACAAAATTTTCCCCCTTAAGCTAATTTTTGGGAATGAATTAAGCTTTCTAACCGCCTTATCAAAGAAATGAGTTTTAAAAACTTTTTATACTAGTCCTGTTCTTGTGGAATTCTATTGTTATCTTGTTCGAGTCATAGAAGCAAACTTTTTGTAAAATACGAGTTATGAAATGACCGTCTTTCGACCCTCGCAAAACGTCAATTTGGTTTATAAGAGAAGTATTATTACTTACCTCGCTTATAACGTTGGTTTGGTCAAGTTGGGGTAGGTCTAGATCAATACCACCGTCGAATCACACAAAAAGGCAAATGTTTTAGGCTGTTTAGATGTCCGCTCCTTGTCTCTTCTTTGCTTCATTAATTCATAAGTCAATAAAGGACCAAAAAAACTTAGTCTTTGGAAGAACTATACATATATACACCTAGCAACTTTTGATTAGGACATTTGCTGAATGGTAACTCATTCAAGGAAATTTGCATGTCATAACCTAGCAAATATTATAATATTACGGTAAATATATTCTGATTAAATTTTGGATTCGTGCATCAGCTTCTTTCTTAGGTGACGTCTCGTTCTCAGTCTGTCAACCCTCTCGTCCTGGGTATCCTCGAGCTTCTCATCAGAAACTGGGTTGTTGTTCATCGGCATGTGCACCGAGAGAGCAACAAATGCGCCGATTGGCTTGCTATCCAGGTCTGTCCTAGCGAAGTTGGGATCATTTATTTTGATGTTCCTCCATTAGAATGTGAGAATCTTTTTTTAGAAGATCAATCAGGTCGTAGTTTTTCCCGTCTGATTAGTATATGATGTAGTTTTCTCTTTTCCTTAAAAAAAAATGTTATCACTTATTTGGAATGGATAACTTTGGCATGCCACCTTCTTGACCACTTTGGATCCCGGTATAGAATACTACTGATGCCCACCCATCTACTTGGAATATCAACTAATCATCTGATTAATAAACCTGGGTCCCTCGTTCGTTGAAACTTGGATTATTCTCCTGCGTCCAATAGTCATGTCTCAGCTTTATTTATGTTAGCCACCACGAGCTTCTTTCTTCAAAACTGTCCTACAACTTTGTTAATCACAAAGCTGGTTAATTATGCCTGTGTATACACGTTTCCAACAATGGCCAAGTCCCAAGTAAGCCCTTGATCTCTTTTCTAGGAGGATGACTAATAATAGGAATTCTTGACTACTTCTTATGATGAAATTGAGAAATCTGAAACAAAGTATTCTAACTGTAAGGAGATTTTATGAATTCTGTTAGTTGAATGTCATCATTGAGCAGTTTAACGAATTCCAACTTCAAATGTTTGAATTTAATTAGAATACAAGAATCCGTGATATCTGATCACGGGAGTCAATGATTTAATAGTTCATTAAACTTTATGCTCAAAGCTTAAAGACAAGACTATGAGTTTACCCTCGACGGGGAAAAAGAGTCATGTCTGTGAAAACTTTAATTCTCGCACACTTCGTAAGGCATCCAATGGATCTTCAGCCATTACCCTCTACTAATTTGATATTCAATGGTAAAAGACAGGCAAAGGTCTCAGTTCAAAAGAAGAAAGCAATTTCACATTTTTCTTAGTCTACCATATATATATACTTACAAGAGTTCTGGAGGGACTTTATTGAAATCTAACCCTAGAAATTAAATCGATAATGGTTGGGTCGGTTATATTGGGCCCGAGTCCAGTCTCATGGGCCGATCGATCGGTCTCATATCCCTAATTCAATTTGGGCCTGATCCACACACCCACGGCCCATTAGCATGAGGAAGCCTCCCATGCACGCACGTAAGGAGACGTAAAGATCTAAAACCTAGCCAAAAATCATATATAAGGTATTATTTTCTCTTAACGAAGGTACGCAATCTTAACCTAGCTTTTGCTTTGCATTCAGCAATCCCACCTTCACCAGAAAACTGACTTGAGCGTAGGAGAGGCTAATCGGGACATCACCTCCGACGTGCCTTCCTTTGTTTTGCAGGTATTCTTACGTGAAGCTCACATTAGAAGGTTGTCAACTCATGGATCCAAACGGCAACGCACCGTTCGGCCAGAATCCGGCTGAACCAAATGGCGTCCACCGTGGGACACGACTTCCGGGCACCACGTCCAGAACCACGCAGATCAGTCAGGCGGCGGCGGCTAATCCTGATGTAGCCGCAGTCGCAGCTCTGGCGTTGCAGCGCCTGATTTCGCAGCTACCTACGACTCTGACGCCTGCACCACATGTCTCACGCACTGAATCCTCACATCCGAATGATCAGCAGCAGCCTCAAACCTTGGAACAAGAGGAACAAAGTGTAGCTGTGGAGGATAATGTTGCGTTCAATACGCGCCTGAACCCCCAGCACCGAGCAGATGCGGATCCTCGTCCGGCCATACACACTACCTTGACTCGAAAGCAGATCGAGGAAGCCGCTGATCTATTGATCCGCCAAATCTTGCAATCTCAACCACCGCAACAACAGCCGTCTACGCGCCAAACCGCCCGACAAATCAGCGCAGCAACCGATCACCGCCCATCTGAAGCCCTAGAAAAAATCGCGGATGATCGGATCAATGCAGCTATGAGTTACCGACCGGATCGTCCGATGG
>JANTNU010000235.1:4572748-4590936 GCA_024752395.1 Erythroxylum havanense | reverse complement strand
GGCAAAGTGTAAGCAAGAGAACGAAAGCAGAAGGTAAAAACTGCCGCAACTCGTCGACCATGAGTATTTATAGAGGAACATTCGAAAGTGATCCTATCGGACTACGACATGTGGAGAAAATCCGAGCTATGTTCAGACGCGTGGCCTGATCTGAGCCGTGGAAATTAGGGTTATTAGAAATCCGAAAAGGCGCGGTAGTTGAAAGGACGTACGGGACAGCTGCACAACGGTTACAAGGATGATACGCTCAGATTCTGAACAGTCGTCAGAGGGCACGTGCCGTCAAACAATAAATGTTTCAAGCAAGTCCAAGCGCCTACCAATGATGACTATCCGACATATTATAACTCAGGCTGTCACGCAATAAATGGCGAGACCGATCAGTCGGGAGACCCTCAACCAATCAATCCCAATACGAGCAGTTAGGCACAACCGATCGGCCAATACGAATAGTTAGACCCAACTGGTCGGCACCCGACCGACTGAAACTACCCGAGCTGTCCCATGACTGAGCTACAAGGCCAATGTCTGACCAATCGGCCACATTACGAGCTGTCCTGCTTACGAGCTATGAATCGACCGACGAGCTACAACAACATACTCCTTCGACCCTTCTCTTCGCTCAGACTCGAGGAGTAGGGGGCTTATGGTTGGGTCGGCTATATTGGGCCCGAGTCCAGATTCATGGGCCGATCGATCGGTCTCATATCCCTGATTCAATTTGGGCCTGATCCACACACCCACGGCCCATTAGCATGAGGAACCTTCCATGCACGCACGTAAGGAGACGTAAAGATCTAAAACCTAGCCAAAAACCATATATAAGGTATTATTTTCTCTTAACGAAGGTACGTAATCTTAACCTAGCTTTTGCTTTGCATTCAGCAACACCACCTTCACCAGAAAACTGACTTGAGCTTCGGAGAGGCTAATTGGGACATCACCCCCGACGTGCCTTCCTTTGTTTTGCAGGTATTCTTACGTGAAGCTCACAGCAGAAGGTTGCCAACTCATGGATCCAAACGGCAACGCACCGTTCGGCCAGAATCCGGCTGAACCAGATAAGATAAGAAGTTTAAGATTTAAAAGATTCAATTAATATTAAATTGTTATAAAATCGACTAAAGATCAAATAAAATTAAAGAATTTGAAATTCGATTAAAAAATAATCCTTTCCTTTCGAAGAATCTAAAGTTTAATTAAAAAGATATTATTAAATAAAATTTTATTTATTTATTTATTTTATAAAAATTTATTAACTAATAAAAATTGATTGATTGATTAATTAACTGATTAATTTTTAATAACAAAATTTATTAAAATAAATCAAACCAAAATTTGAACAATTCAAAATTTATAAAGTTGATTTTTTAATCATTGCTATATAATGAAATAAACTTTTCAACTTTTCAATTCAAAAGAAAAAACTGATTATTATAACTTGTCTCAAAGAAGTAATTAACCATAAATTAAAAATAATAATAAAATTTTATAAACATTATTTAAATTAAATTTATTATTAATTTTAAATCATTGATTCATTAAATAAATTATTGATAATTTAACCAATACATATATAATTCATTTATACGATGGGAGAGCTTGTACGAATGTTTACTTGTTGCAACGTATATCTCTTATATTTAGGCTTTCGGTAGCTAGACCCAAAAAGAAATGGGCTGATTTGGCTTCTGCAAATCATAAATAGCCTTTCTAAACAACCACGGGCTTGAATACTTGTTAGACCAAACTATAATTTACAGGAATCAATTCTTTTTTTATTTTATTACCCATAAGATATTTTAGGAGAATTATTTTTAAATTATTTATACTCAGATTAACCTTCGTTTGAGTTAGGTAAGTACCTTGCAGCTTTAATCTTAAGTTTTAAATAACTACATACATAAAAAAGATTCGAACTCACGAATTCATTTATACTAAAAGACCCTTTTATTAATTCATCTGCGACTTGGGGTTAGGAACCGATTCTCTAGTGCACTAGATAATGGCTCCGGCAGGATAAATTGATCATAGAAAAAGACAAGACATGTTCGTCTGGTAAGACCAAACGAGTTAAACTTGGGGCACGGCATCTTTCAAGTCTTGTGCCCCCAACTTGTAGATGATAACAGTAGCCTTTATGCCTTTCTCTGAACCAAATGCTTAATTGGTTATTTACAGGGTATTTCTCTTGCATCCTATCCTAATTACAGGGTACTTCTCATCAAATAATGAATCGGAGCAACCAAATGTAAGAAACAAAGCATATGTTGAACATAAAGAAAAAGCTCATATCTTGTACCAGACTAGGCTTTATCACCATCATCAAACACAAATTCTGATCCTTTTACACGCTAGTTAGAACAATATATTCATATGAAAAGATAAGTCCAGAATCAAAGTCTGTATTAACAATTCATCTTCCACGAAGTCTGCCACTAGGAATAGGTGGGAGATTAGGTAGTCTTACCATATTATTTTCTTGAACATCGCACGAATTCTTGCATGAAAATGAAAGCTTGCCCTTCTTTGCTTTAGACACAACAGTTCTAGTTTTGTTTTCGCCGGTCAACTTACGGCTTTTCACGTTCTTGGTGCATTCCTTGTAAGCAGCAAAGAAAGGATCCTCCTGCCACCATTTAAACCCTTTCAACGACGAGCTTCTGTAAGGAGCTTGTGGTTTTGGACATGGAGGAAGTGGGATTCGCTTCTCTTCTTCTGACGAAACTTGAGGAAATGATTCAAACACACGACGAGAAGACGGTGACTTTGGTAGCTGTGGTGATGATATTACTCCAACGCCGTGTAAATCTACATCAATAGGAACAGGGTGGATCATCGTGAGCTTGGAAACACCAGGTGAATCCTCCCACGAGAAGGGTATGCTTCCTTGAGAGTTAACCTTTCTATGGCTCATAACTTGTAAGAACTGACGATCAATGCGTTGAGCTCTGTATATGTACGAGCCAGGTACTACATATGGCGGCCTTTATATAAAGGCCGTTATAAGGCTAGTTTCATGCACTCGACGTTCTCTAACCGCAAAGAAACCAAAAGGATAAGCAAGTGTAACGTGAAAGAGAAGCCAGAAATTAACTTCCTAGACCAGTTCAATGAGGTGGATGATGATGAAGAAGAGAGAAAAAGGAAGATTAGGTTATTGTGAGTGTACGGTCTTTAATGCGATTGGTATGACTACCACGGTATATGATTGTTACGTGCACAGTGCACTGGATATGATGTGATTAATTAAATAACAATTAAGGAGATGATGTGAGTATATTATATATTCTTTTCTTGGATTTAAATTAATATCTTTGGTCGGTCTAACTGTTCACACACTAAAATGATTATAACCATAAAAATTCCTTCTTTTATTCGGGACAGAATCTTCTGTCTAATTTTATGGTATCTTATTCTGTCTCATTTATTTATGTGAGACCTGTGTTTATTTATGCGGAACTCACGTAAGACCCACATAAATAAATGGCTGAGATTCATGGGACACAATAAGACACCATAAAATTAGACAGAAGATCGGAACTCCTTTTCTCTCCATCTTTGCCAGGCATTGAGTTCTGAATGGCCCTGGATTTAATTTTCAATTACTCAATACTCAAAAGGGACGTTTTGTGTATTAAAAATGACACGACACTGATAAGCAAACGCTTTTTCTCAGATTGAAAGGTGAACTTGATCTTATACAAAGAGCGTTTCTTTTGCTTGTGGTGCAAAATCGATCACGGTCAAGATCAATTTTCCCAAGTCAAGGGTTCTCAGAGCAACTCAAATCTGTATTTTAAGAGGAATCGTACGAGGGGATAGGATCTTTGTATAACTTGTGGAAGCAGAATTCAGAAGTGGAGGCACGACTGGTATCGCTCAACTACCACAGCAAGTTTCTTAATATTTTCTTCGACAGCTACATGAAAGCAATATTTTGGAGTCAAGTGTAAGGAAAATTAAAGAAAATGATAAGGGAGTCAACAGAATAGACATCTAACATCATGAAGTTGGTCGCTTAAGCCTGTGGTCTTGCCAAAAAGAGGTAAAGAACCTAAAAGCATGATGACGTTTTCTCTTCCTCTTTGTGTTCTTCAAGAGATGGATGACCACTAGCTACAGAAAGGCTCGTGATCGCTATAAATATGCGATAAATGGCGACCAACTTCAGGTTTTGCTGGGTTGGTTAATTTAGTTGCTTCCAAGATGCATATATTTGAGTGAACATGTTTGTATAAGCAAAACCTCAAATGAGACATTATTATTTTATTGATCACTTAAATTATTCAATTAAGATTTATTTAGTTGACTCAATTGATTACAATATTTCCCAGTTAACTTGTTTGAATCAATTTGTGCAGTGATGCGTGTAAAAGGAATTGTAGAAGCAAAAAACAATTATAATTTGTTGCCACGAATCTGACTTTGATTATCAAATTAAAACATTATATACTTATGATCTCTACTCTCTCATACCTTCTCCTAAAATTTTAATTAAGAACTATTATAAGAATATCCATTATGATATGAAAATCTTTTTTTTTTTTTGTCTATAAAAGACAAGATATGTTTCACTTAGAACTTGATAAACAAACTTTTTTTTATTTGTTTGTAAAAACAAAACAAAATAATGCTCAAATTTGATTTGACCAGGTTAATAATAAAAACTTTGAACTGATCAATTTTTTGGTTCGATTTAGTTTAATAATCTTTATCGTTAAAAACTATCAGTTTATTAATTAATCTACCAATTTTTGTAAACTATCAGTTTTTATAAATCAAAATAAACCGATTAATTTTTAAATTTTTAAATAAGTAAGACTAGTTATCTTTAATCAATTTTTAAATTCTTTAATTTTGGTCTAATATCAATTGAACTTTTTAATCTTTAAACTTATCTTACTGGTTTAATTTTCAGTCCAATTTTTGCATCTTCTAAAGAGCATATTTCTTTTTTTCAAGAAATAAAAGTTGGAGTTTAGATATTGTTTAAAAAATCATTTTCTTAAAATTGGAGATGAGAATGGGTTGACTTATGGACTCAATTTTATGCGTTTTCAATTGGCAAGTCTTGGGGTCAGGCTCACGCCTAGACTAATCCGATGGCAAACTATTCTAAGTAAAAACTTAATTAAAAATTTATTGTATACTTTTAATTTTTTAAAATTTATTTTAAAAAAATTAACGACTAACCTATGAACAGGCTCCCTGTCATCCCTACTTAAAAATACCTTAACTAATGTTTAGTAACTTGAGTCCATGCTTACAAAGACAAGGTCTGCTTGTTTCCTATTTACTAATATTAGACATTCTCCTATTCTCATTTCTCATTGAGTTTTAATATAATAATTTATTATTTTTCATAACATAATCATGATTGTAATCATTGACTTGTCCAAGATTAATATTACAACATGTCAAGTCAGAATCTAATTCGTCCATTTCAATTTTTAAATTTTGATTTTAATATTTAATTAATTCAAATTTTATTGGTTAATTTTATTTAGGAGATCTTTCAATGAAATATTAGAATAAAAAATTATGCTGGGTAAAAAAAATTTTTTAATTTGTAATTCATTAAAATTCATAAGCATGTACATAAATCATTGCTATGGATTTGATACTCAAGATTTTCTCTTCATGATTAGTGAGAGCATAATTTTTACCCAATTACTACTAAAATAATCTTATTGACACGACTTAGTTTCATCACCATACTAGAGGACGATCATCATTGTCCAGTTTTACTTTATCAGTTTTATTGAACGCATGTGCATGTTTTATATAGTTAGAGAAATAGTCATCTTCTTCTCCATTGACATAGTTTTTTTTTTAATGAATAAAATATCATTAACCATTGCAAAACTATATCTATCATTACAACTTTTCCAGAAAGAGAGATAAATTTATAAATTAAGTGGCTACTAGGGTTTACAAAAGTCACCGCTTCCATAAATAAAGAGTTGTAAGTATTTTTGGCAATTACTATAGCTCTGATTCAATTGGTGGTATCTTCTGCTAATTGATCCTTGTTTCCTTTCCTTACAAAGAGAATAAATAGTTGTGGTGAAAGTTGTCTTATAGATCACTTCATTGTGCTTATGACCTTTTGCTTTACTGGTGATCCAATTGAGGACATCAAGCCATTCATAGGTTGTACAATAATCTACTGGGTTGTGCGTGATTTGGTTCCAAATAGTTCTGGCATTTCTGCATTGAAATGAAAGTGCTTTCTATCCTCGTCTCCTTCCTTACATGGTTCACAAATCAGATCAAAAATATCACATCATTCATTTTTAGTTCTAAATCAGGTTTTGATAACCAACCATCTTTACAAGAAAAATGGGATTTAGCGATAAATATTATAGACGAAATGTGTGAGTTTTCTATCGGTAAGCTAAGTTAGTGATGAAATTTATCGACAAAATAAGTCGTCGGAGAAACAGTCATAAATAATAATTGACGATGAAATAAAGATTTTTTGTTGCTAATTTACCGACTGATATTTTATGTTCCGTCACTATATTTAATGATGGTAATTTTGTGTTATGGGTAAATTTAGCGACAGAATGTTTGTTTCGGTCGGTAAATTTAGCGACAGACAACGTTTCTCCGTCAGTAAATTTACCAACATATATGGTAATTCTGTTGGTAAATTCACAGCTAACTATACCGATGAAACTTAGTTATCCGTCGGTAAATTCATCACATTTTACCGATGGATTTTCGTTTTCCGTCAATAAATTTACTGTTACTATTTTTAAAAAAAAATTCCTGCATTTAATTTTATTTGATAATCTTATGATTGATGTATATTTTATACAGTTATCAGTTATCTGTTGATAATATTTTGATTTATTTCTCCATTTAATTTGTTAAAACAAAATGTTGATTGATGATATAAAGAAAAATATCTTAATTGATAATAAAAAATTATTTCGTATAACAATAAGTATTTAATTCATACAAAATGATTATAACTATGCGATTCATTTAGTGAATTCGGATGCTCTGAATGTTGCGATGAGGTGTTATCTTTCCTCTTCAACTCATCCATTTCATCACGGAGCTGAAATATGTACTCCATCGACTATTGCAACCGAGTTATCAGTGCCTGTACTGTGTTCTGAAGCTCATGAACTTCATTGGATGTGAACCACCTACTAGATGTTGTACAGGATGTGGAAGATTGCGAATAATATGTGTTCACAAATGGACCTAAGTCGAATATCCTTCTATGACGGTCCCTACCATCCATTGCATGAAGATAGGTTTGACTCTCATCAAAATCTTCAGACTGCTGAGATTGTCGTTGAATGCTTTCTTATATTTGGTCCTATCAGAATGTAATGTTTATGTTAATAAATGATAATTATTAAGCATAATCACATACATTTAATTCTCTACATTAGGTGTTGACGAAGGTCACACTGTCATACTTCTTAGTGTGAGTGTTTAAAAAGAGTTGACGAGGTTTAGGCATCTTGCCCATAGGCTTTTCCTACATTAGAATAAAATGTTATAAGTGAACTATAATTTACAAAAAATTCGGTAGAATTTTCTCTATTTTTATAATATTTACCCCCATTGAACAAAGAAAGTAACTTAATAACATAGCTATATATGACACCAGATATTTCTACCATTATCATTCTCTATAATACATATATTTTCATTCCAAAATTTACACATCAAATTAAAATGAAATACATAACATAAAAAATCAAAATATAAGTGTAAAGTGTAGATATTTATAAGTCTTTCTGCATGCTCATGGTGGGTAATAAATCCTATAATGTGTACGACAAGAATCTCTCCCCCCGGTCCTCCATGTTTGTCGTTAGAATTACGCTTTAAAATGGACAAGATAATGTCTAATACTGCTGCCGATAACTCCATATTTCTTCATAAATATAAGGAAGTCGTACACCAGTCTTGTGTATTGCACTAACAAAAGTCTTTATAACGTCTACAAGCTCATCTCTCCCATACTTTATAAATAACAGGGTCAAATTTAGAATCTTAAAAAAATTCTTTATGAAATAAAAAAGAAAACAAATGATAAGTACTTATAACCTACAATATTTATCTAATTAAAAATACAAAAAAATATATTTTTTGTACCTCAAACTCTTGATAATAAAAATCATTTGTTGCCTGAGAGATATTCTTCCATATATAATCCTCAAAATCAATTTTCTCCTTGAATTTGGATGTCATGTTTTTAGCACGGTTCAGAAAAAATCAACCTAATATAAAAACAATTTTATACCATTTTTAATTTTAAACCTATAAGTGAATTATAAATCTATGGTGTTTTATGTATTTTCATTTACAAATTGTTGATAATTGTAATGTAAGTTCTTCCATCAACTCCCTCAACTCCAGGCTAGAGGCCGCCTCCTTCATCCACATCGTTTACCCCTAATATCTTTGTCGGTATAAGGGTGGTGGATGGTGTAACAGCATGTACAGAAGGCGATGCCTCATCTGCAAATGTAATAGCTGGAGGTACAACATCTGATTCAATTGCAGCTGCAGAATGTGATGCTTCACCTGGAAGGTAACTAGCTCCAAATTGGGGTTTGAACCTTAGTCGCATCATATCTTGTTTTCTTTTTGGTGGCATATTTTAACCTGAAATTCATATTTTATTGAACATTCCAAAAATATAACACTTTCAACCTAATATATAACAATATATTGTTGATTCAATAATTGATTTATTGAATATAATATTCTATTACAAACACAAATTATTCGCTATCAACACTTAGTTGTAAATCAAAATCATCATCTTCTTCTTCTTTTTCTGAAGAATTAGAATCAAGATTAGGCTCCTCTTCAAATCTCTCGCCCTCCTCATCATCTCAAGATGAAATTTCAACATGTTCATTATTTGAATTGTTCAAAGGTTCATTATCGTCATATATAACATATGCATTTATTTCATAAACATCTTCATGAAACATTTCACTTTCAATTCTTTGTTCTCCTTTTCCATGTGATTCAAAATTACCTATAAGTTTAACTTTACAAACAGCTAACCGATCTGACTTATCTCATCATAAGCTGAGAAAAGGGACATAATACACCTGAATCGCTTGCATTGCTAATACGAAAGGTTCAAATTGTCTAAATTTTCTTTGCTGGTTGATTTCTATTAGATTGTATCAGCTATGCACTTTTGTACTAATATTAGGAGTTGGATCAAACTAGTCACACTTAAATATCATACTCTGCTTTATTGGTATCAAACTAGTCGTACTCAATTTCAAGTATCTCAATAATTTTATCATAATAATCTATCAATTCTTCCTGTATGCAAACTCAACTATTTACTGTCGTCATGCTATGACTATGATATTCTATATGATATTTTTATCCATTAACGAAATACATCCGATATTTTTTAACAGTTTGCAAAGGTTCTTTTGCAAGATCACATTTGAACTTGTTCTTTATTGAATTTTCTAAGGCCTACATAAAAGAAATTATCATATTAAATAGTATAATGTCATTTGAACACTTTAATCTTATAATTCAATCATTTCAATAATTATAAGTGAAAACTTAAATATTTCTCAAACCATCGAGGAAAGTGTCTTCCAACTTCTTTATTGCTATCATCCTATGTTTTCTCAGGTGGTTTGGTTGGGCTAGAGGATCTTGTCTGCTGAACCTCAACCAAGTAAATTAGTATTGTCCCCTTTGGTCGCCAGGCGCGGATCTCGTCACTTAAACCTGTGACCTCAGGGTTTTATTGCACTTAAGTGCACGCCTCCCACCACTAAGCTACGTGCCTGGCGACCAAAGAGGACAATACTAATTTGCTTGGTTGAGGTTCAGCAGATAAGATCCTTTAGCCCAACCAAACCAAAAAGGAGCTCAGTGGTGAGAGGCGTGCACTTAAGTGCAACAAAACCCTGAGGTCACAGGTTCAAGCGACGAGATCCGCGCCTGGTGATCAAAGGGGACAATACTAATTTGCTTGGTTGAGGTTCAGCAGACAAGATCCTCTAGCCCAACCAAACCATCAGGTATTAGCTCGCGTAACCATTCTTCGTATAATCTAAAACAATATTATGTATTTCAGTTGTGAATAACACTAAATTTCAAAACTCAAATAATCAATTTCAACTTACTGCACGAAAGGTTGAATCTCTTGACAGTTCAATAAAATGAAACCATGGGCATTCTTCCTCTGTTAACATTTTTCTTATTAAACGTCCGTATGTTCGTCCAGGATATGTAAAAATAGATAAGTTACCATCAGCATCAATTGTTCCTCCCTCATTGTCATTATGAGGAACTTTTCTTTCTCCTATATGAACATGCGGCTCAAAATAATTTGAACAAAATATACTTCCTTCCTCCACTAAATAAGCATTACATATCGAGCCTTCAATTCTTATGTAAAAATAGATAAGTTACCATCAGCATCAACCGTTCCTCCCTCATTGTCATTATGAGGAACTTTTCTTTCTCCTATATGAACATGCGGCTCAAAATAATTTGAACAAAATATACTTCCTTCCTCCACTAAATAAGCATTACATATCGAGTCTTCAACTCTAGCCTTGTTTTTGACAGTTTTCTTTTAGTAATGAAAATACCTACATTAGCGAATATTGGTATTACAATTATGCTATTAAAGCATGTTATCACTTTAATTTAAATATTTACTATAATTACCTTTCAAACGGATACATCAATCGATATTGAACTGAACTAGCAAGTTTAGCTTCATGTGTTAAATGCACAGGTAGATGTTCCATACAATCAAATATTCTTGGAGGGAAAATCCCATCTAATTTGCACAAA
This sequence comes from Erythroxylum havanense, assembly GCA_024752395.1. Lineage (NCBI taxonomy): Eukaryota > Viridiplantae > Streptophyta > Magnoliopsida > Malpighiales > Erythroxylaceae > Erythroxylum > Erythroxylum havanense. The sequence goes on along the minus strand of JANTNU010000235.1, from coordinate 4,580,109 downwards.
ATATTGGAATTTTCCTTTCTAGTTTTTCCATTTTAGCTAACTTTATTTCAGATGATGTTAAGCTTTTGAAAAACAAACTTAATTATGTTATAACTTCTCAAACCTTATTCGATAACAACTCTCAAAATGCAATTGAAATTAGCCTTTATATAATCACATGACAATCATGACTTTTCATCTCTCATGTCCATACACGTTGCTAAGTTTGAAACATAACCATCAGGAATCTTTAGACTTCTCTTCCATTCACACAAAATTTCCTTTTGTTTTTTTTATTGATCAGAAAATAAACAATACACCTTACATAATTAATCTAGGAAAATTAATCCCAGCTCTGTCCTTACAGAGGATGGGGAGACACCCGGAGGGGGCGTTAACAAAAGTGGTTAGCCCTAAATTACAATGAACTGAAAAATTAGCAAGCCAATTGGCACACCTATTGCCCTTCTGGTAGATGTGTCGAGTGCGTACAACCCAGTTATGATTGAGGAGTTCATTAATGCTAACAATGAGTGAGTTTAGCGAAGTCGTGCGCTGTGTGGAGTCAGATAAGAGACGAACCACGACTTGAGAATCCTGTTCCAAGGCCACCTGGAGAAAACCAAGTTCCCAGGCCAGGTTGAGTCCAGATAATACTCCCCAGAGTTCAGCTGCAAGTGGGGAGCACCATCCTAAGTTCTGAACAAATCCACTCTTCTAAGTCCCAGTGCTGTCACGAATAAGTCCGCCCGCTAAGGCAGAAGGGGGTGATCGTTTGCAGGCTTCGTCTGTATTGAGTTTTACCCAGCTAGGGGATGGTTTGGACCATCCAATAAGTTGCTCGTGCTGGGAGTGATGGCCAGGAATAGTACGGTAGAAACTAGCTGTGGCTTGTTGTATCTGGTCAACAAAGGCTAATATGTTGTCAGTGGGGGAAGTCGGCCAGGAAGTGTGGGGTTCGAAAATCGCTTTATTCCTCTAGATCTATAGAAACCAACAAGCAACATCAAAGATGATATCCCAGGGCAAATCGTGAAGCTGGCGGTGCTGGTTAAGATTTGTGTGGATCCAGTCATGAGCTTGCAGCGAGAAGAACTCCGGGGAGATGTCCTGTAAGGGAAAGGTGTGCCAAAAATGGCATGCTCTAGGGTAGTCTCTCACGCTGTGAAACGAGGTTTCCTCTGTGCGACAGTGGTGACATTCCCCTAACGAGGCCAGGTGATGGTGCAGACGTTGGTGATTGGTCAGTAGTCAGTCTTGGACAAAGAAGAAGAGAAATGAACGAATGCATTGAGGGCCTGCTCAACACCAAATTGTCTGCCAGGAACTCCCAATGTCATGAAGGGTGTGGTCCATAATCATCGAATAAGCAGACACCGTCGTGAATTGTCCGGTGCCCGATCTCCCCTATATCGTTTGGTCCGATCCTCTGAGGGGCTGAGGTGGGAGAATACCTGCAATGAAAAGACTGACAGTGTGAGGAAGTAAAAATTGAAAGTCTTGCCAAAGCCAGTTACCTTAATTCATCAATCTCTTGTAATATCTCTTCACCAGCTTTGTAAGGGGTATGAGGTGTTTGTACCATCCTATTCTTAATAAACTTTTGTTTATTGCATCTAAATGGATTATCTGGAGGAAGAAATTTTCCGTGGTTGTCAAAACAACATGTTTTGCCCCCGTTTAAAAGATAAAACACATCATAATCATTTCCACATTAAGGACAAGCTAATTTTCCTATTGTGTTCCATCTAGAAAACATAGCACATGCTAGAAAATCACTAGTAGTCTATATCAACGCTGCTCTTACCATAAAATTTTATTTCAGAGATATATCATATATCTTCATACCATATTCCCAAAGATGTTGTAATTCAGATATCAATGGTTATAAGAATATATCAATTTTATGTGTTGGATTTGTAGGGCCTGGTATAATCACTGTCAAGAACATATATGCCTCATTTATACACATCCATAGAGGCAAATTATAAGGAGTAATTATGATTGACCATGATAAATATTGATTGTCGAATTGACCGAAAGGTTGGAATTCATCCATCGACAATTTCAACCTAACATTTCGACTTTCAACTACAAACTCATAATGGGTGTTATTGAAATGTATCCACGGTAGTCCATCTGGTAGATGACTCATTATTTCATCTTCCTATTCGCGTTCATTATGCCATCTCATGTGAAATGCGGCAACATCAGAAGCAAATAGTATTTGAAGTCTCGGAGTTAGCGGAAAATAATACATCCCTTCAAGGGTACTAATTTATGTTTAATAGAATGCTTTCTAGGCTTGAACCTAGATTGATCACAAAATTTGTACTCTCATAATTTCACATCATCTCTCCAATACAACATACATCTCAATTTGTAACAATCAATTTTTTTAACAGGCAAATCAAGACCCCAAATAAGTTTCTTCATATGATAAAAAATATCAACCATTGTATAATCAGGAGGTAATGATTCATTATACCATCTAAGAATTTTATCAAAACTACTATAAAAATATGCCCTTAAGACTTTATGTTCAATATCTAAACAATTAAAGACAATTATTAAGTCATTGCCTCACAATTTGGCCATAATTCTTGGTTAATTGAGTATAATAAGTCAAATTTTTGTTTTACAAGTAAGTTTGGTTCTTCTTCAAGATTTTCTATGTGTAGTTCTAATCTGGTGAGAGGACGACGTATCCTACTAGTTCGTCGCGAACTATATGTTTCTTAAACTCTTGGTTGTACATCATATGTATCAACTTGAGGTTATTGTTCTATATCGATGTGAATTTGTGGTTCTTAAACTTCTCTAAGTTCAACACACTACTTTCTTTGAGAATAAATTCTCTTTTTAAGAATGTAGCATATCTTAAGACAAACACCTTTGCTTAATAGGATGATAAAATTGATAACTAAAACTCTCTTTCGGATACCCTACAAATTTGCATTTATCTGATTTAGTTTGAAGCTTATCAGATATAGCACGCTTCACGTAAGTTTCACATCCCCAAATCTTTAAGTATGATAATCTAAGTCTTCTACCAGTCCATATCTCATATGGTGTCTTATCAACTGATTTAGATGGAACTCTATTTAGAAAATTTATTGCAGTTTCAATTGCGTATCCCCTAAAGAATATCGGAAGGACTGCATGACTCATAATGGAACGTACCATATCTAATAGTGTATGATTTCTCCTCTCAGAAACTCCATTATGTTGTGGAGTTGTAAGAGGAGACCATTCTAAAAGAATCCCATTCTCTTTTAAGTAACCAATAAACTCGTGATTTAAGCATTCACCACCTCGATATGATCCAAGTGTCTTAATACTTTTTTCAGTTTGTTTCTCTATCTCTAGTCTAAATTCTTTGAAAGTTTCAAATGATTTAAAATTTTGTTTCATCAAGTACACATAACCATATCTAGAATGGTCATCTGTGAATGTAATGAAATATGAGTATCCACCTATAGCATTTGTGGACATAAGCCCACATATATCTAAATTTATTAATTCTAGTAACTTACCAACACGTTGTCCCTTTCCCTTAAAGGGTAGGTTGGTCATCTTTTCCAATAAACAAGATTTACAAATTTCATATGATTCATAATCAAATGGATCCAAACATCCTTCTTTATGTAATTTTATGATTCTATTTTTATTGATATGACCTAACCTACGATGCCATAAATAAGATGGAGTTTAGGTACTTAATTTTCTTTTTTTTACTATTTATGTTAAGAATTGGCCTTTCAAGTTTTAACTCATACATACCATTTGTAAGCAATCTAGATCCATAATAAACATCATCTTTATAAAAAGAACAATTGTTATCCTTAATTATAAAGACAGATCCATTCAAATCCAAATAAGAAATAGAAATGACATTTCTTGTAATAACAGGAACATAATAACAATTATTAAGTTCTAATATAAGGCCAGAAGGTAAAGTTAAACTATAAGTTCCTATAGCTAATGCAACAACTTAAACTATAAGTTCCTATAGCTAATGCAACAACTCTTGCTCCATTACCAACTCGCAAGTCCACTTCACCTTTCTTCAATGATCTACTCCTTGTTAACATCTGCATGTTATTACATATGTGAGAACCACAACTAATATCTAATACCCAAAAATGAGGAACAAAAGTAGAAAGATTAATCTCAATCATAAATATACCTGAAGAGACAACTTCCTTAAGCTTTTTATCTTTAAGGCTAGCAAGATAAGATGGGCAATTCCTCTTCCAATGTTCGTTGACTTTGTAATGAAAAAATATGCCCTTGTCATTATTCTTCTTCTTGACACCTCCTTTACATTAGTAGAAGCCTTCTATTTCTTGTTATTATTCTTCTTAAAGCCCTTGTTCTTGCTTTTAGAAGAACTAACAACAAGTACAAAATTGGGTTCCTTCTTAGCACCCTTCTGCGGTCTTAAGCATGTTTAACAATTCAGGCAATGTTGTGTCGTTCTGATTCATGTTGAAGTTCGTAACGAACTGTGAAAATCTCTAACTTAGAAACTACAACACCAGATCAACATTTAACTCGTGATCCATGACAAAACCTAATTAGGCCAATTTTTTAATATACCCAATCATCTTCAAAACACGAAAGTTGACTAAAGATCCTTCTGTCATCTTGCATTGAAACAGTGCCTTGGAGATTTGATATCTCTCCACCCACATTTCAGAGAATCGACACCCACATTTGCTCATCTTCTGCGCATTGCTTCCTGTCATCGACTGGTCTCCACTGTCACCTCGTCCGACTCACGTCATCTATGGGCATTTCATCGCCCTAATGACGCTAACGATTGGCGTCGCTTGTCACCAATGGCGTCATGAGCAACCCCTTGTTGTTGCTAGCGACGCCAACCATGGGCATTGCTAACGACCCAGTCGTTTTTCACCACAGATAGGTGATGATTCGATAAACACAAGGCAAAACACACAAAATTTGTGGACAAAAGTAAACATGCATAATCAATAGGGCAGAAACACAAACACGAAGGATCACAATACAAGGCAGTTAACCCAGATCTAGATAATAAGGGGTAGAAAAATTAGGGATTTCAATGCATAACACAATCAATTTCCAGGAGCAAAATAAAAAAAGTCGTGGAAACAATTTCCAAAAACAAAATAGAGGTAGAAAACACATAAACTTTTAAAAGCATGTGTAAGCAAGATTCCAGAACACAAAAACAATATGCCCCAGAACGCATAAACCTCATTCTTGTCAATTATGAACACAGAAGAACAATTGCAAGACAGTAGCATAAACATAGTCAAAATCTTAAATTTTTTTTATCGACATTAATAACAATCAAGCCTCTAATTTAAGATAAATAATTAAAGGAAGTTATGATACCACTGTTAGAATCAGACCGTGATCAAATCACGGGCGCAGCGGAAAACAAAAATTTTACAGATTTCGAGCGGATACCGATAATTGAATAAACTTGAATAAAAACATAAAACGATTTAGAAATCATATCTTATTCGCTTCTTTGTTAACAATACTTTGATACTTTTCCAATTGATCAATTACAAGTTGTTCAAGTATCCAGCCTCTGATAATATACACAAAGCAATTCTCAAACTAATTTGAGAGGAAGAAGAAAAAAAGTGTTAGCTTCAAAAAAAGCTCTTCCCTTTAAATAGAAAAAATCATAAGAGTCTTTTATTAATATTAAATCTCTTTAATTATAATTAAATTCAAATTCAAAATATAATTAATTTAATTTTAATAAAATCAAATATCTCATATTTGATTCACAAAGTTTCTCAAACTTTATAATTAAGTCCAACTTAATTATATTAATTTTTCTCTCACAAATTGCTCTTTGATGTGTGACCCATTAGGTTCCTAATAAATTGACAATGATTATAAATTATAATTCTAATTCACAATTAGAATTGAATAAATTAAAACTTCTTTTAATTTATCTTTAATTCTCTAGTTAAATAGTTTATAATCATAAATCATGATTGACGTCTAGCAACATGTCATGATTACCCAAATATCATGAATGTCAAAGTGATTGACTTAATCTGTCCATGCATGGCTATAATATATAATTTAATCCTTTTGTTATTTAATATTCTAATTGGACAGAGTATGAGTACAATGTCTACTCTTATCATCCAATTATGATCGTTCTTGGTAATTAGTAATTGATTTATTATTAAAAATTAAAAACTCCTTTTTAAATATCAATTCGCTCTGGCCAGAGAATTTCATAAATCATTGCTAATCAAGAATAGTATAATATTCTTTCTAATTACTTTAGAGTGACGAATCCTATATTGACTTACTCAACTATCTACATATGATTTATTCTGTAGTTAATTACTACCGACTGAATTATCCTAGAACAATTCATAATTAGCATCAAAGCACAGTAATTTCCACATTAGATACCTTAGTAATCTCAAGTTTGAAGATCAATTATACAACCATCATTCTAAGATAATCCATAGTCACATAAGTAATATTCCATCCGGAATTCTCATAATCGGTTTAGTTTAGTGACTTACTCTCTTATAATCACCCACACATTAGTTTAAGTATCTCTATACTTTAATTTACGAGATCAATTAATTTCTTCATAAGAAAGAAATATAATGTGTGATAATTTTACCGTTTCAACAATATCTAGTCTTGATGAAACTACAATTAGGAACATTTAGGTGTAAACTGAATCTCATAATTATGATCTCATCATAATTTTAATTACACAGTAATTATTTCAAGAGTTTTATTTTTAAAATTACAACGTAAAATATTAATTAAATCAATAAATAAAGATAAATAAAGTCTTTTCATTAATTTAAAATAATGTCATATATTAATTTGCATTCAATTGATTGACTGCAAAGACATAAACTAACAAAATGTATAGGAAAACGACGTCGTTGTCATTTTATTATAAATGTTAAAGCCGAAGGAAATGACAACGTTTACCTCTAAACTTTACCGACGGAAAACTATTCTGTGAGTAATTTTCTATCACTAATTACTAATTTTCTTGTAGTGCATGTCATTATAGACCCTTTGGGATTAAATGATTTCTTCCGTAATAACTCAAACTAGGAAACTTTACCTTTGTTGTCCTGGAAAGAATAACCCTTTAGGGTCAGCTATCTAAATGACATCATCCTCTATCTCTAGCAATGTGTAATTTGAGGGAAGTATTGAAGAATGGAATTAAATCCTCTGAAACAATCAGACCACGTACCATTTTGAATTAGAGAGGAAGCGCTTGCATTGAGACTTGAGAGGAATTCTATTTTTTTTTTTTTTTGAATACAAGGGAATTAAAACAAGAAATTACAACTCAAAAGATCTGCGATATAAGACATCGTGAG
>JANTNU010000235.1:4557608-4572387 GCA_024752395.1 Erythroxylum havanense | reverse complement strand
GATTTTGACCCAGCCTGCCGGGGGCTTGACCCATTTGACCAAGGAGCCTACAGCTAACCCCTGAGACCCAAACACACAATCATTAATCAACTAAGCAACTTCTCTTCTGTGCACCGCAGGACTGAAATCAGTCCAATTATCAAACCAGATCTACATGTTGTCCCCAAATGGATCTGGTTTGATAATTAGGAGGTTTACTTGGGCTTTGAACTTGTTCAGTTTAAAATTGGGCTTCAATTGACCCAAACCAATGTCCAAATTTAATTGTAGTTTCCATGCCACCAAAGACCCATCTCGCTATATAATCCACAAAACCCTAACCCCGAAGAAAGACACAGCTTTTGGGAAATCCTGAAACCCTAAGCCGCCCGCAATATAGTGGCGAGGTTGCAATTCTCAATCTGTTCTTCCATTTCCATTGATTTTGAATAATCCCGATTTGATTTTGAAATCTAATGGGAACTCTCCTGTTTTTGTTATGATTGAATCACGTGGGCAGTGATGACTGATTATCATTTCTCGAAACTGATTTCGTGTTTTGCTCATTTTTCTGGACATACAAAACACAGATTTAGATGACTGCGTTTGTGCGTGTCTGAGCCTTCATTCGTTTTTCGTATTTGTTTTTAATGGAAATTTTGATTTTATTTCTTTAATTTTATTTGGGGGGATTTTGCGATGATAATAATGAAAATTCCTCGTACTGAATGCTTCATAAGGTATGACAGACTCATCTCTTACACCCATAGAATCTGAGCTCTATCCCCCCAAACTACTTTTCTATGCTTAGCTTTTCTGTGGAATATGTATTTGGTTTTGTGTTCTACCTATTGAAGGAATCTGAACTCTTTACTGATGAAGAGTTCGAGCTTGCTCCTCATTACATAAGTTTTCAATATTTATTTTATACTCCTTTTTCCCTAACTTGAAATTGAACTTTCTTTAAGAAAACCATCTTATGATTCAGGTGGAGAGTTGTTTAAGGTACAGCTTTTGTAAGAATCGTTGAAGTGATGATAGTACTGTTCTGTTGGAAGTTTCTACAATGTCTGAAGAATCTAAGCTTAGAAAAAGGTTTTAGTCATTGAAAACCTTTCCAGGTGGGCGTAATCAGAATTTCTTAAACTAATGTGACATCGTTAAACAAATCTACCTTTCAACATGGAACATAGAATTCAAGCTCTACATTATCAACATCTAAGAAAATGGTCTTAACGGATGTGAAGTTCTCTTTGTTTCTATGTATTAGAGGTCTTGCGATCTGAATCTATGATTCCGGATGCACCTTTACATTTTAACATTGAAAACCGATTCAAGCTTGCAAGTCTAGATCTGGATTAAACGTCATGTGCAAGAGGGCATCAGAGGATGTTTCAACTTTTTTCTAGTCAATGGGCCCAAAGAGTTGCTATCAAACTTTGGTGGTCACTTGTCACTGCTCGCCAAGTCAACTGGGAAATGAGAACTTACAATGGCTCCTTTCGGAACCCAACAGGACCACAGACAGCTCTTTGTTGAAACAAGTTGCATTGCATGTTTTAGTTTTACCCAAACTTAGATCCCAGAATTCATAATTACAGTAGTTATACAACATAGTATTATCCTCATGTCTGCTTGAGCTAAGGTAGGGTTTTTTTTTAGTTGGGACACTTTTTTTTTATTGTGTCACATAATTTAAGATGGTCCCTATTGCGCTGTCCTGAATTCAGACTATTTTGCTTTATCTCCAAGCAACAACGGCAGCTCTAATGGTGTCCCAAAGTCCTAAGTCCCAACCAATAATTTCACCTTGTCCTTAGCAAGTGTCTCACTAGATGGTACAGCATCTTTCCTTTTCTTTTTCTAACCCGTTTCTAATAGTCTTCCAATGTTTCGAATGCACTTAATAAGTTGCATTAACATGATCACTGAGGTGAGAGATTTAGGCTGGCTGGCTCTGACCGTCTTCAACAATATCTGAACAGAACAGGGACCCAGAGGGTTAAATAAAATCTGAAACATATCAGATCAAGAAGCTAAGGATCGAAACGGGAGTCAGTGGCTGGGCCAGAGTGAACCTGCAGGCCAATTCACTACGTAAAATCAAGTTTTGTGGGGAGCGTTGAGTGTCTCCTTGCTCGAGCCCAGGGGAACTTCTATGTATTTCTATCTCCTAACTGGCGACATTCGGACATTTTTAATTAGATATCTTTGTTAGCGACCTACGCAACAGGAATGGGTGGAGAGGAGCCTGCCACAACATGATCTGATGATGGGGCAACGAAAGAATCAATCAAATGATCAATATCTGTTATTCAAGTTACATTATGATATATGTATGTATGTATGGAAGTTTCACTCTTCATCATTGACTCTCTTGTCCCCACAGGTCCTGAAGTCTTTTGACTTTATATGGATTTACATCATTCTATTATTTTTCATCCCAAGCGGAAGTTACTTTAAATTCATCAAACTATAGGATAAGGTTTTCCATAAAAGCATGAACACAAGTAGCTGTTAAAACGAAACCAACCAAGTCTTACATTCTAAAATGAGACAGCAGCAGAAATAAATTTACAAGATAAATGCAACTCCAAAGCTTCTTCAGTTCTCTTCCACCGGATTACGAGTGCTCAGATGATCCCAAGTTACAGAGACGGAATGCAGGATGAACTAACAACTGTTGAACTAATCACATCATCACAAAGGCTGGTACCGTCATTGTTCTTCTTGCTCTCAGCTCTGGGGCTGCCACCTGAACTGCTGTTGGAGAGTGATACGAAGTTTGTTTTCTGCAACACTCCAGTTGGAGAAGATCCCAACTGCTGGCTACCATCCCACCCTTCATTCAAGAGGTTAAGGGCCGACGAACTCTTGTAAGTACTGGTGTTGCCGCCACCGGATGTAATGCTGAAGGCCTCCCCTAACGGTCCACACATTGAAGTTCCCCAGGAGATAGGTATCCAGTTTGCTTGCTTTTGGCTTGATTCATTTGGGAAGCCGCTCGCTCCTGAAATCATTTCAATGGGGTCAAATACGCGAGATAGCTTTAATGGTGAGGGAACAAGCTTATCCTGGGTTGGTGAGGATGATGATGATGAGAAGTCAGTGGAGACCATTGGGATTGACATTGAGAGTTGAGTCCAATCAGATTTCAGCTCTTCAGGCCAACTAATGACTGAGCGACTTCCATGGTTTTTGGGCCAGTCATCCATGAATTGACGAAGGGGATGCTGGTCTTGAGTTTCTTTGTCACCGAAATTCAGAAATGACTCACAATTTCTGGAGTTCGTATAACAAATCGTCTGAGAAGGATTAAGGAGAGAATCAGAGGAAACAAGGCCAAATTCCGACAGAGAAGATTCAACAATTCCTTGATCCTGCTTCGGGATGGTGAAAGTAGACTCCTCAGACTTTGGTTTGACGGCAGAAGAGACAATCGTTTTGCTGCTTACATCCTGTGTTCTGCTAATCACATTCCATTTAATAAGTGTCCAAAACTTTTAGAAGTAACAAGAACCATGTGTGAAAAACATTTTGAAGTCAAAAGTCGTGTAACAACAGAGTAATGCACATCACAGTTACCAATTTGGACATATATAAAGCCTAAAATCAATGTCCAAATAGATCATTAGCATGGCAGATCAAAAGGTTCCACCTTTGAGAAGGAATCCCAAGTTTCAACTCTTAGGAATGGTCATTTTCTCCAAAAGAAAAAGATGAAATAAAGAGGTCAGCTCTATAGGAAAAGTAAAGGAAGGAATTTTAAGTATAAACTCTTTTAAACCCCAACTTTAGAAAATAAGGACATTAAATTGGAAACTCAATCACAAGAAATTATCAAAGTTCTTTTTCACCTTTTGACAGCAGAAGAATTGGCATCAGTTGGTGGCAAGCTCTTAAACTGTTTGTGGGCAATAGCAAGGCTGTTGGTGGTGCCACCACTGGTTATAACCGACGTTGACATGGAAGAAGTCATCGGCACCACCTTGGAATTGGTAGTCACAGTGGCAGCATGGCCAGTCTGGCCTTCCACAGGCTTTCTTGAACGATGGCGGCCACGATTAATGTGCCTTTCACAATACTTTTGGTCCACTACAGCATCCCTCGAACACCGCCATTTCTTCCCGTCTGTTCGACGGCACCTTCCTGGTTCAGGATCATTGTTGTTGCCACCATAACCCAGATGGAAAGCGCCCCATCCCACTATAAATTAGAAAGAAGCAAAACAAAAGAGGAGGGAAAAAAAAAGAAAGTGGAGGGTTGAAGGAGGAGAACAATCAGCCAAAAGAAGGGACCCAAAAAGAACAACTCCAAAGACTCATACTTTAAAAAGCTAAAAGGAGCACTTTTGATTCGTGAGCACATAATGGATTTGTGAAAGTAATTTTGTTAAAAAACTGAAAACACAACACAAACCAAACAAACTAAAAATCCCATTACATAATAAATAAAAGTGACAAAGAAATCTATCGTAACCAGTAAAAAGTCAGATATATAAACCAGCATGCTCATCACACGGATGAAGACATAAACTTTTCGTCTAGAACAAAAAAGAAAGAAAAAGGAGCATACGGAGATTGATTCAGAACTATGATTACTTGTCCAAGTATTGCAGGGAATACAATGTTGGCCTTAGCTATTGTCTTAGAGATAAGGAAAGCAAAGAAGCTTACATGAGTTGGGAGGGAATGATCCAGCAGAAGCTCCGGACAAACCGTACGGGTAAAGCGACTTCTTGAGCGGGATGAGTAAATTGGAGGGCACAGGCACATTTGCAGAGATATATTTGTAGATCAAGGCCTGGTGTTCTAGCTCCATCCACTGAGATGGACTGAAAGGACCTCTTGTCCCAGAAAAGGGACCATGCAAGCTTCCATTCAAACTTCCAGTCCCAGAACCTGCTCATTTGAATACAAATTTTCCTGTTTAGAACATTTATGGTAGCCAAATGAAACATAGATTTATTTCAAACAACTAAGCTCTATATGTTAGTCCTACTGATTTCTCTAATCTTAATTACCTTTTTCATTTCAGATATGGTTTGACCGTTTAAGATTTTACCAAATCAAGAGCAGAAAGAGTAAAAAAAAAAATCTTTCCTCTCAGACAAGACTCCCTTTTTTTGGTTTCCAATACCCAACCTACCTAGAAGATGGAATGAACATCACTAATTCATCTTAGCTATCTCCAAAACCACTTCACAAAATCAAATGCCAAAGAAACCGCACAGCCCAACTTTGACCAAAACAAGAACTATCAAGGCAAAAGCACAAGAGCATTCTAACATAATACCTGAACTTCTACTATATGCAGCGGTTGTCAGTTGATGATAATAGGGAAAGCCAGAGTGATTTTGAGCGCTTTTTTCCATCAACCCACCATTTGTACTAAGAAAAGGTGTAGCTTCTGCTTTGGGTGAAGAGAAGCTGAGCATGTGCTCTCGTTGGCGAGTATCAGAAGAAACCATAACATTAGATCTCGAGAAAGGACTTGCTTGGTGCAATGGCATTGTCTTGGGGACAGATACATCGTCAATCCTGACCATCTTCAGACTCCTCCACTCATCACAAGACGACCCCTCGTGCATAGCTGAACTAGATTCAAGAATCTTCCTTTTGGTCTCAGGAGCTGAGACCTGAGAAGAAGCTCCAATATGTTCAGGACCCACAAAACCATCCAACCCCAGAGCCCCAAAGTTCATGTTGGAGACAAAAACAACCTATCTACAAAACGACCATGAATACCCCCATAGCGATGGAAGTGAAAGTAGGAAGCTTTTTCTCCTCTCTCTCTCTCAAGGGTTGAAAGGGAAAGAGAGAGTGAAAGAGAGACGCATCACAAGGGTGGGCTCTGTACTTTATTTGTTTAATGGGGTGAGCTACTTGAAGAGAGAGGAGAGTTGAAAGTTGAAACTCAGGGAATACACCAACACTAGCCAAAGATGGCTATCACCAAAAACTCTCATCAACCAGTACCATTCTCTCAGACATGCTACCATATACCTACCTATCCATGGTCTATTATAAGGTGGTGAAGAAATAAAGAATTTGTCATTTTTAGTTTGTGAAGTTACTTTAGTGTCCCTGTAAGGGTCTTTTTGTTCTTCTTGAACTTTTTTAGCTCTTCTTTTGCTCCCAAAATCACACAATATCCAATATTTTTACAGTAATTATTGACCATTTGAAAAATCCAACAATTCAATTGTTTTAATTTTGAACGGATTAATTCTTCGGTTAAATTTTTAATTTTTATAATCTTTATTATCAAAAATCAATCAGTGAATTATTTATTTTATAATTTTTAAATTAATCAATTTTTTAAATATAAATAAATCAATCAATTTTTATTTAATAATATTATTTTTATTTAAATTTTAAATTTTTAATAAGTAAAAAATTTAATTATATTTTGATTTTATTTAATCTTTAACCGATTTTATTAAGGTTTATTGATCGAACATTTTAAACCTAAAATTTTTAATTACTCTCAAAAATTGGATCGCATAATTATTTTGTAATTTTTTAAGTTGAAGATTTCAATTTTGATTAATCAACCATTATAAACTAATAAACGTGGGTCCATAATGAAATTAATGTGTTTAAGAGAAAAATGACAAGTTTATTATACTTTTTAATGATAAGTGTTAATATCATTAAAAAGTATAATATGTATAACAATTTAAAATAAAAGTTTTCAAATTTTAACTTAAATTATTATGACCTAAAAAGTTGGATTAAATTTTTGACCTTTTTGTAAGTTAAATTAATCTACATTAACAAATACAAACAAATATATAAAATATCAAATATCAATTAACTAATGTTAAGTTGATTATTATAAATCAAGAAATTTTCTTTTTTAAAATTAAATTTTTTAAGGAAAATATTAAATTTGATACTATCTCGTTTAACTAATATATAATAACAATAATAACAATAATAAAATTTCAATAGAAATTATAGGACGTAACCTTATTCTTAACGTAAAAAAAATTAGTGATATACAATAAGTCATTAGGGTAACATTATACAACAGCTATTAAAAGCATACATAAGTTAATAACTTTGAGATGAATACAATTTTATATTTCCTTGCATGTGATAGTTTAAAGTTAATTATCACATACAATTATAGCATTACAAGGCTAATTATGGCATTTCACATAAAAAATATCTCGACCTCTTTTAACAATTGGGTATTAAACTTGTTACTTGTCGTCTGGCGGAAGTGGAACAGCATCATCGTAACTTGGGGTTACAAACTAAAGCGGTTTTCATGTCTTGCGGTCGTATCTGTCATTAGGGCATCAAACAACCATGTTAGTGCAACGTGACCCCACAGCCCAAAAATTAATTAAAAATTAAAAACTTTAAAATAAAAATAAAGAATAAATTTATTATTACAATAAAGTTAAATTTTAATTAAAAATCAACTATTAAATAAAATCCATTAATTTGTGATAACAACTTTATCAAAATAAACCGAATTAAAAAAAAGTAGATCATTTCAATATTTTGGTGATTAAATCATTCAAATCGGTTTAATTTCTTAATTATTAACTTAGCTCAATCTTATAATTAGATAATACATTTATCTAATATTAGATATTCTCGTGTCTTTTATATTGATAAAATTTGAAGATGATATGTTTTAAATGTTTATTAAATAAATGGTTAAAATATATGCAATATTTTTTAAAAATATGTAAATTAAATAAATTATTTTATATATTAATAATTTAAAATAAAATGAATTGTTTGATTAAAGTAAGTTTATAAATTTTATCATGTTTTTCTGCTATTAATCATTTTATAAAATAGGAACTCATTTCTTAGTTAAGTAACACATTCCTAATCTCTTTTTTTTTTTAATTGAAAATTGATCGTAATGTTTACATATGAGCTGCATTTTTAATGAAACCAGATCTCCTGTTTCAATAATCATATTTTAGCCCTGTTTCGCACATCATATAATGTTGTTTTAATTATAAAATAGAATACGGAGTAGAGTTGTCACATAATAACGAGAATAACATATCTAAACTCCTTTTTAAACTCTATTTTACATAAATAAAAGGACCGTATATGACAGAAATTCTATAAATATAATGTCAAATCATATGATTAAAACTAAAAAATAACAAGAATAGCATATCTAAATTCTTTTTAACTCTATTTTACATAAATAAAAAGGTCGTATATTACAGAAATTCAATAAATATAATGTCAAACTATATAATTAAAATTAAAGAATAACGAGAATAACATATCTAAACTTTTTTTTAATTCTATTTTACATAAATAAAAAGGCTGTATAAGACAGAAATTCTATAATGTCAAATTATATAATTAAAACTAAAGAATAACGAGAATGGCATATCATAATTCTTTTTTAACTCTATTTTACATAAACAAAAATACCCTATACGACAGAAATTTTATAAATATAATGTCAAATCATATAATTAAAACAAAAAATTTAAATTGTTCTCCAATATTGGAGCATTAGTCACGTATACTTTTACTTGTTAGTCTTCTTATGATTATAACCGTTGGTATGGTGCCTTAATTTCGACAAGACAAGCGGCGTGCATGTAATCATAAATCTGCAACCTTTTGCTTAATAAGGCCAAAGACTTTTTTTAATTACTATGAGATAGGACCTAGTCTATGTTTTGTTTAGGCACGAACTATCCCACTTAAGAAACCGACTGGATTGCCCCGTTAGAAAATAATCCAAAAATCAGCTTCAGGACGTAAGTGAGTTAATAAGGAGTTCTTTTAATTTAAGTGAGGTCGTAAGTTCGAACTCCCTCATATATACAGTTGTTTAAAATTTGAGGTTAAAGCTTTACCTATCATAAGAGACCTATCCAGCTCAAGCAGAAATTAATCTAGGTGTGGATGACTTAAAGGTATTTTTTTATAATTAGAATCCGCCTAGGACACCTCGTAGGTAACGAAATAATAATAATAATAATAATCCAAAAACCACAATAATTGGATTAGAGCATGTGTTAAGTTTTTTTTTTTTTTTTGCCCATGAAGTATCTTAAAAGGGTCTTAACTATGGGAAGATATATTTAAGCCATCCACACCTAGTCTAATCACCGTTGGAGTCGGATAGATCCTTTACGGGAGGCAAAGTTCTAGCCGCAAGTTTTAAACGGCTATATACATGAGAGAGATTCAAACTCACGATCTCACTTAAGTCAAGGAAAGCCCCTTATCAATTCACTTTAAGATTCTAAATTTAAAACGTAAATTTAAAAAATAAAAGTATTAAATTAAAAATAAAAATTTAGTACAATTCGTGATCTTACAAATTTTGAACTAATCAATTTTTTAATTTAGTTTTTATTAAAAATCTATTAGTTTTTATAAATTAATTAATTTTCATATATCAGTTAGTTTTAATTTAAGAGTCCATTTCTTCAATTAAACTTTAATTTTGTATGGATAAAAGTAATTTCCTTCTTTAACTATTTTTAAATTATTTAATCATTTAATTTTATTATTTACCAATTTTATGATAATTTAATATCAATTGAACTTTATAATTTGAAGCATTTTATTTTATTAAATTAATTTTCAATTCAATTTTTATAATATTGATTAAAATTCTTATTCTTTTTCAGTTTGAGTGAATCAAGTTAATTACCTATAATCTAGAGGGTGTGGAAGTATATCTATATGTTTTAGGGGAACAAATTCTCTATTTTTATTAGCCTATTATTCATCTATTTAATTAATGTGACCTAAAAAAAATAAATAGATATTTATAAAATATAATCAAACAAAATAATAAGAACAAACCATCTAATTTAAAGATATAATCTTACGTCCTCTCTACTCTGTTTCAACCTCGCTTTATTTTATTTCAACCATATATTTATATATTTATATAAATATATGAGTAAAATAAGCTTGACAGACAATAGAAGCGACAGAAGTCTAATCCACCAAAGTGGAGGGTGTTTGAAATTTAGGCTTGTGGTTGGTTCATTATCACAAACATACGCCCTATCCTAACGTTGTTTTCATGTCCATTCTACGTCCACGCTCATTTAATGTGCCATTAATATGTCGTTGAAACGGGCATCACTGAAAAATATTTATTATTTATAATTATTTAAACAATTATTATTTATAATATCTTAAAAGATTTTTCATTTTTATATAAATTATTAAAAAATAATCTCCTTATTAACTAAGAACAAGGTTGTATAATATTAAATCTCTTCGAGCTCTACTTAATAGCAAAATTTATATGAGGACAAAATGATACGGACAGAAGAAAAGGATGTTTAAAGTATTTATTTGAATTTTTATTTCTTTTTTAATTTTTTGATTTTTAAAAAGTATAGAAAATAATTTTATTTTTTAAATATGAATTTACTATCAATTAAATATATTAATTATTTAATTAACTAAAAATAATAATTAATATGAACTATTTTAATTTAATTAAATAGATTTAATTTAAAATATTTTCATAATATCATTATTATCATCATCATATTTTGAAGTCTAAGCAGAATCTGAGAGGTCTGATAATACGCAACCTTAACCATATATTATAGAGAACTTATTTTCAGTAGATCCACATGCAGATGTAACAGGATAACAGTTATGTAAATTACTATCAGGTATGTATATATATATATACCTGATAATGACCATAATCTGTTATTATCTTTTATTTTGCAAAGACCAGCTTTTCTTATTGTTAGCTGCGCTATGAGTCTTCTCTAAAGAGTGCTATGAGAATATGACAATTCTACGATTTTATACGTCCATCGCAGAAATCTTTCCTCTACACCTATAAAAAAAAAACTCTCTATGCAGTAAGGATGAGGCGCGAGTTCTCTACAATATGTCGTTTACTCTTATTCTATAACGTCAGATTTTTCTAATTCTAGTTACTATCACAATGAGGGTCAATTCTGGTATATCTCTCTTTATCACTTTTCTTCAATTTTTATAAGGCCTTTATTTTCTTTTCTTGTGGTCACTATGATTTATTTTCTTGTAGTGTCGTATCGAGACATCAGAGAGCAATCTGCTCATGTAAATTTTAATTAAAATTTGATTTAATAATTTAGAAAAACAGAACGAAAGTTGAACTAAACGACATTTAATTAATTACAATTTCAAAACATCACTTTCAGGGACGTGCTGGGCTTGGTGGGTTCCAGCTCCTGCCCACGTGACCGAATTATCTAAAACATGGTCTGTTTTAATCAAGAATCCCAAAGCTGATGGATTTGTTGCCGTGCCCAGTTTTAGCAACAACTCTCTTTTTCACTTCAGGTCAAAAACAAGAAGAGGGAGACCTTAGAGCAGGGATGGCAAAAGGGCTGGGCGAGGCCTGATGGATTAAGGCAAAACTATATTATTTTGTTGAAAATAAAGTCATTTTGTCAAAATTTTCTAAAAACATAATAATTTCTGCAAATTTCGGGTTTGGGTTTGAGCTCAAACTCTTTCGGACCAAATCGAGACTAGGCTTAAGCTATTATCGATAGTCAAATCAGATTTGACCTATTGTCATCCTACTTTTCTCAAATTCTCTAGTCTATTAAACCTGTATCAACCTACGTAAATAAATGGCTGAGATAAGTTGAGACAGAGTTGGTACAAATTTATTGAGTCCATACTTAATGAGGGAGCAGTGATAAAGTGTCATTACATTATTTTTTATTTCTTAAGATAAATACTAAAGTCATCGAGCCATGTAATTTAATACTTTTCAACTATACAAATTACATTTTAAAAATGATCAAATATTGTATTATTCGTAATTATTAAATTTTGAGAATTTACATAATACAAAAAAGATACACAACATAATATTTGTAAGAAAAATATAATCTTACATAATGTCATCTTAATATAAAATTAATGGAATAAATTTAAATTGATTGAATTTTGATTCAAATTTGAATTTAGGAGTGTTTCAAATTTTAGAACATCATTTTCTTTCAAATTAATAATCATGTATAAAAGAACAGTTAATAATTTTTAAAATGTTAATGATAAAAAAATCTCAAATTTTATTCAATTTTATAATTCTGACCTAAATTTTAAAAAATGATAATTAAATATTTCAATTTTCAATTTTTAGCAAAAATAGTTTGACATTAAACTCTTTAGTAATATGAATGATGTGACAATCATGTTGAATTAATATTTTTATGATATAGTATACTTGTACCATATATATATTATTTAATAAATTAAAATATCAAAACTATAAAATAATAATACCAATCTTGGTATGTTTTACTTCATAATTATTTTATAATGTTGGATATTTTTAATACCCTCTCATTTTGTGGTCCAAATAGCCTCGCTTTGTAGTGAAGGACTTTCAAATTGCCCATTAAAGCCAACCAATCGGTGGTTTGAGGCCTGTGGGTTCAAATAGTGATGAAGCTCGTTCAATATATTTATAAAATGCAATTAGTTAAGACTTAAGTGGAGCATGAAGTGACAGTTACAATTGGTGCCGATGTCATACCACAAAAGACGAGTTTTAAGTATCTCGGCTCTGTCATTCAAAGTGATGGTAATATCGATGCTGATATTGTACATCGTATTAGATCAGGTTGGGCCAAATGGCGAAGTGCATCAGGGGTTTTATGTAACAAGAAGATTCCTTTAAAACTTAAGGGAAAGTTTTATAAAACGGTAATTCGTCCGACCATGTTATATGGGGCGGAGTGTTGACCTACTAAGCGTCGACATATAAGACAGTTGTTGGTAGCTGAAATGCGTATGCTTAGGTGGATGTGTGGTCTTTCCAAGAGAGATAAAGTTCGGAACGGGGTGGTGAGAGAGAGACTACGGGTAGCCAACTTTGCAGACAAGTTGAGAAAGACTAGGCTTCGGTGGTATGGGCATGTACGAAGGAGGCCCTCCGATGCTCCAGTACAGAGATGTGAGGGCATAACCCTTAGTGACTATAAGAGGAGGAGAGGGAGGCCGTACAAGAATTGGCGGGAAGTAATTAAGACGGATATGTCAGAGTTAGCCCTTAATGAGGTAGTTGCTCAGAATAGGAAAGTTTGGCGTGACCGGATAAGGGTAAAGGATTAACTGTTCCAGTTTCGCAATCCCCTTATTAGGTGAGTGACAAAGAGGGATTGGAATTTGTATAATACTAGGCTCGCACAGATCTATTCCTCCTCCAGGTACTCCCCATCTTTTCCTTTTTTATTGTTTCTGTACCGCATCACTCTTATATTGTCTCATTTGCATGCAGGTCTACTGGAAACAGCCTCTCTACTATGTAGGGGTAAGGCTGCGTACTATCGGACCTCCCCAGACCCTGCTTCATTGCGGGATTTCAGACTGGGTGGTGGTGATGATGATGAGTTAAGACTTAAAAGTGAAAATATGTCAAATTTGTTAAAATTAATTAATTTTGAATCTCATTTGAAAATAACCTATTTACTACACAGAGGTAAGATTGTATGCTACTATACTTTTTCAAATCCTGCGTTTAAGCAAGATTTCTAATAGATATTGGTATTGTTGTTGTAATTGATTTTTAATCATTTAATTAGACAAATAATTTATAAATTATTATGTACAATTTAAAAATATTGATTGTGACTTTTATCAGAAGATAATAATTATAAGTTTTGTTAATATAAAAAGCATCTTAAGATTTCAAACTTCCATAATTTGAAATTCTCAATATGTTTTGGGTTAGAGCATCTAACATAGATTAAAAATGAAGGCCAGCCTGTCTTTTTCTATCCTTGCCTGATACAGCAGCTGGATCCCCTCCTTTCCAATTTGCTGATTCAGCCGAATAAGGCTCTTCACTTCAGCTCAGACTTGTGCCCAATTCCTCCATTCACATAATGTCCTTGCTTGCTGGCAATGTTAGAGTGTCTTATATTGTCTAGACATGAAAATGTTAAAAGGTTTATAAGTGGTAAATGTCAATTATCCAAACAACTAGTTCTAGTTATTTGGACAATAGTTAACTCAAGCCCAATTTTTGTTAATGGACTCTACAATCTGCCCATATTAAAAATTCAATATGATATCAGAGCAGGTTTGGTACGGATTATTAATTTCTCGGTTGTCTGTCTGGATGTCCAGTCCCAACGGCCCGGTCCGGTTACCACTGCGTATATTTCAAGTGACAACTGGACATCCAGCCCCAGTTGCACTTGAGGGGGAGTGTTAGAGCGTCTCATATTGCCTAGACATGAAAATGTTAAAGGGTTTATAGGTGATAAAGGTCAACTATCCAAACAACTAGTTCTAGTTATTTGGACAATAGTTAACCAAAGTCCAATTCTTGTTAATGTACTCTACACTCTGCACATATTAAAAATTCAATAGCCAAGCTCTATACACGACCAAACATCTTATTACTTATACTTAAAAGTTGAATTGATTCTATAGCTTGAAGTCGCATCTAAAGAGTTAATAAATAGTAAGGGCCGACTAATAAAATGAATAACTATTTATAATAATTTTGACAATGGTTGAACCTAAACCTAATTCTTGTTAACGGACTATATACTCTATCTATATTAAAAATTTTACTATAGTATTATAGCAAGTTTTGTCTGAATTCTTAATTTCTTGATTGTCTGTATGGATATCCAATTTCAACCGCCTAATTCAGTTAATGTTGTTCAAGTAACAACTGGTATCCAATTCTAGTTGTATTTAAATGAGATAATAAATGGTGATGACCAACTAACCAAATAACTAGTTCTAGTAATTCTAACAATGATTGGACTCAAACTCAATTCTTGTTAATGGATTCT
>JANTNU010000235.1:4537379-4557508 GCA_024752395.1 Erythroxylum havanense | reverse complement strand
ATTCTACACCCTATTCATATTAAGGGTGTGCTTGTTTGGTGAGAACGAAGAGAGAAGAATGAGTATGGAATGAAAAATAAAGCTTAGAAAGAGGTTATGATTAGATGACTTATACTTTCATTCCTAATTTTTTGGCATTGCTCTATTCCTCTCCAATATGACAGGAATGAGAGTCATTCCTCTAATATCTTTTGATATTCTTTAACTAATAATATAATATAATTAAAATATAATTCATTAATTAATTAAAATATTTGTAATTAATTAAAACATTTTAATTAATTAATTATATTATAATTAATTAATTATTTACAGTATAATTAATTAAAATATTATAAGTAACTAATTACATTATTTTAATTAATTAATATATTATAATTAATTAATTAAAAATATAATTAATTTTTATTTCTTAATATTTTTTACAAATCAACCACTATCAATGGTAATGGTAATTATTCATTGTTTTAATCAACTATCATAATTATAATGATAATATCTTATTCTCACTATATTCGTTCTCATTCTTATTACTATTCTTCTATATGAACCAACCGTCCCCTAAAAATTCTAATATTTTGTGTTAACATATATACTTGGTATTATACTTTATTATTAATTATTTAAGTTAACTTTAAATTATCAGTTTATGTACATCATATAATTATTTGGTTATCGTGTGTTCTTTTAAAAAAAAATTTCTAAGACACACTCACTATTTGTGGTATTATTCAATAAGATTATCACTCATTTGTATCCCAAAATTGTTAGAAGTCTTCGGAATGGCTGGTTGCAAAGCGCTAATGGTATGGGGCCAGAACCAATTGATGCAACCAATTAAAGGTTTTTTCTTTTGTTTTTTCATTTTTCAATTTTGAATTTGGAGGTTAATTCATAATTGGTAGGAAATGTGCAGTATGAGGCTCCATAAAGAAATCACGTGAGAGTTATAAGTGGCCCATGGCCATATCCTTATTTGGAATCGGTCAAATATACGATGGAAAAGGAATCATACCCCGAAATGATTACTCTGTTGCTACCGCTCCACATGAGTGCATACTGCATAAGGATGGCCTTGCTCCATCACTCATCAACATCGGTTAATAAAAGGAAACTTGGAAAACAAAAAACAACATTTTAAAATTTTTAAAAATAATTTAATAGTAAAAAGATATCACCTCATGATAAAAAAATCTAAATTTAATTTGATCGGAAGCTTAACAGATTAAATTTGAAAAAGGAAATATATACACAATATAACGCGCTACACATAATTGAAAAATAATGATTCAAAAAAGGAAAAAGATGATATATTCGAATTAACGAAAACTAAATCTGATATGCAGGATTTCAAATTTACCTACTAGACCTTACGAATAATTTTTCTCAAGCAACCTAGAAAACGGGTAAAAAATAAATCAAGAAAGTTGGTAGGATCAAGATCACACCACAATATGATTCAATTGATAAGTGAGTTTAATTCATAAGTTGAAAAGAACAAGATGATTTTCTCTTCTTAATATGACCAACAGCTCACAAAAAATAATATGATCAAAGTTATCTTTCAAAAATCTTAAAACATAAGTATTTATACTTAGGCTTAATGATAAAAGACTTGGGCTTAAAATATATGGAATCTCAAAATATAATTATAACTTAAAACAAGTCCAAAATAGAATAATAAAAACACGTCTAAGCCTGACCTAACGCGTTCCCAAGTCTCATCATGATGTGCAATCCAACACAACTATCTTCAAGTCCTAAGTTAGTCCGATATAAGGATTTGAAATAAATGAATCAATTTGCGCTGTGATTAAGTTTGGTGCACTCCATTTCTGCACAAATTGCCCACTTGCGCATAGAAAACGTATTTGAATCTCTTGGTCCTAGCTTTAAACATAGGTCCAACTGGAATGACAAGCTCGTCCCCATCACGCATGCCATCTCCATGGTGATTCTTGCTCTTACTCACATCAGTCCCTCCCTCCAGTGCTCTCACCACAACATACAGTTTTTTGTCATAAGTCGGATAATTGAGTTGTGTACGATTAAGCTTTTCACTGAAATATGCAACTGGTTTGTTTTCCTGCAAAAGCAAAGCACCTATACCAATCCCAGATGCATCACGCTCAATCTCAAAAGCTTTCTCGAAACCAGGTAAACAAATAATGGGAGCAGAACACAACTTGTCCTTTAACTCTAAAAATGCACGTTCTTGTTCCTTACCCCATGTAAACCATTTCTCTTTCTTGACTATTTCAATCAACGGAGCAGTAATAGTAGAAAAGTCCTTCACAAACTTCTTGTAAAAACTGGTAAGTCTGTGAAAACTCCTAACCTCTCTAACACTCTTAGGTGTTGGCCACTCTCAAATAGCCTTCACATTCTCACTATCAACCTCTGCTCCCTGAGCACTGATTACAAACCCTAAGAATACAAGTCTATCAATGCAAAATGTACACTTCTTAAGACTCGCATACAGTTTCTTCCGTCTCATTACATCCAAGATACACCTCACATGCATAACATGCTCATCAAGATTAGTGTTATATATCAAGATGTCATCAAAGTAAACAACCACAAATTTACTAAGAAATGAATGCAAGACATGATTCATCAACCTCATAAAAGTGTTGGGTGCATTAGCTAAATCAAATGACATGACTAACCACTCATACAACACATATTTAGTTTTTAAAGCAGTTTTTCATTCATCTCCTAGTTTCATTCTAATATGGTGGTATTCACTTTTCAAACCAATCTTTCTAAAGATACATACACCATGCAATTCATCAAGCATATCATCTAACCTAGGAATAGGATTGTGATACTTTACAGTGATTTTATTCACAGCTCTGCAGTCCACACATATCCTTCAGGTTCTATCTTTTTTTGACAACAACAATACAGGCACAACACAAGGACTCAAGCTATCCCTCACATTTTCTTTCTCTAGTAGCTCATCCACTTGCTTTTGAATCTCCTTTGTCTCCTCAAGGTTGCTCCTATAATCTGAGCGATTAGGAATCTGAGCTCCAGGCATAAAGTTTATCTGGTGCTCTATGCCTCTCAAGGGTAGCAGTCCCTTGGGCATCTTTTTTGGAAAGACATCTGAATAATCCTGCAAAAGAGGTGAAAATAAACTAGGCAAATAATCAAAAGGTAGTATCAAAAACTGAACACTCTCTATATCTAACTATCACAAATGCTTTCTTCTCTCCAGTTGCTCTCTTCATGTCTTTTCCTGTAGCATACAAACTCACTATTTTCTCTTTCTTTTCACTCTTCTTTTCTTTCCCTGAACTTTTCTCTTCTGCACATCCCACTTTCTTTTTCTCACCTGACTCCCCATTAGCCCAATCTCTCTTTTCTTTTGGGCCTTTTTTCTCTCATCATTTTTCTTTATCTGACTACCCAAACCCTCCTCTCTTTGCAAAGCTTTAACCTAGTCTAGGTAGATCTCATGAGGTGATAAAGGTAACAAAGTGAAGTCCTTGCCCTTGGACTTGAATGAGTACTTGTTTGTGTACCCATCATGTGATACTCGCCTATCAAACTGCCAAGGCCTCCCCAATAGCAAATGTCCTGTCTCTATAGGTATCACATCACATAACACCTTATTCTCATACCTTCCTACAGAAAATGGCACCAATACCTATCTAGTCACCTTCAAATCCGCACTATCATTAAACCACTGTAAATTATATGGCTCCGGATATTTCCTACATGTCAAGCCCAATTTCTTCACTATAGTTTGACTAGCCCCATTTGTACAACTACCTTCATCTATGATCAAGTTACACACCTTTTCACCAACCAAACATATTGAATGGAATAGGTTCTCCATCTGATCTAGAATCTCATCTCTAACTTTAGCACGTAACACTCTCCTAACTACAAGTGCTCCTTCTGTGACAGCTCTGCCCACACATTCATCATCATCATCACAAACACTATCATATGGCAAATCATCAACATCACTATCCTCATAATCAATAACCCCATTATCCGTTACATACATCACTTTTCTATTGGGGCATTGAGAAGCAATATGGTCAGTACCCAAAAATTTAAAACATTTTATAGTTGAATGTTTACTATAAGTAGCTTGGGTGTTAAAAGTATCTTTTTGATCAGATCCCCCAATTGATTTCTCAGGTGCTTCTTTGAAGTCCACCCCCTTATTCTTAAACTTCTCCTCCTTCTTGGGTCATTTTGAGTTCCATGAATAACTAGAACTTGCTTCACTCCTTATTGTCACTCTAGCTTTGAGCTGTCTCTCTACTTTCATGGCCATGTTTACCATGTCCTCAATCTCCAAGTAATGTTGTAACTCCACCACATTTGCTATCTCCCTATTCAACCCACTTAAAAACCTTGCCACAGTGGCCTTGGAGTCATCCACTATATTAGCACAGATTATAGCAATCTCCACCTCCTTGTGGTAGTCCTCTACTGACTTAGAACCTTGTGTGAGTCTTTGAAGCTTTTGATGCATCTCCCTATAATGGTAAGAAGACATAAATCTCTTCCTCGTGTATGCCTTCATTGCTGCCCAAGTATTGATGGGTCTCTCTCTATTCCTCCTCCTATTGGTCACAAGCTGATCCCATCATATTAATGCATAATCTGTAAATTCAACAGCAGCAAGTTTTACCTTCTTCTCTTCTGAGAAATTATGACACTTGAAGATTAAATCAACCTTCCTTTCCCACTCTAAGTATACCTCAGCATCATTCCTCTCCTTGAATGTTGGGATCTGCATCTTGATGGATTTGAAGTCTCCATCTTGCTTGTTGAAGGGTTCTCCTCTCTAAACTATCCTGGGCATGCGCTCTTCATAGTCCTCTTTCTCCTCATCAAACTCCTCCTCTTCAGGCTCATACCGTGGTGGTTGTCTACAAGGTGGTAGTTGTCGCTGACGTACGTCTGCACGCCTGCCCTGAGGTTCCTCGTGTCTCCCTTGTCCGAGTTCAAACATTTGTCCCCTAACCTTATTTCAGGCTAGATTGAACTTCTCAAATTGTTGCTGTATGACTCTCAAAATGAAAGCGATATTTGTATCTCTCCCTTAGTTGCATCATTACTATCTCCCTGTGACTTTGTAAATAAAATAATATACCTGCAAAACAAGGTTAGTGATAAACAACCTCACACACTCCCTCACGTGTTTCACTCAAATGATGTCACTCTCCTCGTATTTAAGTCACGACAATGACTCCCTCAAATAAGCTCAGACACTCTTTCTTTTTACCACTCAATCTCCTTTGAAATTCAATTCATCACTCGAAACCTATTCTCAACTGATCAAAAGAATAAAAAAGGGTGCAAAAATTTCAAACCAATTAGTAAGTATGCGTATGACGAAATAAAGAAAACAAAAGAAGTTTTTTTCGATTTCTTTTTCATAATTATTTTGACTTTTTTTTCTTTTTTGGATTTTTTCATTTTTTTCGGACTTTTTCTTTTTCAGATATTTTGGATTTTTTCCAACTTTCTTTTTTTGACTTTTTTCTTTTTTCGAATTTTTTAGATTTTTCTGACTTATTTTGGATTTTTTTCGACTCTTTTTTTATACAAGTCGAAAGTTTCAACAAGTAATTGAAAACCCTAATTAAAATAAAAACAAGAAGAAAGATTGAAACCCTAGGTCAAAGGTTAAATCACACCTGAATTGATGAACTGGCGATAATTGGATGGTAATGGGCGACAATTTCTTAAATTTTGATGGAGTTGAATAAGAATTCTCCTCCAAACCAAAGCTTTGATATCAAATAATGCTCTCCACGGAATTAAAAGATGTAAACAAAATTATGATTCAAAGAAGGAAGAAGAGGATAGATTCAAATTAATGAAAACTGATCTGATATGCAGGGTTTCAAATTTATCTACTAAACCTCATGAAGAACTTGTCTCGAGCAACCTAGATAACGGGTAAAGAACAAACCAAGAAAGTTGATAGGATCAAAATCACGCCACAATCTGATTCAATTGATAAGTGAGTTTAATTCCTAAGTTGAAAAGAACAAGAGAGTTTTCTCCTCTCAATATGGCCGATGGCTTATAGAAAACAATATGATCAAAGTTGTCTTTCAAAAATCCTAAAACATAAGTATTTATACCTAAGTTTAATATTAAAAAACTTGGGCTTAAAATACATAGAAGCCCAAAATATAATTATAACTTAAAACAAGTTCAAAATAGAATAATAAAAAACACGTCTAGGCTTGGCCTAACGCTTTACCAAGTCTGATCATGATGTGCAACCCAACACAATGGTCTTCAAGTCCCAAGTGAGTTTGATCCAAGGATTCGAGATAAATGAATCAATTTGGGCTGTGATTCAGATAACTCTCCTCCAATAGATTTGGTGCACTCTATTCTCTACACAAATTGACCCACATATGCATAGAAAGTCTCCTTGAGTCTCTCGGTCCTAGCTTTGGACATAGGTTCAATTGAAATGACAAGCTCGCCTCCATCACGCATCCTATCTCTATGGTTATTCTTCCTCCTGCTCATATCACAATATATATTATTATTCTATCGTTTGAGACGAGAGTTTATAATAGAATAAAATGAAATGAGATAGAAGATGAGAGTTTCATATTACATCCTATTTTACCATAAATAGTAAAAATGATAAACTTTCGATTTGAAAAGTTTACTATGAAATGTAAAATGATAAACAAGTTTTCACTATATTACATTATAAACTTTTCTTTCAAATAACATTTTACTATATTATAGTATGAACATTTTCATCATTTCCAAATAATAATTTTATAATATAATATTTATTTATATTTCATTACATTATAAATTATGTTATTTCATTATATTCGTTTCATTAAAAACCTCTTGTCAAATTAAATACACAGCCTTATTCAACAGGCAGCAACTGAAACGGAGGCGTTTCGAGTCCAAATAACTGAATCGCACCGTTTAGTTACAACCACACAAAGCCGAAAATGTGGCGACTTCTCCCGCCACACAGAAAAACTAACTTCACTCCTCCGTCGGTCGAACGCTTACTAGGCGTCTTCGTTCTTCTTTAAAAGTCAATGGCGAACTCTGCGATATCTGCAAAGTCCATTCAGCCTCTCCCGAATCTTTCCTTTTTTTCTTCGAAATATCCTAAACTATTTCCTTCTTCATCCTCTTCAATCTTCTCCTCGATGATTCCGTCTCGTTGTCTCTCAAGTTCTACTATCACCAAGCCTCGTCTCGTCACCAGAGCCTCTGCTTCCGATCTATCGGAGAATATTGGGGAATTACTCGGAGATGTTCGCATCTTCACCGCAGCTGGGGAGCCCGTCCTGTTCAAGGATCTCTGGGACCAAAAAGAGGTATTGTTTCTTTCTTATCCCTTCAGTCTATAATGATTTTTTCTAATTGATTAAGTAGAGGCATTTGATGCGCAGGGAATGGCTGTTGTTGCGCTTTTAAGGCATTTTGGATGTCCTTGCTCGTAAATACTAAACTTATTCCATATGATTATGACTTGCTTTATTGTTAATTAGTTGTATGGCTTACTTGATTTGTACTTTCCTTTGTGAAAGTTGGGAGCTTGCTTCCTCTTTAAAAGCATCGAAAGACAAATTTGAGGCAGCTGGTGTCAAGCTTATTGCAGTTGGTGTTGGTACTCCTAATAAAGCTCGTATTCTTGCTGAAAGGGTACTGCTCTTTCCTCGTCACTTCCTGCGTACTACTACTTTGTCTTATGCTTTCTTTTGTTCAGAAGCTGGCTTTGCGAGCTTCTTAATCAGTAAATGGTTAATTGGGTATAACATATAATTCTTGGAAGATTGATTAATTTGTTGTTTATGATATGTGGTCATTGATCAGTTACCATTTCCAATGGAATATCTTTATGCCGATCCTGATCGCAAGGTAACATATCTCAAGTAATCAAATCTTTACTTCTGCCGTATTGGCGGTAATTGATCACTGGTAGTCTTACCTTCTTATTTCAGGCTTACGATGTCTTGGGCTTATACTATGGACTCGGTCGTACATTCTTCAATCCAGCTAGTGTAGACCCTCGTATCTTTTGCTCTTTCTTTGGGCAGTGTGTCAATTAATACGTACTTAAAGAGTAATGGGCCTTTTCTTTTTTAACGTGACAGGCTAAAGTTTTCTCCAGATTTGATGCTTATCGGGAGGTTTTTAAGACCTATACCATTAAAGCAACCCCTGATGATAGAAGCAGTGTATTGCAACAGGTTTGGTTTGACCTTGTTGGAACTGATGCATGCTATCGAAATTTTCGTGCTTAAGGTTACATACGTGGTAATAATGTTAGTCAGTCGAGCTGCAAAAGTTCAAGCTTTGCTGATTACAACTATGCAACATTTTCTGTTTGGCTGGGCTCAGCCTTTCCGTCACATGAATTAGGATAAAGCTGAAGCTTGGTTTCTGATGCCTGAGTACAAGTTGTGGGACAGTTGATATCCCTGTATATGGAAATGTTAGTGATTCATTTGATAGAAAGATGATACAGAGATGAAAAGTAAGTTATAGGTTAAAGAATCTACATTAAGTTGATTGGGCGGCTGGTTAAAGCTTGACCTTTTCAATTAACGAGCTCAAATCAATCTTAAGCTTTGTTTCATTATGAACTTAACAAAAGCTTGTGGATTCTTTATGAATAACTAAATAGTGATCCAGGGCCTTATATGCTCTTATTGTTGCTAAGTCATTCTTTGCTTTTGATCTTGTCATTAGGGAGGAACGTTTGTATTCAGAGGGAAGCAGCTGTTATACGCCAGAAAAGATGAAGGGACAGGTGATCACGCTCCTTTAGATGACGTTTTCGAGGTTTGCTGCAAACTTCCAGTTGCATGAAGCTTCACAAGATAGGCAACTAAGAAATTAGGACTCGTACACTTATGGGATCGATACTTTATGTGTGTAAATGTTATATGTCTTGCAGTGTTCATATATGATAGTGTTTTAGCTTTAAATTGTACCATGGTTGCTAGAGGCAAACCCTTCGTCTTCCTTCAAAAGAACTTCGTTAACACAATATATGGAATAATGTCTGGCTATTAGGAAAGTTGGTCCCTATGGTCTTTGGAGTGACTTGTACGTGAGTGTTGAAAGAATACGAGTTTATCTATATGTTTGATACAAGCCGGACCTCCGGAACCAGAGAGTTGACCAATTTTCAAGCTGAGATTGGGTCAAAATCCCGACTCTTTTCTGGATCATATTGGGCACTATGCTGGTCCCTTCTAATTTTGTTTCGGCTCAAAATGAGGCTGCGAGTATTCAAGCTAGTGCTAGCCCAACGTGGCCCAAGTCTTGAACTTGCACTGTCTTTTTCCTGTCCAATTTCAGCCTAAAAGTCCATTTTTTGTTCCGCCCATATGAGTTGAATCCTCTTGGAGCTAGTATTGGACTCCAAGTTTAGGGAAGCCCAGATTTTCTGTCTAATTTTATAATGTCTTATTATATTCTATAAATCTCAATCATTCATTTATGTAAATTCTGCATGGGTCTCGCATAAATAAATACAAGTCTCGTATAAATAAAAGACTAAGATTTATGAGATAGAATAAATTACCGTAAAATTATATCTTGTCTCAATTTAGGGAGGCTTCGTGCATGAGAATGTTCTCTGCATTTATTAAATCGAGTCACTCCGCGCATCTGTTGCTCTTTCTGTAGATATGACGATGAATAACAGACCAGTTCTGGTTGAGGAGTTCCCGGATACCCATTACAAGAGGGTTGCCCGACTGAAAGCGGGAGGTCATAGAGGACAGGAGCTGATGCACCCCCCATCGAATTCACTTTCAGCTCAATCTGACGGTAGTCCAATCTTCAAGCTAAGGATAGACTTGTGTATACTGCCCAAAATTTCGCTAACTGCACTGAGCATCACCTTATGAACTGGGAACACCCACCTCGTCAACGGTTGTCACTATCGTCGAGAATATGCCTGTGTATACTGCCCAGACTCAGGATTACCATTAAACTGAACAAGTAATTGGTAACGTTGGACCAACCAACTTTATATCTAAAGTGAGTCATCTTATAACCCGAAACTTGCTAGAAGTGGGAGACTCTAGCGCTTGCTTGGTTTTTTTCGATGTTCTCTTTTTGGTACATTGGACATAAGTTTCTTGCATTGTTCAGTGCAAGTCTTCATGCTCGCATATACCATACTCTTTTTCTTTCCCAACGTTAAAGAGTTGCTTTTGGCCAAACGTAGGTACAAGCATGCAGCATCTTAGTGCCATCACCAGGGACCTCATGCACTTTTACCCTATCAAACTTTGAACGGCGCGAAGAAAGATTCAATCATCCGGAACGCGAACCAGAATCCAATGGCCTTGATTTTAGGTTGACTGTAACCCCTAATAGCATTGAGGTTCAGTGATTTGATTTGTTTAATGTTTTATTAGTTCGATATGGTTCAATTAACATGTACATGGCCCCGAATCTCTGACTTCATGCACCCCAGATAGGCATACAGAATGGGACGATCACATCCCACTTTTAGGTGAAAATTTCACAATCTCTAAGCTGGCTGCCATGCAAATTGAGTTAAATCAAAGTGGGTGGCTGTCATTTTCGACCCTTTATTCCAAGTCAAAACAGATCTTGCACCATTTTCTTATGGAAATTCCCAAATGCCAAAAAAAACAAACATCTGTTCTTGGTTCTCATTCCTTGTGCTGTTGCCAATATATTTCAAAAGTGGAAAATCCCGTGTTAAAATCCATATTTCCAGGGTTTTGTTTCAGACATGAAAGGCACTTCTTGTAGCCGATTGATGGGTTATGGGTTTGGATTCTTCCTCTAAAAGAAGCCCCCACCAACCAACTTACGAATACATGCATGAAAAATAACAACCACACCATTCAATCCTTTTCCTTTGTTAACTTTATCCGTTTGTAGTGTCTTTCCATACAAAATAAGGGTCCTAGGAATGTGCGTATTTCGGTGATTGGTGTTTTTGATAGGCCATCACTAAGTGCAAAGAGTTTTCGGACCATTTTGCCTGCACGGGTAATTTGGTTAGTAAATTAACAGGGTCAATTAAATCAAGGTCCTAGGTTTAATTCTTGGCAACAACAGGAAGGTAATAGACCAC
This sequence comes from Erythroxylum havanense, assembly GCA_024752395.1. NCBI lineage: Eukaryota > Viridiplantae > Streptophyta > Magnoliopsida > Malpighiales > Erythroxylaceae > Erythroxylum > Erythroxylum havanense. The sequence continues at coordinate 4,546,404 of JANTNU010000235.1, read as the reverse complement.
TCTGTTAGGGGGTTGACCAAGATTAAACCGTGATTCAATCCCTCAGCGATGATCGAGCCTGCAACTGGGGGCCCTTAGAATTAGGGATCAACTTTTTAGAACAAATTTTCGGACCATTTCTTATGCTAAAAAAAAAAATCTATTGAGGAAACCATAACTACTATAGGCCTAGCCATAGAGCTTAGAGCTGTGTGTAGGCTTTACAGGATGAATAGCTATCAAATAAATTTGTCTCAAACATGCAAAAATAAATAAAGTCGTTGAAGTGACCAAAGTGGGTGTAGACGTAGAATCTTTATTCTTGAATGGGACATGTCGAGGTGCCCTTGCTTGGACCGAGACATTTCAGAGATGCGAAACATGAGAGGGAGGAAGATAAAGCTAGTTAAAGAGAGTTATGAGGTTAGAAGTTCTGCAGAGAAAACTGGCAGCAGCTTAATGGAGGTAGGACACTTTATTGGTGACAAAGTAGGAGTATATTGTTTTACTCTCTCCCTTAACTCTCTCTCTATTGCCTCAAAAAAGGGGAAAAGAACCACAGGAGCTTAGTCCCATGCATACAGTATATAGCTCAAAATCTGTACTGTGGTCTCACTCAAGACTAGTTGCTATCCATAATCTACTTTTTCTGTACATTTCTGCGATCTTGTTTTAGATTTTGTATGGTTTCCTGTTCCTTTCTCCAATGAAATACCAACAAACCCTCTTCCTATTTACTACACTAACCTCAAGGCCTAAGCAATCCATTTGCATAATTCATCTTGCTCTTATCTTTTTCTTCATTTATCGTGGAACACAATAAGACTCAAAACTCGTACGACCCTAGCTCGTGTCTTATTGGTTGCTAAGATTTCAGCATATTAAAAAGAACAAGTGGTTTATCGCTACTTTGTTTTATGTAGGAATATGGAATTTGGGATGCATCATATGTACCATTTACATGTGCTTGTTGATGAGCTCTTCCCTGTCTCCTGGTTATAATGGCAGCAGAAAGTTACTATACAGACAGTGACTTGATAAAAATTGACCTTCTTTTTGACAAGGAATAACCCTTCAATGCAACCATCTACTGGTCCCAGGGAAAAAGACAAAGTGGACTCTAGATATTTCTCAATTATCGGATGTTTAATTTCACTAGTTTCCTTAGTTTGAACATGTCCTCCAAACTGAGGGAACATATTGAGATTGGAGTTTAATGTTAATGCCAAAAGGAACTCTTCATATTAAGCCAATAAGGGTATATTGTAACCAAATGCAAATACGACAGCAATAACCCGTTCGAGGCGCTTAAAAATGTACACACACAAACTCCATTTTAGCCGGCCAATCTTCGTCAACCAAGGATATGCTTGGAGCATATTCTATATTCTAGACTAAAAGCAACGAACAAGAAGCCCACCGGCGGATTTAACGTGGTATTTTAGGTTAGGCTGATAACTATAAGGATGATGTTTTAGTTAATCGGACAACTAGCTAGCTAATCTAAAGCATTATGAGTGACTCCAAGGTTGTGCTTGTCACTGGCTGTGCCAAGGGTGGCATTGGCTATGAGTACTGCAAGGCATTTGCTGAGCACAATTGCCAGGTTATTGCCTCCGACATTCCACAGCGCATGGATGATATGCTGGACCTTGAATCGGAAAAAACTGAGACGGTAGAGCTAGATGTATCGTCCGACGAGAGCGTGTCATCGGCGGTGAAGAACATTGTATCGAGATATGGTCGGATAGACATACTGATCAACAATGCTGGCATAGGAAGTACCGGACCTTTGGCCGAGCTTCCACTCGAGGCTATAAGAAAAGCTTGGGAAATTAACACGTTGGGGCAATTGAGAATGGTACAAAATGTTGTACCACACATGGCATTGAACAGAAGTGGTAGCATAGTGAACATAGGGAGTGTTGTGGGGATGGTTCCGACTCCATGGGCAGGGTCTTACTGTGCTAGTAAAGCTGCGGTCCATGCCATGTCTAACACTTTGCGAGTTGAATTAAAACCCTTTGGAATAAATGTTGTGTTGGTGGTCCCTGGTGCTATAAGATCAAATCTTGGTAGGGCTAACACGGCGAGATTGGGGAATCAGCAGGATTGGAAGCTGTACAAGGACTTCAAGGAGGCCATAGCCGAGCGAGCAAGAGCCTCTCAGGCTGCTAAGGCAACGGATGCTGGATTATTGGCTAAATATGTGGCCAAGAAAGTCCTGAGTCCTAGACCTCCAAAGCAAGTTGTTTTTGGTCACATGACAGGCTTGTTTGCTGTGCTTTCTTTGTCTCCCCTGTGGGTGAGAGACATTTTCTTTTCAACTCGCTTCAACCTAAATAAAAGAGTTTAATGATAATCCATGTATTAACCCCATCCAAGGTTTTAAACTTGTAATTGCGGTCAAGAACGTTATCATCAAATCATTTATCTTCTGATTTTTATGTTTCTCATTGAATTTCTGTTAGCACCATGCAATAAGGACCAAAAGGGCAGAGCTACATTCCACCTATATATACAGTTGAAGCTACTTCGTACTTCAAAGGAAACAAGAGTTTCTGTTCTTGTAATGGCGAGATATCAAGTGTTAGGCATTGTGTCCTATGTACTCTGCAACAGAAGATCTAGTAGACATCTAGTGTTAGGCATTATACACTAGAAGCTACTTCGTACTTCAAAGGAAACAAGAGTTTCTGTTCTTTTAATGGTGGAGAGATATCAAGTGTTAGGCATTGTGTACTATGTACTCTGCAACAGAAGATCTAGTGCAGAGTTTCGTTAAAGTCATCTACACCATATCCTGTTCCTCTTATGTTTACCGAAACAGAGAAAATTTAAGAAGCAGCCTACTGCGGCTGCCTCCTCTGTCTATTGCAATGAATTGGGAAGACCAGGCTTCCCGACTTGCGTAATTACCAGGAATTTGTCGTGGAGCTTGTCACGTAGGTAAATGTGTAAAATTCCGGGTCTGAAATCCCAAAAAGAAAAAGCTGACGAGACGCACGAACAATTTACCTCGCTAATTATGTGTGAATGCGTATGCTGGGAACGTAATGTCAAAGTTGCATGGATTGTAAGTTACGAATGCAGACTGAGTCAGACCAACGATGTAGTGAGAATTATACTATGTTAAATTTAGCTTATATTAGCAGAGTTTGGGAGCTTTTTTATGTAAATATTTTCTGAAAAGAGCTGTTTTTAGAAATTAGTTACTGTTTAATTATTATTTCAAAAAGAGCTTTTTTTTAAGACTTTTTTTTTCAATAGATTGTTTGATAACATAAAAATAAAAAAATATTTTTAATTTTAATTACATTTTATTTTGTAATAAAAATTATTTATGCATGTAAATATTATTTAAAGTATATTAAACAATATGCAAAGTATAATATATCAATTATTATATAATTTTAAACTATACGAAACATACATGAAAATATTTCTAATCAAATCTTTTATATGGATTATAACATAAATAAGATTATTATCAAAAATAAATATTAAAATATATAAAAAAATCAAATAATATTATATAAATTTCAAAATAAACGTAAAGATAAGTTTGTGAGTATTGTGAAAATTATGTATAAAATATAAGGATAAAAATGACTAAAAAATAAATTCATTGATTGGCCTGAAAAATCCACGTGAAAAAGTACTTTTTTGAGAAGTTTCAAATTTAAGCTTCTTAAAAAATTATATTTTGATGAGAAACTTCAAATTTAAGCTTCTTAAAAAAATCGTATTTTGACTATAAAAAATCATATCTATTAAAAAATATTTTTTTATTTTACAATCAAATATTTCTTAAAAAAGAATTTTGTAGTGGAGAAAAGTCTTCGTTGATTTCCCAAAAACTCATCTAAACACGCACTTAATTAAGATGAGAAGTTAATAAGTTTAGACCTTCGTAACAGCAACGGTCATGTTTCACTCTCGTCAAAATTTTAAAAATAATTTTTTAAAATAAAAAATATAATAATGTATTTTTTAATTAAGTTCGAGCTTAATATTCAAGTCTTTAGTTTAGAAGAATTAACCCTCTTGCCGACTCTTAATAACTACAAATATTCACTTAATAACTATAAATATTAAGTCGCTTAAGATATAATATTTTTAATTATATATATATTAATTTGAAATTGGTTTATATTTTTAAATCCCTTTAATTTTATATAAACATAAACTATTAATCTTAAAAAAAACATAAACTATTAAAAGTAAATTTTATGTTGGAATGTACAATAAGAATGGAATAAGTTACACATAAAAACAGAAATTATATTTTATTATCTTAAAATTATGAATTAAGATATGATAATTTTAGTCGTATATGTATTAACTTTAGCCGATTCGATTATTTTAGTCGTATGTATATTTTTTTTCAATTTTTTTCAACATATTAACTTTAACCAATTTTTTTAAAATTAAAATTTTTTAATTGAATATAAACCTGAACTGCTCAGGTTTGAATCTTATAAACAAAACGACATTGTTTTGCTTAGAAAAATTAGACTTTGGGTCGATTCTTAATAACTGCAGATATTAAGTAACTTAGATATTGTTGTAGTTAATTTTAAAAATGAAAAAAATATTTAATTTTAAAATACTAATCAAAATTTTAAAAACATAATTAAAACACTCTAACAAGATAACATTAAGTGTCCTTTATTAATATGAGAATTATAAATTTAAAAATATATATAACCAACTTTTAAATTATTGGAGCCTGAACTGAAGAATACAAAACAAAACAAAGACTGAACGTGGATAACCAAAATCTCTGAAATACCTCGCTTTGGTTTGTGGTGGATTTGCTCATCATTGCTTCAATCAAAAAAGAGAGACCCTCTCCCCACTTCTTTTCAGTACAAATCTTTAGAACTTCCCTCCATTTCTCTTTTCAATAACCAAATCATTTCCTCTGGAAAATCTGTCTCCCCCATGAATCAACTTGGCCATGCAATGGTTTTTAAACTGTAGCCTGAGATTGGTTTATCCCTACGTCTTGTTTACTGAGTACTGTTGTCTAAAACTAATTTATAAAACACTACTATAGGATAAACTTGAAATGCTTGCATGTGAGTAGGCAGCTTTTTGCGAGGTTTGTCCAGTCGTTTTCTTTGGCTCAAGTAAATTGGATCAATCAACAGGAACGAGTTCGAACATGTTACGTACAAGAACGACATGAAGGTGATAATAACGATTCAGTAAAACTTGAGCATTGGTATCGTTCTCTTATCATTTTATTGTTATTGGACCTTCACGACAAGCCATGAAGAACTTCTGATATCTAATAGTTTGTACATGGTATCATAGTAGGTTTGGTTCGAATTATTAATTTTCCGATTTTTCGTCTGGATGTCCAGTTCCAGCGGTCTAGTCCGGTTATCACTGCGTATATTTCAAGTGACAATTGGATGTCCAGCCTCAGTTGCACTTGAGGGGGAGTATTAGAGTGTCTCATATTACCTAGACATGAAAATGTTAAAGGATTTATAAGTGGTAAAGGTCAACTATCCAAACAACTAGTTCTAGTTATTTGGACAATAATTGATCCAAGCTCAATTTTTATAAGTGGACTATACACTTTGCCCATATTAAAAAATTCAACAGGAAGCAACTGAGACACGGAAGCAATCCCCAAGCTTTCTTTAATGTACAGACTTTTGCTGTTTCAAATTTGTCTTAAAGGAATTTATACTCTAAAGTGGTTTTAATTATTAATTTGCTTTAGTTCTTCAATCATAAAATAGACTACCAAAACAAGAAATGCATATCCCACATACAAAAGCATGTTCCTTAAGGCCCCTTCACCCATCAATATCATTCCAAGAATATCAACTTTTAGCCAAGCTTAACCTTATAATTAATCAACAGCCCTTCCCTTTTTCTTTTTCCTTTCAATTTCACAATAAATTCCAACAAAAGGGATGAATTATAGATGAGAACTATAGACTTTTCTTTTGCTATTTTTCCCAAAGTTGTTATAAATGAGAATTTCACTTTCTTTTTATATTTAAGATCGTAAGTTCGACCTCGAGTTTGAATCATCTAAAACTTGTAGAAATTTTGATTTTTCATTACTAAAAAACAAAAAACAAAACACAAGCGTTAATTAAAGTTAGTAGTCTGGGTAGGATCAATATTTTCATTTTTTTAAAAGCTAGATCAATGAAAAATTATGCATAATTCTCATGGTAATATTTCAAAAATTGATTTTTATATTAAAAAGGTATCGGGGTGAGTTCAAACATGTTACGTATATTGTGTAAACACTAAAATTAGCTCGGCATTTGATATGAATAGGTAAGATTTACAGAGGAGATGCTTTTTCATAAATATCCATACCAAAGTAAGATAATTGAGGCAGGTCGATGAACGATCCAAACTTTCTGACTATTTTTAATATGGTCATGATCCCTCAACTCTTAACTCATATTATTAAAGAAATAGTAAAGATGGAAGATGATATGTGTGTATGACAGTGGCATTTAAGATTTTTAACAAACATGCAATAATTGAAGCGGTGAGCACTTGGAAGGATACAAGTTGGTGTCCAAAAGAGAGGAAAGAAAAGGTATACAGCTTGACCTGTGGTGTCTGAATTTTTGTTGGAAGGGTCAAAGTTCTTATCTTGTCATAGTTCTGGCATCATTAGTACGCACAGGCACAGACGCGGGAACAGGCCGGCTAAAGAATTAATCGCTTTCCATGTACTGTAGGCAGGAAGAGTTCAAATCCCTCGTCTAATATTATGGTGTTATTTATTTATGTGAGTCCCGTGTAAGTTCTGTATAAATCTCGTAAAATAAATAACTAAGATTTCATAAGATAGAATAAGACAAGATAATATTTAGACAGAAGATCTTGTCCTTGATAGGAGCACCCAATCCATTACCCTGCTTTAAACTGCCATTTAATTTAATTTAATTTATATACGTACATTAATCTTGTATAAATATATATACATAAAATTTAATATAATTGAGTAAGAATCCGTTAATCGAAATAGAGGATTTGATCTTCTGCTATTTGCATTGCTACTTACATATGCTTATATAAAAGGCGCAGGACGACTGTTCTTGTTTTCGTGTGTAACTTTATGCTGACTTTCATATATCCATTTATCAATCTATTCATATTTAATGGATGGATAGATAGGAGTAGGCACAGAGTGACACATATAAATGGGTATAAATGAATTGATCCCTTACATAAAAGTGTCATTTTAATGCCTTGGCCTTATTAAAAATAAAATCATTTTCTCTTTGAGAATTTTAAATGGGGGGTGTGATGCTATTCGCTATATATGATTTCGTTTACTCTAAATCTAATTATTTTCTAAATGTTTTTAGAATTTTTTATTAATATTATAATTAAGTTGGTGAATTTTGATAAATAGAAATTTATGGATTTATAATCACTTTTCTTTTAGATTTTAATTAAATAATAATAATAAAATATACACACCATAAACATCATATTTATAAAAAATAACAAAAACATCCAACATAAATTCCTACGGAATTTGAGGAGGTCCTGTAGTATGCAGTCTTATTCTTAACTAGTAGAGAGGTTGTTTTTAAATGAACCACATATATGAATGAAAATAAAAATAATAAAAATACAAATAAAATATAAATAAATAACCCATCAAAATGGAAAGAAAGAAAAAATAAAAAAGAAATAAAATAAAAATAAAATAGGGAAAATAAATAAACAAACAAAAATAAATAGTATATAATACTAAAAGAAATAAGAGAGATAAATAAAATAAAAATTTTATTAAAAATAAAATCTTAGTAACACTAATAAGTATAGACAAACTTCATATTTATATCAATCAAATATTGTTTATACGATGATTCATCTCATTTTTAAAATTAGAATCGAACTAATTAAGTCACACTTAAACTAATAATTTATTAACTTGGTTATAACATGTTTTTTAAGTAATAATTTTATTTACTTATTTATTTTTTAACTTGCATCATTCTTTTATTATCTCATCTGTACGAGAGTCTACTGAAAGCAACTTCTTTATTATGTATATAAGTAAGGTTGCGTATTATTAGACCTTTTTAAATTCCTTTTTATCGTGGAACTTCATAGCGGATGTGATAATGATGACGGTGATGATATAAATTAATAATTTAAGTCAAATTTAATTAATTTGGCTTGATGTTAAGAGTTGGATTCAGTTGACATTAGTAATATATGATTAGCATACATTTGACGTGTTTTGTAATTATTTTTTAACAAAAATTAAAAAAGAAAGAAAAAATTTCTAGATTCTTTAAAATTAAGAATTTTTGTAAATTTTTAGATATTAAATGGAAAATATATGTCTCATAATCAAATTTTAATTAAAATATAATATTTGATTCAATATCTGCAAGACTGCAACCCTTGACCTAGACTTTCTTTAGGACTGTGTGTGTCCTACATGTTTCTTTTTGTCTGGAAGCTGGTGCTGACTGTATCCTCCAACGCTCTCCAACAGTTCCTTCTACGTCAATAATTCCACAATTTGATCTTGACTACCATTCAATATTCATACATATATATACATCAGTCCCTCAATGGGTAGATTCGGGGATACATGGGCTCACTTCCTGCAGAATCCAAAACATACTTGTACCCTCTTACTGTTCCAGGACACCGTTAAACCAGCCGAAGCGTCCCCATGTTTGATCACATTATCATTCTTTATTTTCTTTTATACCATCTCATCTTATTTGGGTGAGCTCGCATCGATAGATTTTATCCCGCAGCGCCCCCTACCAGATGTGAGTGTGGGTGTGACTAAATAGGACAAAACTCAATGATACGGACCCACCCAAACCAACGTCAATGAATTTTCCTTTAATTTACTTGCATGATATAATCCTCCAAAGAAGGAACTACCCAGAACTAGGACTCAAAACTTAGTTTGGTTTTGCAATTAGCCAATCACAATACCTGAGCTTCCTGTGCCTAAGACAACTGTGGGAATATTATTGGACAAAAGGGCAAAAATGGCGGAGGTGGTCAAACTTGG
>JANTNU010000235.1:4502233-4519935 GCA_024752395.1 Erythroxylum havanense | reverse complement strand
TAATACCCCCAATTAACTCAAATTAAAGCATAATCACATAATTACCACAAGTCATGCTTAATGACATCATAAAAAAATTATGGGTCTAACAGGAATAGTGGAATAATAAACAACTAAGTTTATGAAATACAGTATCTATGATGATGGTGGATTCTTAGACCCTTCAGATGATAGCAGGGTGGAGACTACAGTTATTAAATACCCACTACTCATATAGTTAGATTCGGTATATCTAGGTCTATATACTATGCCTGTATAGGAACAGGAACCCATACCTGTACATGCAAAGATTCCTGGGGTACAAGATTTAATGCATTTAAGAAAATTCACTAGAATGAGATGACCTGCTATCCCATGTGATTTCATAGTCTATAAGGACAATAAGACTATGATATTAGACATGTTTGAATTTAGTTACTTTTACAGAAGTTATTTCTGGACCCAATGCAGATTTGTGGTGGGATGCAATAACTGACGAGATGCAAGCCATGAAGCATGGTAAGGTTTATGAGCTAGTTGATTTATAGCAAAACTGAAAACTTGTCAATTGTAATTGAAGTTTTAAGACCTAAAGGATTTCAAAATAAAGTTTAGCAGTTTATGGGCTTGCTCAGTTGCCTAATGGTTCACTTAGGAAGAAAGGTTGACTTTAAGTTACCTTTTATCTTGTATCCTCGTAGGATACATATTGTGTGATTAAGGCAATTGTAGCTTATGATGATATAGAGTTACATCAGATGACTGTCAAAATTGCTTTTTGAATAAAGACCTTTGGAAAGTGGTCTATATGGTACAACTTGAAGAATTTCAAGATCCAAATGGACCTGACATGGTTTGTGCGTTATGCAGATCAATTTATGGTTTATATCAAACCTCCCAAAAGCGATACCTTACATTTGATAAGGTTTGGCATCTTTCATCTTCATGAAAAGTAAAGTTAAAAAAGATGTTAGCAAAATTATCTTCTTATTACTGCATGTGGATGATATATTGTTTATCAAATTACTTGACCATGTTGTATAAGGTTAAACAACTTTTGGTTAAGAACTTTGACATGAAAGACCTTGGCGTAACATCTTCTGTCCTAGGTATTCAAATTCACCGGGATGGATCTCAACACTCATCAGACCTCACATAGAATGTATACATTGAGTATATATTACAAAGGTTTAATACGTTTAACAGTAAACCTGTCGTACACCTATCTCTCATAGTGGGAGATAATCTTTAGCATAGTGTCTAAAGAATAAAGTAAAGAGAGAGGTTATGAGTAATATTGTATATACTAGTACGGTTAATAGCTTGATGTATGCTTAGCTAAGTATTAGGCGGGACATTGCATTGACTTTTGGTCAATATTTGGTTAATCCAGGTGTAAATCATTGAAATGCAATCTAGCGAGTGCTAAGATACTTAAAGGAATTAAGGATTATATGTTGACATATAGCACAGTCAACAGACTAAACCTCGTAGGGAATTCATATTCATATTTTATCCATGTGTCTGGATGATCGAAAGTCTACTTACGGTTACAATTTTAAGTTTGCAGATGGTACAATGTCGTGGAAGTGTGTCAAGTAGACACAAGTAATTTTCTCTACCATGCATGTAGAGTGCATGCTATGTCGCTGCTTCACAGACGATTTAGCTTAGAAATTTGATTTCTGAGTTGCCTGTGGTTGATTCAGTGGCTAGACCCATTTGGTTATACTGTGGTAATCTTCTTGCTATGTTGATTAATAGCAACTAAGAATATCAGAGGGTCTTAGCATTTCGAGGTCAATTATTTGACTATAAAGGTGTTGATAAAAAAATGTGACATTAAGGTTTGGAGCATTTAAGAACTGAGGAAATGATAGTCAATCTAACTAAAGGACTTTGCTCACTTGTGCTTGTGACACAAGTATATAGTATGGGTGTTTTGACGTCCATAGATACCGTTAGTTAGGGGATCATTATGTTTGCTCCATGTACATTTATACATTTAATGTATTATAACAGTATGATGGTTCATTAATACAGATGATCATTGTTTATCCTCAATAATACGTCTTATCATACATTGTCATAATACGTATGAAAGTCTTAAGATTTGTTTCGATCTTAACCATTTAAAGGTCATTGGGCATATATATAAATTGACCTTGTGCCTATGTCATTTAGACACATACAATTTTAAATGGATATCCATGAAGTTTAACATGACATTAGAGGATATAAGTTTTTAATCCCATAAAGGTTCTTTAATGTAGTTTAGCATTCAATTGGAGAATACAAATGTTTTCTTTGATGCAGTTTAGCATTTGGTGAGAGGAAACAAGTTTTCTCTAATGCTGTTTGGCATTCGGTAAGAAAAATAGGATTTCTCTAATGCAAATTAACATATGCGATTTAGCATAAAGTTTGAAAAATTGAGACCTATAAACAAAGATGATATAATCTAGATCATAAATGTATCATCATAGTTTGCCACACTCCATTTTCCCATTCATGTTAGTGAGGTATTAGGTATATATGATTGTATTGGATATGTGTCGCACATGACACATATATTTGATACTTTTTGGTATCGAAAGTCTTGTAAAACGGAATGATGAACTTTCGTTATCTTTGGATCAAATGTTTTGTTTTTAAACCTAGTCGACTAATTCAGTAACGTGGTTTAACCGAGTATGTAAACTATAGTCAAAACTGCAAATAATCCTTATCAAAGGGGGAGAATGTTGGATAAATTTGTCATTTCTCATAAAGTTTGACAACTATTAATTGCATTTTTTGGTTTTTTAATAACTTATCTGTTAAGTTACATAATTTGATTCAAATAAAGATAATAAAGTGACCCAATAAATTATCTAAATTAATGGGTCGAAGTCCATGTGAAAAATGGATCCCAATCAGTGTAGACTGGACTCATATCGGTCATGTGATGGGAAGCTTGATGTGGATGTTATATATAAAGGTTAAGGTCTCATGCAATTGCTCATAAATCAATCATAAGTATAAGGATTCTCTGACCCGTTAAAATAGATTACGTTTTGAGAAAACTATAGAAAGATCTCACCTGCATCTCGAAGAGCAGTTCTCGTGAAGACGACGGTGAGTTCGCTCTCGTTTCGGCTTCGAAAAACTTGTTTGAAGTTATGAAGACCGAAATCAAGTATTTTCTGCATTTCTTCATTTCTTGCCCTTTTATGTTCGATCCGAGATACTTAAACTAAGGTATCATTACGTATTACACTAACTTCTAAACTTTGTAATAATTTACCCAGTCATATTTGGTGTTTTTTCATAATATCCTCTTCCTCTTCTTCATAACACCAGATCTTCTATACCCAAAACCTTATTTTAACCATATTCTGTATAAAAAATAATGTCATTTTATATCTATTTATAGCCAAAATGACATAATTTTTAGCACAAAACAGTTATTTACTCAAAATGATATCGTTTTTAACGCAGAACTAGATGTTAGGTAAAGAGAATTTGAAACCCATGCTCTCTTTTGATATTGCAAAGTTGATAATCGGATGTTGAAAAATTTTAGACCACAAAAGGAATGAGATTTGAAAGACAATAACATTCCATGGACGAGAATTGAATAAAGGGGTAGACAAAACTAAGATATGATAAAATATGAAACGAGGACAATAATTGAAAGACTTCAGCCAACGTACTCCTCGAAAATTGTGGCAAAGGGATCTACATAACTAGTTTTAAAAAGGATAAATAAACAATTATAATTTTAAAATAAATTATTTAAAACATGTATTTAAATCAGCATTTTAAATAAATTATTTGATAATAATATAAAATTAAATTATAATTATTTTGAAAATAAGATGCAAATTGAAGCCAAGTCTTAATAGTAAATTCACCATATAAAGTCATCTTCAATAAGTGACAAGAGCGAGACCTAGAAAGCAAAGAGGTCTAGAAGGATGTGATGTGACGGTGTCAAAGGGACCAAATGGGCTTTAGGTTTGGAAAGGCATGTAAAAGAGTTGAAGGACTCTCCCAAGTTTTAAGTTTTTGTACCACAGACGTAAAAAACCGAACGGGGACCCTTTTGACGGACCCTTCACTTTCCGTTGAACGAATACAGCCCCAACACTGTGTTGGTTTGTTGGCACTTGGCACTCGTGTTCCTGTCTTTTGTTACCTGCCCAAATTGGACCACTTTCAAGCCCAGCTCCCTCAAGCTTGAAATAACAAATTGGTTTCATGACCTCCGGTGAGGTAAGGGCGTAAGGCAGTGAGGTCAACATTACATGTGTTTAGGTCAAAGAGGATTGTGACAAGAAAAAGGAATTTACTCACTCGCAATGAAAATGCTCTATGAAGTCAACAAAATACATCATTGTATTTGTAGGTTTGGGTGACACTTTCAAATGGTAGGCAAAAACTGACGATGTATATGCTCTCTAACTTTGACTACACCACACAAGATAGAATTGAAATTTAAAGGGCCTCTTCCGTCAAATCTTATTTAGAATAAACCCCGCTAATAATATTTGACTGTTATAAAACAGACTAATTCAAAGACAAATGATCGAGAAATTTAATGTTACTATTTTTGAAAAACTTGACATCGGATCTTCTTTTTGTAATATTACAAATACAAAAATAATGAAAAAAATTAAATTCAATTGTTAACTGTTTCTATCAAAAATAAAATTGACTATGGATTCGAGCTATAATACATAGTTTCATAAAAACGTGTGATTTTTCTGATATAAATAAAGAAAATTTAGAAAATGTTATTATTATTTTATAAAATGTGAGCATTTTTTATTTTAAAATTTTAAAAAATAAAAAATTTGTAATTATTATTATTTTACATCATCAACAATTGTAATATATTGTATACATCCTTCTGATACATAAAATCTTGAGAGGTTCAGCAATACATAACTTTTTTCTAACTAGTCGGAAAATTAAACTTTTTCTTTTTACGTGTGTTTGACCTTTAATATTTTTAATTGAAAAATTACAGTTCCCTTCACAATTACGTAAGTATCATCGAAGTCTAGAAAATTGGGCATAGCTCAAATAATATCCTCAGTAATATTAGAAGTTGTAACCCAAAAGGATGATGAATTGGTGGCTTTATTCATATGCATTCTTGGTGTGAGACAATTATAGTGACAGCCCAGAAAAAGCTTGTCGTTTTAACACTACTATTAAGCTATGAACCCTCCACTATCCTTTTAATATCTCCACTATCTGACATCCTTTCTTATATTATAAATCAACAAGTTTGCTGAATTGACGTTGCTTTTGGTGTTGATTCATGTCATAGATTCTGCTTCACTTATTTCAAATTTAATTTCAGTGCATTGAGATATTGTCATCAAAACATTAAATATATGATCTATTTTTTCTAAACTACTGCAAGTTTAGATTCAGATCTCTAATGTAAATCTTACCATTAAGCTTTTATCAAAATGGTATAATGCTAAGTTTTCAATTAATGTGAATGACATCTTAAGTTAGTATTTTTCTTATGTAACTGTCATATATTATATTTGTATCATATATGAATTTTATTGTTTAATAAATTAAAAATATAATATAATTCGCGTAGTAAAAATACTAATCTGACATAATTTTCGTATCATTCACGTTAGCAGAAAATTTAATGTAAGAGTTATTAGATTATTTTAATTTTGTTTTTAAAATTCAGGCTAATATAATAAAATTGTTTAAAATTTGATGACTTTGCTTATACTTAACTCAAAATTTTATCATATGGTATGACATCAAACTTTGAACATAGACCGAATGTTCGGAGCGGGGCAAAGGACTTTGAATGGCTCACATCATCACCCACGACTACTACTTTTTGTTACCATTACAATATGACCAATAAGCTGAAAGGTACAGAAGCCACGTTGCGTTCAGCCCACCCACTGGAAACTGCACCTTCACGGAAAAATCCTACTAAGAACAACTTGATGATAATAGATCCTCCTCATACATATTAATTATTAAAACAAACTAAGTTTCTTAACAGACGATCATGTTCCTCCTACTACAGCCGTCACCGTCGAAGAAATCTTTGTTTTATGATACTGTCTCACTGTATTAGTGATAATCATGTTTAATAATGTGAATCACTGACTGCGGACAACTGGGAAAAAGAAAAGCTCGTGGTAATTAGCATGCCAGGTATGAATTGGGACAACCCTACTGTGGATTGGTGTGGAGTGGTCATAATCATGATTAACAAGAGATGACGGACAGTTCTGCAGATCAGAAAGGGTTTAGGGAATGCAATGAGAAAGAGGTGAGCGCATTAATAAGAGGATGAGAGACTACTTCGTTATCATTATTCCTCGTCACGGATAAACTGGAGGGTGACCCAGACCCACTTTTTAGCTTCTGTTCCTCTTCTTCTTCTTCCTTGAACGCATCAATCAGTCCCACATCGACAAGTATCCGTGCCTTGCCCTTGCCTGTTACTTCAATGAGAATGACCAAACTACCCTCTTGACCCGACTACGAGTTGTCGCTATCTCGCACCTCATTCATTTGTGCAGGTCACTACTGCCACGCACGGACTGTCTCTCTCTCTCTCTCTCTTTTTCTCACCCCTCATGGTCAAATTTGTTTAACTTGAGTTCTAGTGGGATAGCTTGGAGGAGGACTCAAAGCTTGTGGCTTGTTTTGGCTTATATAAACTGAACCTTTGTTTTTCTCGCAATCGCAGGAAAGGGAAAATCAGGTGGAAGAGTGAAAAGTTAACAAAAATGCTCAATCAGTACGCTGCTTTACTTCCATGTATTGGCCTTTTCTGTTCTTGTTGCTTATAAGTTGTTTGATCTTGATGTTTTGCTTCTTGGGGTTTTATGAAGAAAACCATATAGATTGACAGGTACAGAGATGATTCAGTGGCTTTTTTCAAGAATCTTTCTTGTTTGAGCCTCCTTTTTTTTCTTTCCCCGGGAAATACTACCCGAACTCAGGATTCAAGAACCAAAGCCGAAGATTGAGTCTTTTCTGATGGGTGCTTGGGCAGTGGTGTTCTTTACACTACTAATCTGCATAAAACCTTCAGTATCAGATCCAAGCGACGAACTTTGCTTAACCCACTTAACTCAGTCGTTGAAAGACCCAACAAACGCACTCCAAAACTGGACAAAATCCAATTTTGCGAACCCATGCTCTGGTTTCACATCCTATCTCCCTGGAGCCACGTGCAATAATGGTCGAATCTACAAGCTTTCTCTCACCAACCTCTCTTTACAAGGCTCAATCTCTCCTTTTCTATCGAACTGCACCAACCTACAAACTCTTGACCTCTCCTCTAACTCCATCTCAGGTCCTATTCCTGCAGAATTGCAGAAGTTGGTCAATCTTGCGGTTCTCAATCTCTCCTCTAATAGACTTGACGGAGAGATCCCACCTCAGCTCGCATTGTGTGCTTATTTGAATGTTATTGATTTACATGACAACTTTCTCTCTGGTCAAATACCACAACAGCTTGGTCTTTTGGTGAGGCTTTCTGCTTTTGATGTGAGCAACAACAAGCTTTCTGGGCCAATACCTGCTTCATTGGGGAATAGGAGTGGGAATTTACCAAGATTCAATGCAAGTTCTTTTGATGGAAACAAGGATCTTTTTGGCTACCCTTTACCTCCAATGAGGAGTAAAGGTTTGCCTATTCTGGCCATAGTTGGAATTGGTCTGGGAAGTGGGTTCGCTAGTTTGGTTCTTAGCTTCACAGGGGTATGTATTTGGTTAAAGATAACAGAGCAAAAGATGGCTCTCGAAGAAGGCAAGATTAGCCAGCTTATGCCTGATTATTGAGCTTGATCAGGGGTAGTTTGTTTCAAGATATCAAGAATTAGTTCAAGGTATGATTAGCAAATACTTGGAAGATTAATGGGTTTGGGACTCCACTTAAAGTGTGACCTAATGCTGCTATTCTTTCTATGATATGCTTCATCAGCCGTCACAGAAGCTTTCTTTTTTCTGATTTTTGAAGGGTTTTCCTTCTGATTTCTCTCTTGTTTCTTTTTTTTTCCCTGATCCTTTGACCAATTTGGGTTCTTTTCACCTTCACTATAAACTTTAGATTTTCTTTTATAGTATTTATTCTCAGAATTCGTGAACCTTATAACCACCTTGTATAAAGCAACTCAAGGCAAGAAAAGAGGGCAGTTTCTTGCAGTGTAATGTAATCTGGTAATTTCATATCTTGGTCTTTCTTTTCTCTTTTGTGATGTGAGTGTGCCTGGTTCTGGAATTTTGTCTGGAGTGCACTAAAACACAGGAAGGAAAACAGTAAGCGTTGTGGTGGGGAAGAAGAGAACTTTTGTGGGATAAGATTTAGACCTGGAACTAGGTGCTTGCATTGAATTAATTAAAAAATGTGCTTCTACCTACTTTAAGACTTTCTAGTGCTTTGTTATTGTGAGCTGGTAGGAGACCAAACACCACCACATGGATCGCAGATTGTCTGGTTTTATCATAAGCTTTTAATATCGGACTTTTTTGATTGGTCCTTGGTTCACCCTGCTAGGCCAACATTCTAGTTAGTTTTGCTGGTCTCTACTCTCCTTTGCTCATGTCAAAAGTAACTCCTCAGAATATATCGTCGAGTGTGCAAATACTCAGTAAATTGCTTGCTGTTTCTTTGGAGTTCAGATTCTGTTGATCAGGGTTTGACAAAGTAAAAGTGAGGATCCCCACTCGTTTCTTTGAGCATTCCGGACGTAACAATTAAGCATTCGAGATTCTTAGCAAGAAGGAAATAACAATTGAGCATTTGAGATTCGTAGAGAGAAGAAACATGACTTTTTTTTTTGTTACAAGGGAATGAAAATAAAAAACAAACAAAAGATATTTTAGCTAACGCAGAATACTTAATGTTTTGCTGATCTTGGTGTAGTAATTCTAAAATTGTCATCGGAGGCTCTTGAAATATATAGAGATCTGGATTGGACATCACGCTAATAGAGGCTAGTCGATCGATATATTGGTTCTTTTCACGACTCATATGTTATAGCTGCACCTGTCAAGTTCGGTAAAGAAAATTACGAGTATCTGTCACTAAAAAATTATCTTCAGGTAAAACTATATCAGAAGAGGAGGGAAATTTTAATTACATACAGAGAGTTTACTGATACCCAAAAAGAAGAAACATGACTTAAGTTCAATTCATAGGACTGATAGCGAACTTGGCCCGGCAAATCAAACTCCTAAATTTTGGCATTTTAAGTAGAGTCATTCCTCGTAAATTTAACTTCAGTTTAAACCTTAATCATTTCAACTTTTGTCCTGTTAAATTGGGTTGGATTGATGTTCAAAATTTTAAATAATGCTTAGGTTCTACTTCTTTGTTGCAGTTTCTGTTTTTTTAAATAAAAAAACTTATTTGGATATTAATTTCAACATAGTTATATTTTTATATTGATAATAATTAGATGTAAGACAAAATTTAAAGATAAATTAATTTTATCTAAATAATTTATTTAAATATTTTATATAATATTTATTAACAAATTATTAATAAATTTAATTTTGTTTTACTAAATAAAAATTTATTTTAAATAAATATTAATTATTAAATCAAATTTTATTTGAAATTTATAAAATTTGAAGATATTTTAAATTTAGTTATATTTATTAATAATTGTCTAATTTGATTTATTTAATTAATAAAATTATTGAGTAAAATTAAATTATTAACAAGTCTCGTTAATAATTAATTCCAATTAATTGAATATATAATATTAACTAAATTATTCATAATTCTTATTAAAAACTAATATATGAAATAACTAAATATAATATATTTAGTTGATGATAAATCAGATTATAAAACAAAAGAAACAGCAAATAACTTTTTATGATTTTCGTGATTTTTAAGATGGATAAAAACTAAAACAAAAAATAGAAATTAAAATTTCAAATCAACAATTTTTTATTAAATTTAAAAACAAAAATAAAAACCTAAAAAAAATGAAATCAATTAAGCCCTAGCTTTGATATTTATTTTGGATAAGTAGAGTTAATTCTCTTAAACCTAATTAAATTAATTAGAAACTTAATAAAGTTGAATTTTTGCTTGTTAAATTGTGTTAGACCATGTTGTTATTTGTATGAATTTATAACATTGGACCTTAAAATCTACTCCCTCACTCCCCTAATTCTCCTTCCAATTCCAACTAGTTGTCCGAACTTGACAACTTGGTCACAATCTATTGATGATATTGCCCATCTTGGAAGCATGATGGGGTAGGGTGGATATAGATTAAAAATGGTTTTGCATCACAAGTAACAAGGGGCCTGAAATTTTCTGTCCTTATTTTTGTGTACCTATTCTGTTCTATCAGATCCAGGCTATTTATTTATTAATGTAATAAGATCAGAGGATCACATCACAAAAGGAGCTAGGTATGATTATTTATTAATGTAAGGGCTACTTCTGTAATAAAAGATTTAGATCACTTGTGATGTTTGTCTCACTGGGGTAGCAGAAAATGCTAAGCATGCTTCTTGGCTTATGATGAAATATAGACAAAGATACTTCACTTCCAATTCCAGCTTCAAAGTGATGATTTTGTCTCCAAGCATTTGCCAAGCTTAGCCAAGAACAAGACACCCCACAAAAGTATTCCCATGTCTAATCGGAATCACTCAACAATCCCATGGCTGTGATTACAATTTACTCAAAAAGAGCTCCTCACACCGAAAGAAGAAATTGGTCAAACCTGCTTTCATTCCTCTCATTAACGGGGTCCTCTCTCCTATCCGTCAACAGGATTGCATGTCATCATGAAGTTGGGACCCTCTCAAGTCAAGCTCAAGCCCCAATTCAATGTCCTTTGTTCTTTACGAAAATGCCCCCGGGACGATCCTCAGGTGACTCAGTTTTCCCTGGAAAGTATAACAGGAAAGATGCCTCCTTGCCCTTTCCTCAGCAGCATCCATCAAGAGTGGTAAGGCTATTTTTTGTTTCAGCACTCTTTCTGAGGTGCGTTATGCCTCATCATTGAGGAAGGAGACAAGCAGAACTGACATTGTATCAGGGAAGTGTGTATCATTTTATGGAAGCTGCAGGTTCATTCTTGGTTTTCACATTTTTCACTCCAAAAATGGTTACAGTTGTGGAAGGTAAAACCCACATAAACGAGCCAAACTATAAACTTCCAAAACATACCAACCGTACGATACATTTTCTGACCGGAAAGGAGTCTTCTTCAGACTATTGCCGTTGATTCCCAGGCAAAAGATAACGCAGCTCTTTATTATGTATGTAGTTGTTTAAAATTTAAGGTTAGAGTTTTGCTTCTTGTAAAGAATCTATCTGGTTCGAACAAGAATTAGTCCGAGAATAGATGACTTAAATGTATCTTCCCATCATTAAGATCTTACACTTTACAGATTAAAAAAAAAGAAAAGATAATGGAGCTCTTTTCTCTTCTTACCATTTGTTTTGATTTGGGCTTTCATATTGCTAATTGTGGCCCTCACTACGAGCTTTTGCTTATTAGGCTTAAAAGGGTAAATTATATTGGACTGGTTTCGGCGAGACCCGACCCACCCGGTTCTCCATCAATCCAATTCTCCTGTTACTTTCTTCCCCTACGTTAAGCCTCAATCTTAAACCCTTGTTCCTTTCCATAAACCCCAATTCCTTTCTATTGCTCTGTACTACATAAGATCAAACACCCTGATGGGCGAAACCATAGAAAAACCAGCGCAAGAGACTGGCCTCAAAGAAGAGGAAGCAAATGACGATGAAGAAGGGGATGAAAGCTTTGAAGAGCTCGGCCTCGACCCTCGTTTAATTCGAGCCCTCACCAAGAAGAAAATTTCCATTGCAAAGCCAACTCCAATTCAACGGGTCGCTATTCCTTTGATACTAGTGAGTTTCTGTTTTAACCCGCTTAGGAAAAAATGAACTTGGTTTTGTTGGTTAGTTTCGTTGGGTGATTGGGGTAGTTTTGGAGTTCTTTTTAGGAAGGAAAGGATGTGGTTGCCCAGGCAAAGACAGGTTCAGGGAAGACATTGGCGTACCTGCTTCCTCTGCTTCACAAGCTTTTCGCCAATTTTGGTTCCAAGAAAAAGCTGGCTCCTTCGGCATTCATTCTTGTCCCAAGTGGGGAGTTGTGTCAACAGGCAAAAATCTAGTCTTTGCGCAGTTTCTATTTTGTGGCATTTTGACTATGTTGATTAGAGGTTTGTGTCATGTTCTTGCAGGTTTTTAAGGAGTTGTCGTCTCTCATTGATATGTGTAAAGTTCAATTGAAAGCAGTGCAATTGACAAGCAACATGCCTGTTTCTGGGATGGTTGGTTTTGTCTCCTTTTGGTTAATTTCTTCTGTTTGGTTGTGACTTATTGGATGTTCTGGACGACCCAGTGCACTTTGGTTATTCTGATTCCTATTTGTTTGCAGAGTGCTGCATTGTCTGGACCTCCTCATATTCTGGTATCTACTCCCGCTTGTGTGGCGAAGTGCTTGTCTGCTGGTGTTATTCAGTCATCTTCTATTAGTGATTCACTTGAAATTCTTGTTCTTGATGAGGTGAGAGCATGACATCCTTTTATTATTCGCTCTTTGCAACTGATATTTTAAATCACTGTATCAAATTTAAGTAATCATCATTTGCAGCGACATGATTTGGCGTGGAAAATAGATTACTAGGTCAATATGGGCAATATATGCGTTTTAAATGGAGGGGGAACTCTCAGACAATTCCTTTCCTATTCTGTTGAAATTGTTTTTTATATCTAGCATGCTGACTTTTAAAATTTGTCATCTTCACCTTTTGATTTCACTTATCATGTTTGAACTCAAATTTTCAGGCAGATCTTCTATTGTCATTTGGTTATGAAGATGATCTAAAAGCTCTTACTGCTCTTCTTCCAAGAAGTTGTCAATGCCTTCTTATGTCTGCTACATCAAGGTTTGTTGTCTTTGTCGTCTGTTCACTCTCCTCGTTCCGTCACTTTGAACATATATACTCTTGTTCATTCTCATGGTGTTCCACATGTTTTAATAAGAGCAGCCTCATGTTTTAAGGAGTTCACTTCAAGATGTTACAACAATAGATATCAAAACTCACTAATCTTCTGAAAAGTTTCCCTGTCTTGGAACATTTTAATTTTTCTTGTTATTGAAGAAAGAAAACCTTAAGTTGAGTGTTCAGTCTGAGCGCTTGTTTGATTTCTATATGAGATTTTTGATGACTTAATCTAAGCACTGTCATGAACTGATAAGTTTTATATGTTGCTGACTAATAATATGTTTTGACATGTGATGTTTGGCAGTGCTGATGTTGATAAACTGAAGAAACTCATTCTACACAATCCATACATTTTGACTTTGCCAGAAGTTGAAGGTGTAAAGGATGAAGCTATCCCCAAAAATGTTCAACAATTTTGGGTGGGAATTTCTTTAAGTCATATGGGAGATTAATGAAACTTAGTTACTTCTCTAAATCAAATTTACCGTTGGTGTTTAATTGCATCCGCATCCTTTTGGTTTTGTTCCCTTTCTCTCTAAATTTGTTACCTAATTTTTGTGAAGGGAGTCGGTTTGGTGGTTTCCATAAATGACAAGAAAGAGTTTTCCAAAATTTTGGTGGGGGGCTTGTTTTCAACATCAAAACCTTGTTTTAATATGGAATAGGGATCTCTTTTTTATTTGGATTTTGTATCCAGTTGTACTGTTTCCAACTCTATAGCTCAAAGTGAATGTCATGATAACAGTTGTTATAAGTAGGATCACAAGTGGAGGAGGCAATATGTTATCTCTGAAGTTTTAGCTTACTGTAAAGTTAAGTGGCACAATAACCACGCCACACCCTTCCTGTACTTTTTCCTGCCTGGTTTCCTTCTTGTATGCCTCCGTAACTCCTTAGTTGTTCAAATTCCTGCACTGAAGGTGCTATTCTTCCAACTTTCTTTTGAGTTATTGTTTTCGATTTTTAACTAATTGGAAGAATGGATATGCTTCTGTTAAAGTTAATCCTTCACAACTCTGTAGTATCTTTTATAATCTTTTGATAAACTATGACCTTCTAAAACGGGTAAATGGTCCAAAACATGTTCTATTTGATTCATCATTTTGTATATGACAACATCTTTCATGTCATTTGAGTTGGAATGAATTGGTGTTCTTATGGAAGCTGTTCTATGAGAAATAATGTTCATCGTGGAAAAAATAGAAGTAGCTTGTTTGATTGACTTAGCTGTTATATATCTGTGCAGCCCTTGTTGGAGGTTTTCTAACAATATTATGTTAACTTATGTGTTAGGTTTCATGTAGTGATCGTGACAAGTTACTTCACATCCTAGCTCTTTTGAAGCTGGAGCTAGTTCAGAAAAAAGTCTTGATATTTACTAATTCTATTGACATCAGCTTCAGATTGAAGCTGTTTTTGGAGAAGGTATCTAACTTTGTCTTTGGGGAATATGTGGATTATTAACTTTACCCCTTTATTCCTGTTTGCTCATCTTATGCTTGCCTTCTGTCAGGCTCAGCTGTGGTATTACTTTCTTTTTGGTTAAATTGTAGGACCTGTGTTGGCCATAGGTCCAGCATATGGTGTGATATGTTGGAGGTTCTGTAAGGAAAGGGATGTTTCAACATGAATGTAACCTTATTCTTCTGTATCTGCAATGAATTCCATTCATATCTGTTGTAGTGATAGGTGGAAGGTGCTTAAAGATTTGATATTAGCCCCATACACAGTTGAACCTTAGTATTTGTTGGGCTAGAGATAAGTTGACTGTGACCCCATCTTAGAAGTTCTAGTATTGCTGACCTTGTATTGTAATTTATTTATGTTTCTGCTTTATGCTTCTTTAAATGTGAGGTTAAAAAATGTCGGATTTTCAGTAATGCTTTTAATTGATTTGTTTATACCTGTTGCTCATGTAATTGTCATTTAACAGTTTGGCATCAAGTCTGCTGTTTTAAATGCTGAGTTGCCCCAGAATTCCCGTCTTCATATTCTTGAGGTGTGTTCTGTTTCTTAGTTTCAAAAGGTGTGAAACCTACTATGGTTAAAGATAAATAAGTTTAAGAGAGGAAATGCCTTTAAACACCGATTTATGCAGTTTTTCACTTTGTCCTTACCTAAATATTGTTATTTTCTTGAGGAATTCAATGCTGGGCTTTTTGATTATCTGATTGCAACTGATGACAATGAATCAAAAGAGAAGGAACAAGCTAATGTTGAGAGTCTTGTTGGTTCAAGAAAGTCTAAGAATCATAGCAAGCAAAAAGTGGATACTGAATTTGGAGTTGTGAGGGGAATAGACTTCAAAAATGTACACACGGTAAGCTAATACTTCAAGTTTGATGTGTAAGTTTCAGAGAAGGTTTGTTATTGCTGTTCTATGAGCTGCTGTTTTATAAGTTGAATTTCTAGGACATGGTACGGCTAAAAAGATCTAGTCAAATATTTTATTTTATCTCATTTAACTTTTCTAGTTGGCAGATTCCTGCATAATTTGCACCGATTGATGTTTGTGCATATATTGAAAGACGTTTAAATTTGTTTGATGGTTTAACAATGAACAAATGGATTACTTTCCATAATCATATTATGGAAATTGTATTAGCTTTTGATTTGTTCTGCTAAAATTTTGGCATAACCCCTTTGATCAATTATTTCCCTTTGTCTCCCTGTCTGCTAGTTGCAAAAGTTGGTCCAGTGTCATGTTTAATATTGTATTCAACTTAATTTTTCTCTCTATATTAAGGATATCAATGTGACCTGCCTTCAAGTGACAAGGATGATCATTTATGACAGCTTCTATGATCTGTCAATAGCTATCACGTTACACATTTTAATTTAGTGTGATTTCTTATATTTTCACCATGCAGGTGATAAATTATAACATGCCTCGGAGCCCTGCAGGATACGTTCACAGAATTGGACGTACTGGAAGGGCTTACAGCACAGGCGCTTCTGTCTCTCTTGTGAGTTTTTTGCACCAAATTGAGATTGGTTGCACAGGGGTCACATTAAGTTGGTATTGCTTGTGGTCTCACTGTGCTTCATATAAGTAAACGCTAATTGTGTATTTGTAACAGGTTTCTTCCGACGAGGTTGAAATTCTTGAAGAAATTAAAACTCTTTTTGGAGATGATGAAGACAAGGACTCCGATTTGATTGTGCCATTTCCTTTACTTACACAAAATGCAGTGGAGTCCTTGCGATACAGAGCTGAGGTAATTACTATTGGTTGCTTTCTCTTAATCCATTTCCTTTGACAGTCTTCATTTGCTTACGGCTACTTGATGATATATATCCCCACTATAGTTCTCTTATCTTTTGGATAATGGATATGTATTGCAACCATTTCTTGATGTTAATCGGGAATATGCCTGCATTTATGTTGTTATTCGTTGCTCCCTAATTTTGTCAATGCTGAACTTCTTCGATCCATTATTCGTGTGAGAATTAGAATGGACAGCCCTCCATGTTTGAGGGTGTTATACCTGTCAGACACATGTTATACCTTTCTGAAATCTGGGATGCACATTTCTTCCATAAATGTGCAAATTAAATTGCTTCTAAAAGAAACCAACAGTTGATTCCAGATTGATGTTAGACGGTTGATAATGCAGGACACGGCAAAGAGTGTTACAAAAGTTGCTGTCAGAGAAGCACGAGCTCAGGATTTAAGGAATGAGATACTCAACTCTGAAAAGTGCGTATTACTTGGCCATTGTTTTTGGCCCTTCTGTTACATATGCACAAGTATATGCTCATGTCATTTAATTTGTAGCTATTGTTTTTCCTGATGATCTTTCATTTTTAGGTTGAAAGCTCATTTTGAGGCTAATCCAAGAGATTTAGGTATTACCTTTAATTTGTTTGATCCAACTCAACGAATTCTTATGATCCATAAAAAGCTGGAAATTATGTTTTTAATTGTATATGGACCAGATCTATTGAAGCATGACAAGGTTCTGAGCAAAAAGCCCCCTGCTCCTCACCTTCGCGACGTGCCTGATTACCTGATCGACCAAAAAACCAAGGAGGCAAGTAAAATGATCAAGCTTGCACGAGCTGCAATGGGAAGTAATAACTCTGGTCGTCGACAAGGATTCAAGAGAAAACACAGGAAAAACAGAGATCCCCTTAAGACTTTCTCAGTTGAGGTATCACTGACGGCCCATAGAACAACCATTTCCCCTTTTTTGGTTGATCAAAACTAAAGTTTTTAACGTAAATGCTCTGATATGGTGGCAGGCTTCAAAGAGAACTAGCAAAGGTGGAATGAAACGAGAAGCAAAAGAAAGTGATGAGACGAGACGAAAAAAGAAAAAATCTTTCTGACGATTAGATACCTATCAGTTTTGTATAATGTGAAACGTTTTACTTATTATGCTCAATCCATACTCAAGTTAGCTTCCTAATTTTTTCATCTGCTGCATTGGCTCCATTGTTCATGCCATTAATTGCCTCGTACGGAGAAGCTATTTGGGCTTTTTCGCTCTTCATTGGATTCAGACTGATATTATCATCTGATTAGACTTTTCCAAAGCCCAACTAAGAAACGGGAATGTTATA
Source organism: Erythroxylum havanense (assembly GCA_024752395.1). NCBI lineage: Eukaryota > Viridiplantae > Streptophyta > Magnoliopsida > Malpighiales > Erythroxylaceae > Erythroxylum > Erythroxylum havanense. Next base: position 4,502,391 of record JANTNU010000235.1, on the reverse strand, counting down.
TAAATTAGAAAAACTGACACAGCACTCTAATGGAGACTGTCAATAAAAACTAACTAGAAATCCTGGCCTTCTTGGATTCAATCATAACTTGTGTACGAATTCCAAGCTTGGAAACAAAATAAAAGGGTGTATAAAGGAAGTGAGTGATCGAGGAAGAT
>JANTNU010000235.1:4457950-4472379 GCA_024752395.1 Erythroxylum havanense | reverse complement strand
TCAGAACATATTATACAACTTTCATGAACAACTTGAAAGCAAATTCAACCTCTAAATGGGTTAAAATCTCAATCAAAATTTCTACCCTGCACATGTCATCATAACAGTACCACAATCTTCTCAAACTCATAACTTCCTATACCATTGTCTAAAAATTCCATGCTTTATATCAATGAAAAGATCAGAAAACATGATACAATTATCATGAAGGACTTAGAAGCAAATTCCACTTCTAACTAGGTCAATTTCTCACATGATTGTGGCTGTACTGTTAAAGATTGTTAAATAAAGATATCACCTAAACCATATCCATACTTTAAAAACCCATAACTTATAATTCTTACATCCAAAAATAGCATATTATACATCATTAAAAAGCTAAGACATTCCTCTATAACTTTTCATAAGACCACTTGAGCTAATTTAAACCATAACAATCTAGAATTGACTTCAAAGTACAGTAACCATAAAACTCATACATAGAGACATTTCATACACAAAGCACATTAATACTTTGAAATACCATCTGAAAATTAATAAGTCATAACTTTCAACCTCAAAATCAAAAAATGTCATACTTAGTGGCAATAGAAAGATAACAAGAAAATCTTCAACTTTCATGAAGACCAATTTCACAAAATCTGTCTCATTTAGCCTAGAAAAATTTTCCAAAGTTTCAGGTCACAAATTTTTAATGTTAGGATCACAAACATGACACTATCCATCCTGCACATATTGCCCACTTTCAAGGCAAAATTCAGAACCCTTCAAGTCAAAATTGAACAGCACTTCCTTCATAAAAATTCTAGCCAAGCTTCTCAAGTTTAATTCAAGGTAAACCTCATCTCAATAGCATAACCATATAAAAAGTTATGACCAAAAAATTGAAACATACACAAAGCAAATTTTCCAGATTCACAACCTAATTCACATTCTACATCTTCCATACCATTTCTAAACCAAACAACACTCAATTCACTTCATATATCCACCATAAACCATCTCATAACCTATCCTTGAACATTAGTCCACAAAATTGCAGCACACACACTCAATCATCTTCCTTTAATAAGCACTCATTTAACATCATTACAATCCATCCAAAACAACTCAATTCACCTATACTACATGACATCTCATTTATTAACTTCTAACTCATCAATCACCAATCATCAATCAACCAAGGAATTAACATACCCATATAGTCAAAGCACAATTTCATGCAATTAGTTTACATAACACCATAATTAATGCATTTAATTAACAAAACAAGACATAAAACACAAATCTTACCTAATTAAGTTTCCAAATCTTCAACTCTTCACAAATCTCACAATCCTCTCTAATTCTCTTCACCACCCACGTTCATCAACCCTCAAGGCTTAGGTTTGGATTTTTGGTGAACAAAAGAATAGAAGGCAAGTAAGATATAGGAGCTTTTGTGTGGGTGTAACAAGTAGAAGAAACCATCAAAGAAGAAGGAGAAGAGGAGAGCTACGTAGGATGGAGAGGTTTCAATTTTAAACACCAAAGGCCTTATAAAAAAGGAGAGTGTCATGGAAGAGTGGAATAAAAAATAAAAGGGTGGAATTAAATAATGTTAAAGGAGTTAAGGCCATGTTTGGCTTCACAAAAGTAATTCTTAATACCTAAGTCCAATTTCTACACAAATCATCTCCCAATTTTCAATGGCTCAATTTAATAAATCCTACCATCATGTATCTAAATTTTCAGTGCCATTGGACAGTCATTTCTACTACCGAAAAACCAATCAGTCTGACACTTGACATTTTTCTTAGTTCAAAAAAGTACCCCGAAAAATTCCAGAAAAATTTCTAAAATTCTGCCAAAATTATAAGCACACAGAGACCCACTCCAATTAAATTTTTAACCCAAAAAAATCATATTTTTCACAAAAATCACATTTATGACCAAATATACTGGAAAATATCATGAATGCATGTACAATCATTACATGTGAAAAATTCACTATTCATATATATATGTGAATGCGTGAACATAGCAAAACAAGTTTACACTCTCATAACCCGTCCCAAATAATTATTCTACCCTTCCCATCGATGATGGGATGTTACAAACTTAGCTTAATTTAACTAGGTGCAAGGTGTCTCCAAACTACCTTAACATGTGTCATTTGGCATGTAAGCCATTTATCTCCTCCTTAAGCTACCACATGTCTCCTAATTGCTAGTTCATTTGTCATTCACTCATGCTACCATTTGTCAACTAATTACCTATACCAAATGTCACCTAATTATTTGTCCACGTGCCACAAAATAATTGGTCCATGTTTTTACATTTTTAATCCAAAAATACTCCAAATTTCCAAAATACCAAAAATATCACCAAAATTGCCAAATCAATTATAATACGCTCCAATTTAATTTTCAAGACAACTAATCCATAATTCTCATTTTAATCACATTTATAAATCAATTATACCCAGAAAATGTCAATGAATGCATGTACAATTATTTCATGAATATCAACACAATGTCAATGAATGCATGTACAATTATTTCATGAATATCAACACAATTCACATATTTAATATGCCATATGATGCATGAAATGCACTTCTAATTTCTCAATATACTCTCATTTACACTATTCTAGGGTCCTAGCCCCTAAAATGGGATATTGGGACATTACACAATAAATAAAAGTTCATTAAGAATAGGATGACAAAAACACCTCCTCCCCCTCCTAAAGCTACTGAAGAGATTTTGCAAGATGTTGAGGAATTAGGCTTGTTGGAAGTTACAAAATTTGAAGCTGATGAAGTAAATACAAGCATTAGTAAAAAATATGGTTGGAGAAAATGAAGCATCTTTTGGGATTTGTCATATTATAAAACTAATTTGATACGTCATAATCTAAATGTGATGCATATTGAAAAAAAATATTTTTGACAATTTGTTCAATGACATAATGAACATTGAAGAGAGGACAAAAGACAATGCAAAATCACGAGCTAATTTGCAAATTTTTTGTAGAAGGAATGAGTTACATAAAGATCTTCGCACCGGTAAATATCTAAAAGCGTGTTACGTTTTGAATAAAAACAAAAAGGAAATTTTGTGTGAATGGTTGAAAATTTTAAAGTTTCCTAATGGTTATGTTTCAAACTTGGCAAGGTATGTGGATATAAGGAAGTAAAAATTATTTGGGATGGAAAGTCATGATTGTCATGTGATTATAAAAAGGTTAATGCCAATTGCATTTTTGGCGTTGCTACTGAATAAGGTTTCAGAAGTTATAATAGAATTAAGTTTGTTTTTCAAAGGTTTAACATCTTCTGAAATCAAGTTAGTTGAAATGGAAAATCTATAATTTTGTGCAAGTTGGAAGGTATTTTTCCTCCAAGCTTGTTTAACTGTATGGACCATCTACCTTTCCATTTAGCACATGAGGCAAAACTAGCCAGTCTAGTTTAATATCGATGGATGTATCCATTTGAGAGGTAATTCAACAAAAATGATTGTAATTGAAGTAATAACATGTTGTAACTACTAAATTGTGATAACCATATTCTCTAATAGTTATTTGCATCACTTAAACAAAAATGTCAAAAATAAGGCTAGAGTTGAAGGTTCAATATGTAATGCTTATTTAGTGGAATAAGCTAGAGCATTTTTGTGGACATTATTTTGAGCCATATGTTCACACAAGAGAAAGAAAAGTTCCTCATAATGACGATGGAGGATAAACGAGTGATGTTGATGATAACTTGTCCATTTTCACGTATCCTGGACAAACATACGGATGTTCAATAAGAAAAATGTTAACAAAGGAAGAAATTGAGGCTGCCCATAGTTACATTTAATTGAATTGTCAAGAGGTTCAACCTTTCGGGCAGTAAGTTGAAAATTATTATTTGGGTTTTGAAATTTTGTGTTATTCACAACTGAAATACATAATAACATTTTTAGATTATATGAGAAATTGTTGTGCAAGCTAAGGCCAGACAAAACACAGGATGATATAAATAAAGAAGTTGGAAGACATTTTCATCGATGGTTCGAAAAATATATAAGTCTTCACTTACAAATATTCAAATGATTGAATTATAAGATTTAAGTCTCCATATGATATTATACTCTTTGATATGATAATTTCTTTAATGTAGGCCTTATAAAATCCAATAGAGAACAAGTTCATATATGATCTTACAAAGGGACCTTTGTGAATTGTTAATAATTTCTTTAATGTAGGTCTTATAAAATATAATAGAGAACAAGTTCATATATGATCTTACAAAGGGACCTTTGTGAATTGTTAAATCATATCTGATGTATTTCATTAATGGATAAAAATATCATATAGAATATCATAGTAAAAGCATGGCAACAATAAATAGTGGAGTTTTCATACAAGGAGAATTGATGGATTACTATGGTAAAATTATTGAGGTACTTGAAATTTAGTACCCTACATTGCCAATAAAGCGAAGTGTGATATTTAAGTATGACTAGTTTGATAAGATTCCAAATGCTGGCATAAGAGTGTATAGTCGATACAATCTAGTTGAAATCAACCATCAAAGAAGATTGATACAATTTTAACCTTTCGTGTTGGCAATGCAAGTGAAATAGGTGTTTTATATCCCTTTTCCTAGCTTATGATGAGATAAGTCAGATTGGTTAACCGTTTCCAAAGTTAAACCTATAGGTGTTTTTGAATCATATGGGAAAGAAGAATAATGAATTGAAAGTGAAACATTTCAAAAAGATGCTTAAGAAATAAATACATCTGTCACCTAATGTAGCGCCCCCTTACCTTAGAGTACGCACCGGGACGCCCGTAGGTCATTTCGATACATAACCTACGATGAGGATGCACTATGAGTCGATCATTTCTATAAACAACATGGCATCAATACGATAAAACAGTAATATTGAAATTTCTAGATTTTAAAACCCAAAAGATACTTCTCATTTCATTGCTTAAAAACCATAAGTGCACAATTCAATCATAATTACAACGGTACAAATCCCAAAGAACTAAAATAACTCCTAACTAGGTCATTCCCAAAAGATCCCAGCTGACCGACCTGTTAGCCATACTCCTCTCGCCGGCACTCACACAGCAGGAAAAGTCTTGATAACTGGAGCTAGGAGTCTACGATCGCTGTCCTAAAAAATAAATGCAATGTTGGGTGAGTTTGCGAACTCAACTAGAAACAATCATCGATGGTTCACCCAACTCATGCATATCCAAATAGTTCATAGCGTTTCACTTAATAACACACAGTAACATATTTAGACATATTGCACGCATCATCATTTCACAATATAAGGCATTTCGACTTTCACACATTTCGCAGTTATCATTCATACACTATGCATATGAGACACTTTTCGTTTTATTACATTGTTGTGACCGTACGCCTAAGCTCATATATGTTGAGCCATTGGCTCTGACAACATTGGGCTTATAGCCCTGATACGATGAGCATAAAGCTTTGAAAATCGTTGGGCTCGAGGCCCTGTGCGTTGAGCTTAAAGCTCTGAATACGGTGGCTGCTCCGGTCACGACTGTCTTTATCTGATCATGCATAATGGCATGAATGCACATATTCCAATTAACCATAATCGTGCCACAACCTATCATCCTATGTCCAATTTTTCATTTAGGCCAATCAGATTCAATTTATGCACAATTTACACTTCTATATCACATTTCACATATTTCAGACACCTGTGGTCCGAAATCTATCAAAACAAACACACATAATCCTTCCTTAACTCAATATGGCATATGTATTGAAAATTAAACACATATAGGTTGAGAAACCAACTAGGTTACTCACCTCTAACTTCTGAGCTACTGCCGGGAAGTATCCGCTATATCGGACGATCGACAGTCCACTTGCGCCTTTATAACAATCAGAATAATCATACATTATCAATTGCCCAATTTACACTAATTAATAATGCATATGTAGCGAATGCAATGAGTACTATACATGTTATGACATTCCCAATCCTATTCCCGAATCTCTCCAATTCAACTCTTTATCACTCAAATTTTTAGATTCAATTAACTAGGTTCTAAGTTTTCTCGAGTCAAAATTCCAATCAACTTCAAATTGAAATCAAATTAACTATTCAATTTCTATCCAATTTCGAGAACCACCAAATTTAATTCCGAAATTCCATTCTTCTACATCAAAATTTGCAGTCTCTAAATCAAGATCAATCGAGCACCAATCTGAATTTAACCTCAAAATCAGCAATTAAAAGAATTTCTAAAACACCTTCAGAATTCAGGCGTCCTCGCCGCGGCGTGAGATCGCTTGTCGCGGCGAGTCTCCTGCCTTCGCCGTGACGCGCGCTTCTTTTCTCCCACGGCGTAAAATCTTCCGCTCGCCGCGACGTACGCTGGCGCTCGTCGCGACGTACAGAGGAAATCCGCTCGCCGCAGCGCACAACTCCACTCGCCGCGGCTTGCGCCCGAAATTGACTCGTCGCGGCGCGAAAATAAATATTCACCGCGACGTGCAAGAAGGGGTGGCTCGCCGCGGCGTGTTCATCACACGTCGCGACGTGCGAACCCAGAAATGCGTCCGAAACCCAGAAAATTCTCAGATCTTCTGATATAAACCCATTCAAATCTCTTTTAAACACTCCAAAACAACTTCATCTACTAAACTCAACTTATTTCTAACCTCAATTCCATCCAAAACCAATTATTCCTCAAATACCCAATTCAAAATCAACGTTTTTCTCAAACCTATGTCATCCGAAATCTTCTAACTTCATAAATAATTTATAACTTAATCAAATGCTCAATCAAACTATGTAAAATATAAAGAAACAGGAACTTACTGGATTAAAGCTTTCAATCCTTTCTTAAATCACCAAACTCAAACTTCCAAGCCTAGGTACAATCCACGACAACCCTTCATAAACCAACGCCAAATCTATTTTTTTCCATTCCAAGGTCTAAGCTAGGTTAACAAGGATGATTGGAACAATTTGAGAGAGGAAAATGAAAACAGGAAACAAGGATGATGATCCACGATGGAGAAAGAAGAAGATCCAAGAGGAAACCAAGCTTTCTTTCAAAAGAAAGAAGCCTCGGGGAAGGAAATTCAAAGATTAGAGTTTATATACGAGGGTTTAAATGCTAAGGACATGTTTGGAAACTCTCCCGCGACATGCCCAATTCCTAAGGTCTAAAAATCCAATTCTTATTCTAATTTTCTCCCAATTCGCAATGACTATGAATCATAATTCCTAAAATCATAACTCAAATTATTTCATGCCAATTGTCAATCAATTTCGGAACCGTAATTCAATTAATTAGTCACTAAGCAAATTTTCCTGGTCCGAACCCGTATCTCTAAAAATTCCGAAAAAAATCCTATAAATCTTCAAAATTAGAAAATACATATTCCTATACTCCAATTCCAATTTTCAAACTCCTAAATTTGATTTTCATCCTAATTCCATCTCTCAAATCTCTAAAAATCCGATTTTCATTCCGATTCCAATTTTACAACATACACTATACAATTATCACCAAATTTCTCAATTTACACAATTCTATCGGGAATATGACATACATGCATGTACATACATATGCTTGAGCAATAAAATCATTTATCAATACTTATAGAGGCTATATGCGTATGCAATTTCGGAATATGCATGCATTCGACTGTGCCACATCTGAATTACCGATATGTCCTTCACATCGATAACGGGATGTTACAATTCTCCCCTCCTAATAAAAATTTCGTCCCGAAATTTTATACCTATTTGATCGAACAAGTGAGGATACTGCCTCCTCATGTGCTCCTCAGATGAGTGGTTCTTCCAAAGGACCTTCACCAATGGAATCACCCTACTCCTCAACTGCTTGACCCGCGATCCAATAATCTGCACCGGCTCCTCTATATAACTCAAATCACTAGCTATCTCTATCTCCTGAGCCGGAATCACATGGTTCAGGTCTGAACGATACCTCCGAAGCATACTCACATGGAAGACGTCATGCAACTGAGACATCTCGCTCGGTAACCCCAATCTGTAAGCCAATGGTCCTATCCTCTCAAGGATCTTGTAGGGACCAATGTGCCTAGGGCTCAACTTGCCCTTACGGCCAAATCTCAGAACTCCTCTCCACGGAGACACTCGGAGAAACACTCTATCACCCACAACATACTCCATCTCTCTCCGATGCTGATCCACATAGCTCTTCTGTCTATCCTAGGTCGCCTTAATGCGACTCCGAATCAACTGTACCTTATCCACAGTGTCCTGGATCAACTCGGGACCCTCTATCATCCTCATACCCTCTTCATCCCAGTAAAGAGGCGATCTAAAAGGCCTCCCATACAATGCCTCATACGGTGCCATCCCGATACTGCTTTGGTACTGATTATTATACGCAAACTCCACCAGAGTCAAATACTGATCCCATGCACCTCGAAACTCCAATACACAAGCTCTCAACATATCCTCGACAGTCTTAATCGTCCTCTCACTCTGCCCATCTTTCTAAGGATGAAATGCTATACTGAAGTTTAACCTCGAACCCATAGCCGACTGCAAACTCCTCCAAAACCTCGAAGTAAACCTGGGATCCCTGTCTAACACAATAGACACTGGAACCCCATACAGTTGCACAATCTCCGCCACATACTTCTGGGCCAACTGATCGAGAGTATTGCTCTCCCTCACTGGCAAGAAGTGAGCCGATTTAGTCAATCGGTCCACTATGACCCAGATCGCATCATACTCCCTCGGTGTCCTAGGCAACCCCATAATAAAATCCATCGTAATCTGTTCCCATTTCCACTCCAGAATGGGTAACGAAAGCAATCTCCCAACAGGGGCCTGGTGCTCAGCCTTAACCTACTGGCACGTCAAACACCGAGAAACAAACTCAGCTACCTGCTTCTTCATACCTGGCCACCAGAAATGCAACTTAAGCGTACGATACATCTTGGTAACACCAGGATGCATCGCATAAGCGGCCACATGCGCCTCCACCAAAATCTCCCGTCTCAGATCATCAACATCTGGCACACATAATCTCTGTCCCATCCACAATGTCCCCTCTCTCAACTCAAACTCAGAAAGCCATCCAGATCTGACTCTATCAATCAATTTTACTAACACAGGATCCTGATCCTGTACTCTCCTGATCTTATCATGCAGCATCGGCCTAAGCCTCAAAGTAGCCATCAAAACCCCATCCTGCTCCAAATCCAACTACACATTCAGGGCTCTCAACTGAACTAAACACGACAATCTCGAAACCTGAATCTGAGCTGCACTAACATGAGATCTCCTACTCAATGCGTCTGCCACCACATTGGCTTTCCCAGAGTGGTACTCAATGGTACAATCATAGTCCTTAAGCAGCTCAATCCATCTCCTCTGTCTCAGATTCAGCTCTCTCTGACTCAGCAGATACCTCAAGCTCTTATGATCAGTGAAGATCTGGAATGTCTCCCCTTACAAGTAATGTCTCTAGATCTTCAAAGCAAACACCACTGCAGCTAACTCCAAATCGTGAATGGGGTAATTCACCTCATGAGACCTCAACTGTCTCGAGGCATAAGCTATAACTCTCCCATGCTGCATCAGAACACAACCTAACCCCTTCTGTGAAGCATCACTAAAAACCTCAAACCCTCCAGCTCCTGATGGCAAAGCTAACACCGGTGCTGTAGTCAACCGATGTTTAAGCTCCTCAAAACTCTCCTGACGCTCGTCATTCTTTCTCAGAAGCTTTATCAGGGGGTTGAGATCACAGAAAACCCCTCGATAAACCTCAGGTAATATCCGGCTAAACCGTGGAAACTCCGAACCTCTGATACATTCCTCGGGATCTCCCAACTCCTCACTGCCTCAACCTTGTGAGGGTCCACTCGAATACCCTCACCAGACACAATGTGGCCTGAAAATACCACCTCGTCCAGACAAAATTCACATTTTGTGACTTTGGCATACAACTGCCTCTCTCTCATAATCTGCAATATAATCCTCAGATGCTCCGCATGCTCCTGTCTATCTCTCGAATATACCAAACTTTCATCAATAAAGACTATTAGAAACTGATCCAAGTAGGGCTAAAAGACTTTATTCATCAAGGTCATGAAGGCTGCCGGGGTATTAGTCAACCCAAACGGCATCACTAAGAACTCGAAATGCCCATACCTGCTCCTAAAGGCACTCTTAGGCACATCGACCTCTGCAATCGTCAACTGGTAGTATCCAGATCGCAAATCCAACTTAGTAAACACCTGAGCTCCCTGTAACTGATCAAATAAGTCATCGATCCTAGGCAGTGGGTACTTGTTCTTGACTGTAACCCGATTCAGCTGCCTATAATCGATGCACAACCTCAAGGTCCCGTCTTTCTTTTTCACAAATAACACTGGAGCTCCCCACAGTGAAACACTCAGCCTGATAAACCCCTTATCCAACAGTAGCTGAGCCTTAAGCTCCCTCAGTTCCACCGGTGCCATCCTATATGGAGGTATAGATATAGGAGCGGTACCTGGAATGAGGTCAATCTCAAACTCCGTCTCCCGATCCGGTGGCAAACTCGGTAACTCGTCGAGAAACACGTCTGAAAATTCCCTGACCACGGGAACATCCTGCAACCTCTGCTCAATCCTAGAATCCACCACATGCGCCAAATAGGCCTCACAACCTCCCCGCATCAACCTCAAGGAACTCATAAACGAAATCATCCTGGCTGGCACTGCCTGACTAACACCTCGAAAAACTGCTCTCGGCTGACCAGGAGATTCCAACACGACTTCCTTGGTATAACAATCCATCACAGCCTTATGGGCAGTGAGCCAGTCCATCCCCAGAATCAAATCTATCTCTCCCAGAGGCAACACTATCAAGTCTGCACTCAACTCGGCCTGATCGATCACTATCGGACATCCCTTGCAGACCTCTCCCAAAACTGTAGTACTACCTAGAGGTGTACTCACCTCTAACCTATACTACAACATCTCCCTATCCACATGCAATCTACATGCCACATGCGGTGCAATAAAAGAATACGTGGACCATGGATCTATCAGTGTAAAATCCTAAATATCAGAGATCAGAAGCGAACCTGCAACCACATCTGGAGAATCCTGAGCCTCCTACCTAGTCATGGCGTAGACCCTGGCCTGGGACTGCAGTCGACTGCCACAACCCTCTGTCCCCACAAAGGAATCTCCAGGTCTACCTCGGGCTCTACCTCGGCCTCTGAATCCAGGTCCACCACTACGACTCTGCTGCACTATCGAACTACTACCAGCTCTCCCACTCGCAGCAGACTGAACTTCCAAAGTCAGAGGACAATTCCTAATCATATGGTCCTTAGAATCACATGCCAAACAGACTCCTGTCACCCTCCAGCACTCCCCACTGTGCCTCTTATCACAATGTACACAAACTGGTAAAGCCTGTCCTGATCCTCTGCCACTACCACTGCCACTACCAATCTGCCCAAATCTCCCTCTCTGTACAAAACCCGACTGTCTGGACCCTCCTGCTGATCTGAACCTGCTCTGGCATCTGCTAAAGCTCCTACCAGAGCTACCCTGACTGTCACTAGATCTCTTGCCTCCGGATCCCTGACCAGGCTCGGTCCGACTCTACCTTAGAAACTGCTCAATCTGTACTGCAGCAGCTCTCAACTCCACAAAGGTGCCCATATCAGACCAAGCTAACCTGGTACGGATCTCTAGATTAAGCCCTCCCTCGAATCTCCGGCACCTATCAGACTCAGAGGCAACTAGAACAGAAGCATACGCCACCAGCTCATTAAACTGCACCTCATACTCGGCCATTGACATCTGCCCTTGCCTCAAATCTAAGAACTCCTGCATCTTCATTTCTAAGTAAACCTTGGGCATATAATTGTCCCGAAAGGCTCTCAGAAAATCTGCCCAAGTTAGAATACAGGGTCTGGTGGAACTGCCCGGGACAGTCTTCCACCACTGATAAGCTGGGCCCTGAAGGAGAGAGACAGCATAATCAAATCTCTCCTCTGCATCGCAATCCATCTGATCGAGGACTCGCTCGGTCCTCTCCAACCATCCCTCAGCCTCAGCAGGGTCTGTGCTGCCATAAAAGCCCACAGCTCCCTGCTTGCGCAGACGATCATACCTCCGCTCCCATCTCATGGGAACCCTAGGAGGCTGTTCCTCAAATAGAGGCACTGAAGACTCCCTACTAGCTCCGACTGATCCTTGGTCAGCTAGTTGATCTACCTGATCACCAAGAACGGATGACCTATAACAAAACCATAATTCCGATCAATTTTTGATTTTCTCATAAAAATTCAAGCCTAAAATATACTATGCCCAAAAGATGTCAAACCATGCTCTGATACCACCTAATGTAACGCCCCCTTACCATAGAGTACGCACCGAGACGCCTATAGGTCATTTCGATACATAACCTACGATGAGGATGCACTATGATTCGATCATTTCTATAAACCACATGGCATCAATACGATAAAACAGTAATATTGAAATTTCTAGATTTTAAAACCCAAAAGATACTTCTCATTTCATTGCTTAAAAACCATAAGTGCACAATTCAGTCATAATTACAACGGTACAAATCCAAAAGAACTAAAATAACTCCTAACTAGGTCATTCCCAAAAGATCCCAGCTGACCAACCTGTGAGCCATACTCCTCTTGCCGGCACTCACACAACAGGAAAAGTCTTGATAACTGGAGCTAGGAGTCTACGATCGCTGTCCTGAAAAATAAACGCAATGTTGGGTGAGTTTGCGAACTCAACGAGAAACCATCATCGATAGTTCACCCAACTCATGCATATCCAAATAGTTCATAGCGTTTTACTTAATAACACACAGTAATATATTTAGACATATTGCATGCATCATCATTTCACAATATAAGGCATTTCGCCTTTCACACATTTCGCAGTTATCATTCATACACTATGCATATGAGACACTTTTCATTTTATTACGTTGTTGTGACCGTGCGCTTGAGTTGATATACGTTGAGCCATTAGCTCTTAAAACATTGGGCTTATAGCCCTGATACGATGAGCATAAAGCTCTGAAAATCGTTGGGCTCGAGGCCCTGTGCGTTGAGCTTAAAGCTCTGAATACGGTGGCTGCTCCGGTCACAATTGTCTTTATCTGATCATGCATAATGGCATGAATGCACATATTCCAATTAACCATAATCGTGTCACAACCTATCATCCTATGTCCAATTTTTCATTTAGGCCAATCAGATTCAATTTATGCACAATTTACACTTCTATATCACATTTCACATATTTCAGACACCTGTGGTCCGAAATCAATCAAAACAAACACACATAATCCTTCCTTAACTCCATATGGCATATGTACTGACAATTAAACACATATAGGTTGAGAAACCAACTAGGTTACTCACCTCTAACTTCCGAGCTACTGCTGGGAAGTCTCCGCTATATCGGACGATCGACGGTCCACTTGCGTGTCTATAACAACCAGAATAATCATACATTATCAATTGCCCAATTTACACTAATTAATAATGCATATGTAGCGAATGCAGTGAGTACTATACATGTTATGACATTCCCAATCCTATTCCCGAATCTCTCCAATTCAACTCTTTATCACTCAAATTCTTAGATTCAATTAACTAGGTTCTAAGTTTTCTCTAGTCAAAATTCCAATCAACTTCAAATTGAAATCAAATTCACTATTCAATTTTGATCCAATTTCCTGAACCACCGAATTTAATTCCGAAATTCCATTCTTCTACATCGAAATTTGCAGTCTCTAAATCAAGATCAATCAAGCACTAATCCGAATTTAACCTCAAAATCTCCAATTAAAAGAATTTCTAAAACACCTTCAGAATTCAGGCGTCCTTGCCGCGGCGTGAGATCGCTCGCCGCGGTGAGTCTCCTGCCTTCGCCCCGACGCACGCTTCTTTTCTCCCACGGCGTAAAATCTTCTGCTCACCGCGACGTGCAGAGGAGATCCGCTCGCCATGGCGCACAACTCCACTCGCTGCGGCGTGCGCCCGAAATCGACTCGTCTCGGCGCGAGAATAAATATTCGCCGCGACGTGCAAGAAGGGGTGGCTCGCCGCAGCGTGTTCATCACACGTCGCGACGTGCGAACCCAGAAATGCGTCTGAAACCCAGAAAATTCTCAGATCTTCTGATATAAACCCATTCAAATCTCTTCTAAACACTCCAAAATAACTTCATCTACTAAACTCAACTTATTTCTAACCTCAACTCCATACAAAACCAATTATTCCTCAAATACCCAATTCAAAATCAACGTTTTTCTCAAACCTATGTCATCTGAAATCTTCTAACTTCATAAATAATTTATAACTTAATCAAATGCTCAATCAAACTATGTAAAATATAAAGAAACAGG